>JAVANC010000019.1:37288071-37888071 GCA_033319125.1 Parnassius glacialis | reverse complement strand
ACGCATATACACAGATACACACATTAAACTTTACATACATACATAGAGGTGCAACTAATGAAATCGTTAAGTGTTCCTCACCAATGCGTTGAGTTCGGCGAGCAGGCGCTGTATACGTGCGTCTCGCTCGCGCAGCTCGGCGGCGGCCGCGTCGCGCTGTGACGTCACCGCGCGCAGCTCCTCCCGCACGTCCTGCGCGCCGCTCGCGACCGGCTGTGTAGAGGACGGCTCCAGCGTCTCCGGCTGAACCAAAATTACATATTTACTCTCAAATCTCTAAGCTGGAAACTAAAGGCAAAGTAAACAACTGCCTTCGAGCTCCAAAGTATGAGGAAAATCTTTTTTTTCACGTATAATATTTTTTATGAATGGACGAATGAATATACTTTTATTGTACACCACACAAAGACCTCATATATAATACTAGACAAGCTGTGCGTCCTTAATAGATTTTTGTTGACTGCGACTGGCAAGAAAACTAAGTTCTTTCGTTCAGTAAATAAACCGCGAAGGTTATTTTGCAGAAAACATTCGAAAAAAAGTTTTTTTTTATAGAATAAGGGTAACAAACGGGAACACATTCCACCTGATGGTGAGTGGTTTCTGTGGCACATAGATATCTACATCTATCCTCTATGAAGAATCTAAATGCAGGGGGTGACAATGCAGATGCATTGTCACTACTGAAATGCCTCGTTTACCATTTGAAATACTGTTTTATTAACAGCATTAAGCTGCTTTTTCACGCTGGTATTAGATGCCAACGTGGTCCTTACCCGATCAAGCCAATCCATTCGTGCTACAACTATAATATTGCTGCAGCAAACCTCTACCACGTGTAAAAGTAGGTATGTAATGAGTCCGATTATACCTAATACCAAATTTTGAGTTATCTTAACGTTTCAAAATCTCTAAAGAGTCGAATGCTTCAGTTCTAGTAGGAGTCTATGTATGTATGATAGCTACTTCAATAACATAAAACAATAAAAATACTGCTGTTGCCTATCCGTTATCAAGCGAGGCAACTACGACAAACATACCCCATTTGAGGCAATTTCTGGGGAGGCCTATATTCAGTAGAGGATTTTTGGTATTTTGTAATGATAATTAACAGAATAGAATAGAATCATCTTTATTCAATATAAATTACAAAAATATTTCTTGCTATTAAAAGCCATTTAAGCTTTACCACTGGTTCGGAAAAAGCTCTATCCTGGAAAGAAGCAGCAAGAAACCCAGCGAGGCTTTTTTTTATAAATAAAATTAATTAACAATATAATATTTTATATAATTAGTGCAAAAACATTTTGAAACAGCATGGTAACCATCACCTTATTCCGAGGGGTTTATCAATCATGGACTCTAGTACTTACACTTGTACTTATCGCCTGTGTAATTTCTTCTGGACAAGTGGCCTAAAGAAATAAAGCTATAGATACAATCTAAGTGGCGTGGTGATGGTTATGAAATTAAACCTTAAATTGAAGGTACTCTAAGACAGCTGTTTACTCTATATAAAGTGTAAGTCTGGTCGTGTATGTAGTATAGCTGCCATATATGGGCTGCTGTTTCAAAATGTCACCAAGCAGCTTTGAACTCAAAGGAAAGGCATGCTAGGAGACTTATTGGTGACCTCAAACTGGTTAAACCCAATCTTTCCAGTTTCGAGAACAGGCATAAAATAGACAGTAATTCGGTGTTGTGCAGGTTACACCATTCTGCAGTGCCCAGGAAAGAGTGCATGTCGGTGCAACATTGTAACGTATTTTGCTGACAGCAAATTTTGTATGTCACCCACACTGATCGCCCATACTCACGCCAGTCCCTAAACCTTATAAATGTGCTGTCAGCAAAATGAGTTGCAATGTTGCACCTACAGTGCGCATTTAAAAATGAAATTTGTCCCTCCCCTTACTATCGGACAACCAAACAAACACTCGGAGTCCAACCATTTTTTTTCGACATCCAGGACACACTACGCACTCGAAACTTTTGGTTGTATTACAATGATGGTTTGTTAGAAACAATAGTAAATAGACTTATGTTAAGCTAAGTCAGTGCACTCTACCCTCAATAGCTGCATCACCACATCAGGTGAGATAAAGGTGTAGTCAAGCATTGGGCACACACTCTCATCAAAGTGGTTAACATTTTGAAATAATACTTTAGTACTTTAAGTTAGTATAAATTCTAATTTCAATAAAATAATTCAACACTTTACACTGTAACAATAGTTGTGTTCCAGTTTGAAAGGTGAGAGAATTATCTAGTCTTTGTTCTCAGTAGTAACAATGCGTTTGTATTCTCAATTTATTGAAGTTAACTACATGTGTACATATTTTTACAACAAGCTGCATTACTGTTACCGTTACAGTCTATTAAAGTCTACTGCTGAACATATGCATCTCCCATAGATTGCCTCAAAGGAGGGATAACTGCCATGGTTGTCACTTTATTTATTTATTTTAACGGCTAAACGCTATTAGGAAGACGCTGCTGCCCATCTCCTGATTTGCTACATTAATAACTACCATGACATGAAGTCTATCACTTTGTTATTAGAAATAAAAATTCAAAAATAGTTGATCCCATAAGGTTATTATAAATTATAAATTTGAGATCCCAGTTTACAAATTCTTATTTACGGAAAATGTATACTAAATATAATTATGGCCACATGTGCTAAGTGCAACAAGCTAGTGACAAAAAAATCTTGGATTGCAATGTAGTATGTGCAATACATCAAGTCTTTACGTGGCAGAGTCATGCTGCAGCTATATATATAGTATAGTTGTAGCACGAATGGGTCGGCTCGATCGGGGAAGGACCACGCTCACACAGAATACCAACATAAAATAGCAGCTTAACACTGCTGTTTCTTATGGTGAGTGTAGAGAACTGGACACCCTTTTTACTGGTAAAGAGGCATTCCATCTTAGTCCTCACGGGTGGCAGCACATCTGGATTTTAATTCGTTATTGAGGATAGATGTAGATGTCTATGGGTCACAGCATCGACTTACATCTTTATTATTTAAAAAAAAGATAAGTATAACCAATTTTATAAAGTTGATGTAAAGTTTCTACATAGATTTACAAAAAGCGCAAGAACAAGCAGATAAGACCCTACTAGTCATTGGAGACTTAAATGCAAAAATCGGTTATCCGACTCATGAACAACATATGATAATGGGACGGTACGGATACGGCCAACGAAATCCACGAGGGGAACTATTAACTCAATACGCATATGAAAACAAACTATCAGTGATGAACACATATTTCAAAAAGAGGAACTCTCGCAAATGGACCTGGATGTCTCCAGACAACAAGACAAAAAACGAAATCGATTTCATACTAAGTTACAACCCCAAAGTAATCACAAATTTAGAGGTTTTAAACAATATAAATTTCCCATCAGATCATAAATTGGTCAGATGTTCGCTGAATCTCCGAACCCCAAAAATGAACAGGAAATCATTTAAAGCCCCAAATAACATGCTAAAGACATCTAAAGAAAAACAAACTTATCTAGAAAAGCTAAAAGAAAATGCAGCAACATTAGAAGATACAATGAAGAACACAGAAAATGTACAAACTCTGAGCAACAAGCTGGAAAAAGCTATCATAATTAGTCTAGAACAGGATAGAGCATTAAAAACAAGTAACGAAAAACCAAAAATTATTACCGAGCTAACACAAGAAGTAATTTCTAAACGTACAGAACTCCTATCTAAAAGAGAAAAATCTAAAGAAATGAGACATGAATTAAAAGAACTATATAAGAAGACAAACAGAGCAATCAGGCAAGATTACGAAAGACATAGAAGAATAATTATAGAGAGAAATATGACAACATATAAAAGTTCAAAGAGAGCCTTTAAAGAGCTGTCAACGCATAAAAACTGGATACAAGGTCTACAAGATGGAAAAGGGGAAACAAGAAACAGAGAAGACATAGTAAAGCGCGCAACAGCTTTCTTCTCAGAGCTTTACAGAAGAACATCTCAAGATGAAACTCAAAAGGATGAACAATCGGAAATTAAACACACAAGAGAATTCCAACTAGATGAAGTAACTTTAACTCCTATAACCGAAGGGGAGATAGAACGACATATAAAAAGACTTAAGTCTGAAAAAAGCGCAGGACCAGATAAAATCACAAATGAAGCTCTAAAACTTGGGTCACCTATTCTAGTAAACTACCTGACGAACCTATTCAACTTAATCATACAACAAGAACAAATTCCAAAACAATGGTGCAGCTCAAACATAATACTGCTCTATAAAAAAAGAAATCCACTTGATATCAACAATTATAGACCAATTAGTCTACTATCTTCAATCTATAAACTGTTCTCTTCGATAATCCTAAGTAGAATAGCCCCAGACATAGACAGAAACCAACCAATAGAACAAGCAGGTTTCCGACTACACTACTCAACAATGGATCACATACACGCTATGGAACAAATAATAGAAAAATACAAAGAATACAACATGCCGTTATACATAGCATTTGTAGATTATGCTAAGGCGTTTGACATCATATCACATTCATCTATATGGAAGGCTTTGAGAAAAAACAAAATAAATGAAAAATACATTAGTGTGCTAAAGAACATATATGCTAAGAGTACAAGCAAAATAAAACTAGAAAGACATGGAGAAGAGTTCGAAATTGGGAAAGGAGTGAGGCAAGGTGACCCTCTTTCACCCACACTATTTATAGCCGTCCTTGAAGACATATTTCAAAACGTAGAATGGAAAAACAAAGGTATATGGATACTAAATCAGAGATTAACACACCTACGATTTGCTGATGACATAGCTCTTTTCAGTGATTCTGCAACTGAATTAGAAATTATGCTTCAGAGCCTGAACACCCAAAGCCAAAAAGTGGGACTTGAAATTAATTTATCAAAAACAAAAATTATTACAAACAGCTCCAAAAAACCAATCAAAATAGAAGGAAAGTCCATTGAATATGTTGATGACTACGTATATTTAGGCAAACTGATATCTTTTGAACTAAACAGCAATGAAAAAGAAATAGACAGAAGAATAAACATAGCGTGGAAAAAATATTGGGCTCAAAAAGAAATCCTTAAAGGAAATTACAGCCTAAGAATGAAAAAGGTCATAATGGACTCATGTATCCTCCCAAGTCTAACATATGCAAGCCAAACATGGGTGTATACTGAAAGAGTGAAAAACAAAATTTTGTCATGCCAACATGCTATGGAGAGGAGCATCCTTAAATTAAAAAGAATACAAAAAACAAGAAATATAGATATCCGCAAGAAGACTAAATTAACGGATGCACTTTAGCATAGCCAAATACAAAAATGGAAATGGGCAGGACACATAGCTATATCAGGACAAAAGATGGACTTACTAAACAACAAAATGGAAGGGCCCATTTGGCAAGAGGAGTGTAGGACGGCAAAGGAAAAGATGGGTGGATGACATTATTAACACAGCAGGAGAACAATGGATGCAAATTGCCAAAAACCGTGAAGAATAGTTCATGTTCGAGGAGGCTTTTACCCAAGAGGGACTACATAAAAAAAACAAATAGTTTCTAATAATTAATGTATTTTTTTTGTTAACTCTGTAAATGTGTAGAAAAATAAAGCTTTATTATTATTATTATTATTACGTGCAATACATCAAGTCTTTACGTGGCAGAGTCATGCTGCAGCTATATATATAGTATAGTTGTAGCACGAATGGGTCGGCTCGATCGGGGAAGGACCACGCTCACACAGAATACCAACATAAAATAGCAGCTTAACACTGCTGTTTCTTATGGTGAGTGTAGAGAACTGGACACCCTTTTTACTGGTAAAGAGGCATTCCATCTTAGTCCTCACGGGTGGCAGCACATCTGGATTTTAATTCGTTATTGAGGATAGATGTAGATGTCTATGGGTCACAGCATCGACTTACATCTTTATTATATAAAAAAAAAGATAAGTATAACCAATTTTATAAAGTTAATGTATATCTTCTTCTGTTGTTAAAAACCAAATCAGTATAAACTGCAGTTTCCAACCTGCTTGCCAAGCGTGGCAACTATGGCAAAAGACCCCCTTGAGCCAATATACAAGTGAGGCCTACGGTCTGCAGTGGACTTTTATAGGCTGTAATGGATGGATGGATGATATCTTCTAGAAGAAATATTCTAAAAGATATACATTTTTAAAATGTTTCACTTGGAGTAACTACTACACGAAGACAAGCAGTTAAGCCCAAAAAATTATTTGTAGGTCATATAATTATTTTTTGGTGGCAAAATGACTGCAGCACCACAATCAAATGCATAGTCACTATGATACTGAACCATCAAGATAGAGGTCAGGAAGGAGGATTGTTTACATCCTTGTCGTAACCATTGTCTCAACTTAATCAATGCCAACCTTAGTAGTCTGAGCAGCGAAAGCATTGATAGCATATCCACTCAATGTGCCAACGAGGTCCCTTGCAACAGAGTCAAAATCATTTTTCACTTTGTATAAGTCCCGTTCAGTGCTGGTCTGCAGGTCGGAGAAAATGCGCTTCACTGCTACCACCTCGCGCCATAGATTGAGAAGGCGGTTGTGTTCACTTGAGTAATAATCATTGAAAGCCTGAAACAGTTAATATTAATGTTTGTAAATGTAGGCATGTGAAATTCCACTATTGCTGTAGATAAACCACTAAATTGACGGATCGCGGTGTGGAGGCAGGCGGGGGCAAGAATCGGCGCACACGTAATTAATTAACCCAAAATAGATTCCATGATAATGTTCGGTGGACGCAATATGAAACAATGCCAATTTATCTTAATCTCGCTATGTAAATTTTATAGTTTAAGCAACTGTGGGCTGAAATATAAAATGTGTTTGCATAATAATATTTGTTTTATTTATAATATTTAATTTATTTATTGTCTATAATTATAATGCAATAATATAAAAAAAGAAATAATAAACTATGCCAGAAATGTTAATTATTAATAATAATTATATAAAAAATATTATCCTTCCTCGCTACTACCATTCTCACTTGAATTATCTTTACTTTCAGAGCAAGCTTGATGAATCAGAATAAATTAATTATCATTTGATCCATAACATCATTGAGTATTTGATCGTGTTGACAAATTGATGTGTCCAGAAAATCGATTTCAATTTTCTGGACATGGCTATCACATCTTTCCCTTTTTTTCTACAGAGAATTCGGCTAATAATTTTTTGGTATCCAAATTGCTATCAAGTTCATTTTGTTCCACCACAGCCTCTAGTATGGACAATAATTAAATGTGGCCCTTTGCCAATATGTAACAGCACTCCTCTTCCTTCTGTAGGCTGCCAATACGATGAGACATTTAAGGAGGTATTTACATATGTTTCATCGAGGTGTTCCTCTGATCTCTCTGATGCTTCTTTATTGCATTCAGATATCTCCATCGTCAAGATATACCATATTTGGTTGTTCAAGAAGTAGCTTTCTTTTCGACTGACATTTCTTAAACCTAAAACCAAGTTTGTGCAACAATATTCTCAAATATTCTCAACTGCAATTAATAATTCCGTCTTCTTTAAGATCCGGATTTAACGTTTTTAATGTAGGAACCTTCTTGAAAATAGTATACAATGAGTTACTTTTAGTCTTATTACCCCTTTCAGCAGATTGTTGCTTTCTTTAATAATTTTACTTACAGTATACAATGAGAGTCCTGTGGCTTATGCAACAATTTTGTTCACATTTAATGTCTTGTAGATACTCCGTAGAACTTCTATCTTGTTATCTATAAAGAAAGCTTTAAAGAAAGAATAAAATGGTGTATACATTTGTTTCGCTTGCCTGCTAATTTTCTTTCCAAAAATCTGAGGGCGGTTCATCTTGTGGCATTAATTGTGACACTTTAATCTCATGTGCGTTATGTTCCAAGCATCCGTTACAGATATAATCAACTGTTCACTGTGAGATCCGTGAGTGAACTGCCAAACATGAAAAATTATCTTTGCCACTCGCGCCCACCTGACTGCCCTGTAACGCCTGTAGGTCACTCCCTCTTGCAAACTTCTTACCACACGGGCGGTCCGCCAATGAAGTGGTTTATCTAGTTGTTTTGTTTTAAACAATGCAATCATTGTTTAAATAAAATTCATCAATCATATTTAAAATAATCATATTCAATTCATATTTAAAATAAAATTCTAATGAATTACTTGTGAGTTTCCATTAGAAGTTTTTCAGAAATCGTAGTGGCATTTTACATAGACAAATTGTTTGCAGACAAACATCTGGACTTAAAACAATTATATGGTACACATACACGTACACATGTACGCACGCACGCATGCACACGCACATATACAAGCACACACACTATTTACTCCACTTTAAAAATAAACTTTTATTTAAACCGTAGCCATCAATACTGGGTTTGTAATAATGTCTTTCTGTAATTTTTTTATTATTTATTGTAAACCTGTTCATAGTCCATGTTAATAAATGATTCCATATTCCTCACAAAAAAGAAAATATTGCAACTAAAAGCTGACTGTACTCCTTAAATGTATCTAATTAAAAATTTATAAAAAAGCATTTATAAAAACATAATATAATAACATTATTTCAATAAACAATTAGGTAAAATATGTTTACTTGTTCCTCATCTTTCCATTCATCTTCCTTAATAGCCATTTCATCACGGAGAGCCTCCCAATCATTAGTAAGTTTTTGCAAATCATTGGTAAGGGCTTCATTAAGCTGGTGGGACTCTTCTAGCTGTTCACGAAGTAAGGTGTTTTGTGACAATAGTTTTTCACACCTGAAAAAAGTTGGTGCTAATGAACAAAACTGAAAGTTAATGTAAAAAAAAACTTGTGTGAGTGATATTATTTTGAAAACACAAGTAACATCAAATATAAATATGATAATGGTTTATTATCTAAGAGAAGTCAGCAGCAGTTGCGAGGTAGCAGCACATGCACCAGACAACTTCCATTCCATTAAATTTTTTCTACCTTGTCTCTGTCTTATAAAATGAGCTGATTTGCTTTCATCATCATCATCATCAGCTCCTATAAATCCACTGCCAGACAAGGGTGTATCCCGTTAAAGGGAGGATTTCCCTTAACCTTCATGTTTGGCAGGCAGATAGATCACAGTACTTGATGTCTAGATATGCAATGTACTGTAATACCTGTAGCATCTTTAAACCACAAAGCAATACTTTAAGATTCACTATGAATCAATGTCATTACAGCCTATCACAAATCTACTGCTGGAAATAAGCCTCCCTTTGGATAGCCGCACAGCACAATACCGAGCCTGATTAACCCACAGTTGTCACACAATATTCAATTCAACAGGTACTAGGTTGCCTCTCGCTCTCAAGAACCAGTATGAACAATAGCAACCAAAAAGGACTAAACTAAAAATGATAACGCATGATAACACAATGAAATTGAAATTAAACCTACTTCCGTTTCTCCTCATCAAGCCGTCGCAATGCCGTCTCCAGGTCGTTAATAGTCTCATCCCTACGATTATCCGAAGTAGACGGAGTTGAAAGAGCGGCCGGCGCCGGGAGTGCGATGCTGGTTTTACTGGGCTGACGATATGAAAAAGGTTCACTTCGCGGTGTCGACTCCAGCATTTGATGTTCCAGTTCAGCACACCGCTGCTTATACTGGAGCACCTACGTTACAGTTCTTTGTGATTATCAGGTAACATATCAATAATAAATTTTTTTGTAAAATACAGGTTAACATTGGATCAAATTAAACAGTTCATAGTGTATTTTCAGATCTTTTAAGATGGAACACGTAAATCGAAGAGCATATTATTTTATTTTTTGTTCATAAATCATGTTATTGTTTTGGTGGTTTGTTGGCCCAGAATGCGCGAGGACTTCTTATTACTTTGTGACCCCGAATCCCCAGAACTAGAACAGAACTTTAGTGTAGTGGTGGACAGGACGATATACGTAGGAAAGCAATTGATGTATAGCAACAATGTATTGGACTTATTGGATGTATTGTTAAGTCTTCAAATATCAATATTATATACTGAATTTCTTTTAATTCTTTCATCGAATTTGAAGACTATGCAACAGCAATATTTTACTTAGCCCTCACATATGTGACTCAACACATGCATTTGTTTTATCAAAATGAATGCACATTTGATCTAAATTGCTAACTAGATTAAAATACTGGGTGTTTGTGAAACACTCCTGGAAACAAAGACAGATGATAGTACTAACAATATCTTTGATGATGGGTCAGAAAAAGCTATCCCGATGAAAAAAAAATCATCTATTTACAATGTGTTATTAGCTTAAACGGCTTAGCTTTCCACTGACGTCCGTCGAGTTGGAGGTTGATATTTTTTTTCTCGTCCTATGCCTACGATTTGTTACGCTAAGGCGTAAAATCTGCTCTTCCCGCAGCGCCCGAGACGTAAGAGTCTCAAAATAGATACAGATATCTTCTGAATCAATCCCCCTATTTTTTTACGATGAAGAGGATTTTTTTCTCATAAAATGGATTTATATTCACATTATAAATGCAAACATAAAAAATATAGATATTTTAGAAATCAATTTTTTGTGAATCGATACATCAGCTTACAATTCGAATCTATTTAAAAAAATCGATCTTTTTCGGAAAGAAACAACATCCCTACTGATAATAACAATACAAAATAGCATCCGTTTTACGGTAGGAATTGACATAAATATTGCAAAAATAGTTGATTTTCAATATTTCTTTTCAAAAAGTATGTGTCTCCGAATGTTGAAACTTTGCGTGTGTCTGTAATAATGTAACCTTTCTGTAAAGAAAATATCAACCCCAACTCGACGGACGTCAATGAAAAGTCATACCGCTTAAACATAAAACCAGTAGTGGAACTTAAAATAAAATCAGCTGACAATAGTGACCCTATTCGCGCCGACGCCGAATTCGCGCGACCCGCATCTAGCGATCGCACCAATACCTAATAATTTACAACACTTGTCTAATTACCTAACTTATCTACTTAACCTACTATTTTGTCACAGTGCTAGTCTCCACCTAACCAGTTTAATTCAAATTCACAGGTTAAATAAACCAAATACCTAGTTAGATCCCCGCTAATAAAAATTTACTTAAATGAAATTTTATCAAGGAAAGAGTCATGCTTTTTTATCCATTGTGTAGGTATGTTTATTATTCTGATGTATTCAGTTATGTACCTATTCAGATCAGTTCAGTACTAAGTTATATAAAAAAATTAGGTATAAAACAGCTTACCACTCTAAATCCTCTATGGCCTTATGAGATGCGGCTCAAATTCTGCCCCATTCATTTCGAGGCAGATTTTGGCTCGGCGTTGCATCTCTTCATACAGGCGGGGCATTATCGTGGGGTCTTCGACACAGTCCGCACGTAGTTTATTGAAAACATCCACAATCCTTTGGCGCATTTCGTCAGCACTATCACACTCATGATTAAAAACCCTTTCTTTCACATACCCCCACAGAAAGAAGTCTAACGGGGTGAGATCTGGTGAGCGAGGTGGCCAAGCATGTGGTCCTAGTCTACCGATCCAGCGATCATCAAATATCTCGGTGAGCCGCTCACGGACGAACCCCACAACATGTGGAGGTGCACCATCATGTTGGAACCATGTGCGGCGACATTCAGCCAACGATAGGTCATCTAAAATCTCAACCAACTGTTCATTTATGAACTTTAGGTATAGCTGTCCGTTAAGTTGTTGTGGCAGAAACACTGGCCCTAGTATGCGATCCTTAAATAAACCTGCCCATACGTTAACCGACCATTGGGTTTGGTGCACATTTTGTCTAACAGCGTTCGGGTTCACCTCGGAATACACGTGTGCATTTCTTCGGTTCCACAGGCCGTTCCTGGTAAATGTTGACTCGCTCGTCCAAATGACGTGCTCAATGAAACCAGGTACACGTTGTTGCTGGTCTAATAACCAACGACAGAAAACTCGCCGGCGTCGGTCGTAATCGCCGGTAACTAATGGTTGCACTTTGTGTACTTTGTATGGGCGCATTCGGTTACGCTTTAACACCTTGTGAACTGTTGAGTATGAAACACCTGATCCACCCGGACGCCTTAACAATTTAGCGACACTTCGTGTACCTAGGTTCGGATTGCGGCGAACGACATCTAAAATGCGCTCCTCGGCGTGAACAGCCACTTGTCTTCCACCTCCTACTGCTATCGGAACAATGGGCCGATTTTCACACACTCGCTGAAATGCTGCTGTTATGAGACGAGAGTCAGATGGGTGTCGAGCGGTCGGGAATTTCTCTCGGTAAATTCGTAATGCAAGCGAAGCATTCCCACGAGCTTCGCCAAGGCACATTAACATGTTACCGTATTCACGAGCACTATAAACGTACGCGTTAGGCATTATTAAAACAAAAAAGAAACACAAAACGTAACAACAATAATAATAACAACACGTAAAACAATTAATTCCAGGTAATAACAATAAGAATTTAAACAAAACGATTGAACTGACGCTCGCGCACACGTCCAAAGCAAAGAGTATAATAAGTTATAACCACAGACTATATAGAAACACTAATAATAACCACAAACTATTTTTTTAACTGGCTTTACGGCTCTGGGTTCTAGCCCTTCTGAGCCTGAAGTTACAATGTATTAACTTTACGATACATACATTCATCAAAAATTCACTTTCACATTGATTCAGTTTGTTTACGTTTGCACTATTGATTAATATCACGTTCTCATTTTTATATATCCTCTCGAGCGCCCAAACGTCAAACGTCATAACATCGACAAGCGCCAAGCCCAAATCTAGCGTATGAAAGTAAGTTGGCGGTTAACGTTTAAATGCTGATTTTGACGTAAAGTCATTTATGAGCACTAATAAATAATCATATATTCAGAATCTACATGAAATTTGCTTTTTTATGTATATAAAATTAACTAATTCTTATAGCAAGTGGAAATATTTTAAACGGTCTGATCACACAAATGTGTAAATGTATACACATAATTGTAGAAAAATGCATTTAAATATTAATATGAATCCTTAATAGCATGATAAAAGGCCTTATAATATTATATATTAGTTATTGTATTAATATAAATAGATAAAATCACCCTCTTCTCATAAAATTAGTCAAAGAAATTTATTTGAAAACGAAGTAGTTAAAGCAAAATAATATCTTTGCAACAGCTTTGAGTTCAAAGCCCTTTTTGGACTTAATTTCCACTTAAATATTTTTTGTGGTCCCCTATTTCGCTTAACTTGTTAACGAGTTTATCTTATAGAAGCTTACGAAACAAAAAAAGATCCACAAAAAATACCACTACTAAAGATAAGGCTGTAAAAAATAAACTGTTTAATAATTTTATAAATGAGTTGTTTGGTCAAATACTATACTGAATATGGAACAAATAAACATAAACACATATTTCTAATTATATGATAGAGTTATTAAAAACAATTAAAAACATTGACAAAATTTCGAACCAAACTGACAATATAGGACAAAAATGTATAGACTCGTCTTTCGTCGTACATTTAAATTTATTTTTAAAGGTTTATCTAATATTATGTTAAATTCATCGGTGTTTTTATTTTTTACATTTTTATGTTTAATTTATTTTGTTAATAACAAAAAAAAATTCTTAAATTTTTTTAAAATGATTTTTGTAGATCGACTTGTAGAAAATGAGACTATGGAAAAGTTAGATTAGTTGTATAATAACAATAATAATAACAAAATTGAGAACCTCCTCCTTTTTAGAAGTCGGTTAAAAAGCTTAAATTATTATTTAGTGGCGTGATGTTGCGCAAAACAAGCAAACAGGCACAGAGTCACGTTGCAACCAGGGCAGTAAACGTGGGTTTACGGCATACAACGCAAACCCTGCGCAATACTTCCCGCCTCGGCCTGGAATAGTCTGGGTCTGGTCTGGTCTATTCTTTGGTAAGCTGTAAAAAATAATCTTCTGAGAAAGAAGTGGTGCTATCATGTAAGATAAAGGCGTCAATTGGAGGTTGCATTTTCTTTTTTAACAAATCTGAAAAAGAATTAAAAAATTTAGTAGTTAATTGTTACGTAAAATAAAATAATATAGATACATAAAATAGGTATCCTTACAGTACGCGTGTAGTCGAAAATTATGCCTATTACGCCTAATTTGTAACCACAACTAAATTAATAAACAAACAATCAGCAAACAGTTTATATCATTAAATCAAATATCAACATTAAATAAAAATATATCTTAACCAAACAAAATAAATACCAAAACAAATACAACTAAAACAAAACTAAAACAAAATAAATACCAACTTATTAGACTAAAAATATTTTTGGGCGTTTCCACGACTTCTATGTTCATTTCTAAATTTATATTTCGCCGCCATTATGAATTCAGAATTCGGGGCGTCCCGCCACCGTATCACGGTTAAACTAGACATCGTCTTATAATTTTGTTATTTAGATTTATTTAAAGCACTTTCTATATCTTTTTTTGTAATATAATAATATTTCATGATATTTTTTCCCAGTAAAAGAAAAAAATTTGCAAAAATATTTCTTATTTTTTTAAATCTAGAACGATTTTTGCAACGGTTTTGTTTGGCTAGGCACATGGACTAATCTAAATATTGTACAACAAGTTCATAGTAGCAAAACTATAATGAAAATAATATTACCATATATTATGAATAACATTAGCTACTTACCAAAAATTTTGTTCTCACGATACTCAAATTGCAACACAATAAATTTACACTTCAAAGTTGAACAAACGTTCAAAGCGATATGACTTCGCATACTGATAAGTTTATTTGACTGTTTGTTTTAATAATTGTCGAAACTATACGTGTTTGTGTATTAGATCTGTTAAACGTTTCATTACCTTCAAAATAGTATACATTAAAAAGAGACAAACATTGTTTTCGCGTTTTATTTAAGTATTATTTGGGACAACTACGTGACCACCGTATAACGGTCGATGGGCGCTTATCGGGGATAAAACAGTCCACCGTAAAACGGTGGCTGGGCGCTCGAGAGGATATCTTGGATACCAGATATAAAGGAATATAATGGTCGGAAGAATTTTTCATCAGCTAATAAACTTTGAAGAGTATCAGGAACTTTATCATTGTTAATATCTTGAATGGAATTATTGAAGAGTAATCTATTCAAACCAAATTGACTGCATTGAAAAACCAGATGTTTTAGGTCTCCTTTCGTATCTCCACAATATTCACAATTTGCACTTTCTTTCATTCCCAAACGATGCAAGTGGGCGGCTACTCTGCTATGTCCAAATCTCATTCGGTTTACAGTCGTAATGAATCTTCTATTATTAATCCCTTTTTTTCTTGTACGAAGTAGTGGCTGGCGGGCTTTATTGCATTTCATAATACCAAATTCCTTTGGACTTGTTTATTTCTTCCCAGTATGCCTTCCATATGAATCTCAAGTTCTTGCTTAACAAGGCATATATATCTGAAAATGGTATTACCAGCACTGTCGAGTGCTCTGCACATGTTGATGAGAATATGTCTCTAGTAGCAATGTCTGCTTCCTCGTTCCCAGTTATCCCAGAGTGTGAAAGGACCCACATAAAGGTAACAGTCTTCTTTATTTTACTAAGATTGCTTAGTAAGTTTCTTATATTATATATAATGAATATTTTTTGTAATCCATTTTGTTAGATTCAATAGCTGTTATAACACTTTTTGAATCAGTTACAATTAGAAACTGTGAATTCGCAATGTTTTTTATGTACAATAAAGTTAAGTAGATTGCATAACATTCAGCTGTAAAAATAGAGCATAAATTGTGAATTTTAAAAGTTTTAGATATTTTCTTTTGTGAATCATAAAATGTTGAAGTTGTGTACTCTTCAGATTTTGATCCATCTGTATATATTGTATAAAAATCATTATCAGCTAAATATCTTAACATTTCTATTTGAGAATTCACTTTTTCTTGACATACAGAAACATTAATGTTCAGTAAAGCATCATATTCTATTTTATATAAAAGCCATGGTTTACTTTGATACACATTTTTGGTTTGGGTCTGTGAGTATAAAACAATCCTTAGGATGTCTGGTAATCGACCAGACAAAAGCATATTTACATCAATGTATGAGCTATCATCAAACTCAGGAACTTCATAAGGAAGTATTTTTTTTAAACTAAATCATTTTTTGAACTAATTAATTTAACACAAAACCGTTCAGCAATTTGTAGCCTTCTTAGTAAAAGTGGAGGAATACAACTTTCTACTTCCATTATATGGATTGGTGTAGAGCACATAGCCCCAGTTATTATACGCAACGCTTTATTCTGAATTATATCTAATCTCTTTAAAATCAATCTGTTTCGATTTAAGTATGCTAATGTGCTGTAATCAAAATGATTTCGAACTATACTTTTATAAAGCATTGATAACAACTTTGGGTCAGCTCCCCAATGCACACCTGCTAATGATTTTAATACATTGAGACCCCTACAGGCATTTTTACACAGATTATTTACATGTTCTTGGAAAGTTAGCTTCTGATCAAGCAATTTACCTAAAATTTTTTTTTTCTGTAACCCAGGCAAGGGTATGTTAGTATATTTTACAAAATTATCACATGTATAATATTTTTTGGAAAAAATGTGAGCTCCACTTTTACTAAGACTAATGTTTCATTTCAACTTATTTGAATAAAAATCATGAATTTGCTCTAATGCTAAATTTAAATTGTTTACCGCTATATTTACATCTATATTTACAGTATATGCAAGGAGATCATCAGCAAATTGCAAAAAGCTTATATTTCTATTTCTAATATATTTACTTATTAAACATGTATATATATTATATAACAAGGGAGATATAGTAGCACCCTGCATGGTGCCTTTGTATACATTTCTAGGGCCATGTAATATGTTATTAAATTTAACATACATAGTTCGGTCATATAGCAAATTAAAAATCCATTTACATACTTTTCCAGGAATACCAATCTCACACAGAATATTTGCCAATATGGAAGGATCAACATTATCAAATGCACTTCGTATATCAATAAATGCACAAACTGTAGTTGCATGTCTGGTAAAATAATGATTTATATTTGAGATCAAAGAGGCAAAACTCTCTGCTGCACTTTTTCGTTTCCGGAAACCAAATTGTTGTTCAGGTAAAATATTAATTGCTTCTATGTAATAATCTAGTCTGTTTTTCAACATATATTCAAATAATTTTCCTACACAAGAGGAAAGTGAAATTGGCCTGTAGGAGTTGAAGTCATGTTCTGGTTTATCAGGTTATCGCCGAGGCGCGCGCCCTCTGACGTCAATTCTTGACATTAGCACTTGGCGCGAACAGCTAGTATTCCATCTTCGGGCGGGTCTGCTTGACCGCTGATCGTGGGTACACGCAAAGATCAGAGCCTGTATCAACAAGATAAGACATTTTAGTAATGCGGTCGGGTAACAAATAAGCGGGCTGCTCCATCAGGGCAGTCGTTAGCCGTTAATTCTTGCTGCCCGTTGCGTTTTCGACGATGGCGTAAATTTACACGGTACAGTACACCTCTTTGCACGGCTACCAAACCGGATGTGATACCAGCAGATATCATTGTTGCGTTGTCTAGTGCTAGACCTACTGCGACTACGGTTTCTATTTTTGTCACGCGTTTTGACCTATAAAAATTACGTTGAGTATGTATCTGCATTTCTAATGATGCTACCCCTCGCGTGAGTTCCGCTATTTGCTTTGCCATTTCGCTGAAAATGCCTTGAGTGCTCGTGCTCGCCGCCACGTGGATCGATGGTGCTTTTTCATAAACTTTGTCCGCTAAATCTGCAACGGTTTCCAATGACATATCCGCTTGCGAAGCAATTACCGTTTGTATATTATGTGGCAGGCGACTGGGCCACAAGGTACGCAAAAAAATATCAGGTATAGCCGGCCCAGCTAGCGTCTGTAAATGTCTCAAAAATTGGGATGGCGTACGGTCTCCGAGTTCTTCATGCGTAAGAAGCTGCTTTAATTTCTTCTCTTGAGATGCAGATAGTCTCTTAATAAGCTCAGCCTTCAACTTCGCATACTTATCTTCAGCTGGGGGAGATGTTATAATATCTTTCACTTCCATTGCATACTGATGGTCAAGCTGCGCGATTACATGAAAGAATTTCTTTGCATCAGTCGTAATACCCGAAATCGCAAACTGACCTTCTATCTGGGCCAACCATAGCGCCGGTTCTTCTGGCCAACATGGCGGCATTTTTATTCCGATCTTCCTCACGCTTCCCTCGTCAGTACTTGTGTTCACAGTTTTACAGCTCTGGATCTTTCTAAAATGTTCGCCGTATAACGGTTGCGCTCTCACTATCTTATCGTTCGACATGACTACTACATACTTCGTCGCCGGGTCACCAATTATATGGTCGTGGTCCTATCGGAAGTTAAATAAAAGTTCCGAGTCTCCGTTAATTATCACTATATTATTCCGAGAGAATACACGCACATATATTAAATCTAAATAATTAATATTAATTCCAATTTGAAATGTAAAGTTACAACACGAAAATTACGAGATTTAATATTATAATATATTTGACTATTTCAATTTACAAAGTAAGTATATAAGCGCAAAGGCAGAGAGCTAACAAAATCGGACGTGCATTCGCCGTGGGAACTCTGAACCGACTGCCAGCGCGGTCGCAGTCGAATGAGCGGCCGGACTATTGTATACATAAGATAACAATATATCATACGACTGCTAATACATAAGGGCGTACAGTTCGAAACAAAAGTCTTAATACAATAATTATACTAAAATTAGTAATTATAGGTATAAATAATTGGATTGAAAACTAAATTTTTAATTAATACACAAAGATAGTACAAGATACATGAAGTGTGCCTACAGCGGAAACGGTGAAACAAGTCCTCGAATGGTGATGTGATTCTCAATATAAGGTGTCTATCTGCTCAGGTGCATTGAGATACCATCGCCAACTATCAGCTGTCTGCTGGCTCAAGTTGCTGTCAAAATCTCCCAAGGGCTGCACAATGTCACGCATCAATATATTGTGAAGCAGTGTACTATGAAGGATAATTATACATTGTACCTTCAGGCTCAGAAGGGCTGGAACCCAGAGCCGTAAAGGCAATTAAGAAAAGAGTTTACCGCAAGGTTGTTAGTGTACCCTAAGTTCGTAACTTCGTATAATTCCTTTGAATGAGTTTTTCTGGAAATAGCCATACATTGGAATTATACGAAGACAGACAGTTGTATTGATGATTATAATGATTATAATTCTGTAAATACATACTCGTTACGCTCTTGAATCATATTTTGTTAAACATACAACCTGACACTGACCTGCAAATTGCAAAAAACGTAAGAAAATTTGAATTTCGCGGGCCACCCTGGAGCTTCCACCTTAGGACAATAAACTTAGAATATACTACCATAGATATAGTATTATACGTAAAGGAGTTATATATATCTATGGAATATACTTATGTTCTAAGTCTATGGTTAGGACGCAGTAGGTAGTGCGGGCACACCGCTTGCAACTTTACAAGGCGCAGGTTCGGCCTCATATGGAATACTGTTCCCATCTCTGGGCAGGGGCCCCCCAGTGCCAGCTCCTTCCACTTGACCGCATCCAGCGCAGAGCGGTTCGAATCGTCGACGACCGAGTTCTTTCCGATCAGCTTGACTCACTGGCACTGCGTAGAGAGGTTGCATCTCTTTGCGTATTTGATCGCATCTACCACGGGGAGTGCTCTGAGGAATTGTTCGGACTAATTCCAGCCGCTCAATTTCACCATCGCACATCGCGACAGAACTTGCGATACCATCCATATCATCTAGATGATTGGCGGTCCACCACTGTGCGATTCAGAAGAAGTTTTCTCCCTCGCACAACTTCCTTGTGGAATCGATTACCACCAGCGATTTTTCCGGACCGATGCGACTTAGGGACCTTCAACAAAAGAGCCTACTCCTTTTTAAAAGGCCGGCAACGCATCTGCGATTCCCCTGGTGTTGCAGTTGTTCATGGGCGGCGGTAGTCACTTACCATCAGGTGAGCCGCATGCTCGTTTGCCCCCTCTCCTATAAAAAAAAATAAAATATTATGAACCAAACCTAAGCACCGAATCTACGAAATTAACTAGTGAAAAGTTGAAGATCCTATCTTTCGTTTGTCCCTTTATCTGCTTATTTTTTTGTAATTTGACTTTATACACAGTAATTCCATGAGTTTTGGAATGCTTGAATAAATTAGACGTATTGCCACAATATTTCACCGACTTAAATCATTGTTTACATTTTGCAGTTGTTTCGTTTGTTTTAGTAAAATATGTCCATATTAATGATTTTCGTGGTACCATGATAACATTGGAACAATAAACCGATGACTACAATAACTTAAATTACTCGTAACATAATCGTAAACAATCACTTGTGGAATACTGGACACTGCTTAGTGCGAAGTTACGAACTTAGGGTACCCTAACGTCCTTGCGGTAAACTCTTTTTTTAATTGCCTTTACGGCTCTGGGTTCTAGCCCTTCTGAGCCTGAAGGTACAATGAATAATTATCCTTCATAGTACACTGCTTCACAATATATTGATGCGTGACATTGTGCAGCCCTTGGGAGATTTTGACAGCAACTTGAGCCAGCAGACAGCTGATAGTTGGCGATGGTATCTCAATGCACCTGAGCAGATAGACACCTTATATTGAGAATCACATCATCATTCGAGGACTTGTTTCACCGTTTCCGCTGTAGGCACACTTCATGTATCTTGTACTATCTTTGTGTATTAATTAAAAATTTAGTTTTCAATCCAATTATTTATACCTATAATTACTAATTTTAGTATAATTATTGTATTAAGACTTTTGTTTCGAACTGTACGCCCTTATGTATTAGCAGTCGTATGATATATTGTTATCTTATGTATACAATAGTCCGGCCGCTCATTCGACTGCGACCGCGCTGGCAGTCGGTTCAGAGTTCCCACTGCGAATGCACGTCCGATTTTGTTAGCTCTCTGCCTTTGCGCTTATATACTTACTTTGTAAATTGAAATAGTCAAATATATTATAATATTAAATCTCGTAATTTTCGTGTTGTAACTTTACATTTCAAATTGGAATTAATATTAATTATTTAGATTTAATATATGTGCGTGTATTCTCTCGGAATAATATAGTGATAATTAACGGAGACTCGGAACTTTTATTTAACTTCCGATAGGACCACGACCATATAATTGGTGACCCGGCGACGAAGTATGTAGTAGTCATGTCGAACGATAAGATAGTGAGAGCGCAACCGTTATACGGCGAACATTTTAGAAAGATCCAGAGCTGTAAAACTGTGAACACAAGTACTGACGAGGGAAGCGTGAGGAAGATCGGAATAAAAATGCCGCCATGTTGGCCAGAAGAACCGGCGCTATGGTTGGCCCAGATAGAAGGTCAGTTTGCGATTTCGGGTATTACGACTGATGCAACGAAATTCTTTCATGTAATCGCGCAGCTTGACCATCAGTATGCAATGGAAGTGAAAGATATTATAACATCTCCGCCAGCTGAAGATAAGTATGCGAAGTTGAAGGCTGAGCTTATTAAGAGACTATCTGCATCTCAAGAGAAGAAATTAAAGCAGATTCTTACGCATGAAGAACTCGGAGACCGTACGCCATCCCAATTTTTGAGACATTTATAGACGCTAGCTGGGCCGGCTATACCTGATAGTTTTTTGCGTACCTTGTGGTCCAGTCGCCTGCCACATAATATACAGACGGTGATTGTTTCGCAAGCGGATATGTCATTGGAAACCGTTGCAGATTTAGCGGACAAAGTTTATGAAAAAGCACCATCGATCCACGTGGCGGCGAGCACGAGCACTCAAGGCATTTTCAGCGAAATGGCAAAGCAAATAGCGGAACTCACGCGAGGGGTAGCATCATTAGAAATGCAGATACATACTCAACGTAATTTTAATAGGTCAAAACGCGTGACAAAAATAGAAACCGTAGTCGCAGTAGGTCTAGCACTAGACAACGCAACAATGATATCTGCTGGTATCACATCCGGTTTGGTAGCCGTGCAACGAGGTGTACTGTACCGTGTAAATTTACGGCATCGTCGAAAACGCAACGGGCAGCCAGAATTAACGGCTAACGACTGCCCTGATGGACCAGCCCGCTTATTTGTTACCCGACCGCATTACTAAAATGTCTTATCTTGTTGATACAGGCTCTGATCTTTGCGTGTACCCACGATCAGCGGTCAAGCAGACCCGCCCGAAGATGGAATACTAGCTGTTCGCGCCAAGCGCTAATGTCAGGAATTGACGTCAGAGGGCGCGCGCCTCGGCGATACCGGTTTGACGTTCCGTCGTGTCGAGAACGCGCGAGGGCAAATAACAGTCCTTATTCAGCGATGCTATAGGCGGCACGCTGTCATTTTGTCGGGAACTCGGAATAGTAGGCGCGTCTAGTAAATATACTGTCTAGGATTTGTAAGAACGGAGAACGCGGAGAACCCTACTCCTTGGATAGGTAGCTGCTGGCCGTAAAAATTGGTAGCAGAGCGCGATTCCGGGTTGGATTCCCGGTCGATCCCGACCATAGTGTTTGAGAAAAAGCGATCTAGGCATTTTTTGTTGATCAAACGTGATGTGTATCTTCGTTTGTATTGTAATTTGTATTTGAACTAAAAAGTAGTAATTTGTATTTACGCAATTT
This sequence comes from Parnassius glacialis, assembly GCA_033319125.1. Taxonomy (NCBI): domain Eukaryota; kingdom Metazoa; phylum Arthropoda; class Insecta; order Lepidoptera; family Papilionidae; genus Parnassius; species Parnassius glacialis. The sequence goes on along the minus strand of JAVANC010000019.1, from coordinate 37,865,276 downwards.
GAATTTAACTTGATTTGATAGCACTAGTATTTGTTATTGCATATCTTAAGCGCTTAAGAAAGCGCAAGGTATGTTCTACTATCGCCTAAAAATTAAGATTCCAACGTTTTATCGAATAAAATCGTATCTAGCAATCATATTATACATATAAATGATATAAAAAGCACATTGTTAGAACGATAAATGATTGTTAAACTTATTAATATTTTTTTTAATCGATTAATTGCTATTTTTAAATAAAAAAAGGGGTTTTAGTGGCTTATGGTGTGGATTTATCAAGTCCGGAAGGCTTGTAAACACTCTAACTTTTGAAAATATCAATTGTTTAACTCAATCTATTTTTTAATCTCTTCATCTATCATGTGGGAAGCCACTGAATGTAAATGGCAATGTAATTTTGTTTTGTTTAGCTATAATTAATTTTTTTCGGCTCCAAAATGGCGAAATTTTCGTTGATTTGGTAGCCTTGTATGTAAATTAATTCTGTAAAGGGAGCTAAAGCCACAGAGTAGTTTACTCACTCACTCAATTCGACGCACAGAGTACTTTTTATATACTGGTCAGTCGCCGTCGTGAGTGGACATTGTTTCGGATGTTTGCAGCGGCTCAAAAAGATCGCTGTACAAATACACAATATTCGAATATCCAAATTTCTTAAATACCTGATTATAATAATAATAAGATATTTTTTATTACAATATTTTAAAAGCACAGAATAAATAATAGTAGTACGTACTAAAAGTAAGTAGTATCAATTTTTTGTCATTTGGGTGACATTTCATGGTTTTCGAGTGTTGAAACCGATAGGGTTGTCGAAATATAAATCCAAGATGGCGGCCGCAATAGGTATAATTTTTTTCATCATGGGTGTCATTTTCATGGTTTTCGAGGGTGTTGAAGCCGATAGTGCTGTCGAAATGTAAATCCAAGATGACGGCTGAATTAGGTACCAATTTCTTCATCATGGGTGTCATTTTCATGGGTTTCGAGGGTGTTGAAGCCGATAGTGCTGTCGAAATGTAAATCCAAGATGGCGGCTGCAATAGATATCAATTTTTTCATCATGGATGTCATTTTCATGGTTTTCGAGACAGTTGAAGCCGATAGGGTTGTCGAAATGTAAATCCAAGATGGCGGCTGCAATAGATATCTTTTTTCATCATGTGTGTCATTCTCATGGTTTTCGCGGGTGTTGAAGCCGATAGTGCTGTCGAAATGTAAATCCAAGGTGGCGGCTGCAATGGGTATATTTTTTTTTATTATGGGTGTCATTTTCATGGGTTTCGAGGGTGTTGAAGCCGATAGTGCTGTCGAAATGTAAATCCAAGGTGGCGGCTGAAGCATGTACCAATTTTTTCATCATGGGTGTCATTTTCATGGTTTTCGAGAGAGTTGAAGCCGATAGGGTTGTCGAAATGTAAATCCAAGATGGCGGCTGCAATAGATATCAATTTATTCATCATGGGTGTCATTCTCATGGTTTTCGCGGGTGTTGAAGCCGATAGTGCTGTCGAAATGTAAATCCAAGGTGGCAGCTGCAATGGTTATCAATTTTTTCATGATGGGTGTCATTTTCATGGGTTTCGAGGGTGTTGAAGCCGATAGTGCTGTCGAAATGTAAATCCAAGGTGGCGGCTGCAATAGATATCAATTTTTTCATCATGGGTGTCATTTTCATGGTTTTCGAGGATGTTGAAGCCGATAGTGCTGTCGAAATGTAAATCCAAGATGGCGGCTGCAATAGATATCAATTTTTTCATCTTGGGTGTCATTTTCATGGTTATCGAGGGTGTTGAAGGGGATAGTGCTGTCGAAATGTAAATCCAAGATGGCGGCTGCAATAGGTATAAATTTTTTCATCATGGGTGTCATTTTCATGGTTTTCGAGAGAGTTGAAGCCGATAGGGTTGTCGAAATGTAAATCCAAGATGGCGGCTGCAATAGATATCAATTTATTCATCATGGGTGTCATTCTCATGGTTTTCGCGGGTGTTGAAGCCGATAGTGCTGTCGAAATGTAAATCCAAGGTGGCAGCTGCAATGGTTATCCATTTATTCATGATGAGTGTCATTTTCATGGGTTTCGAGGGTGTTGAAGCCGATAGTGCTGTCGAAATGTATTTAAACTACTTTAAAAATTCCGTATAATCATGTTATTCCTTTTTTTTTTTATGCGCTTAAGGTATGCTCAATTGGACTTACCAATTATATGATTAATTTTATTTGTGTCTTTTCTTTTGTGTTAACTTGTATTTGGTTTGATAAGTAGTAATTCGTATTTGTGTAATTTCTATCCAACTCGATTTGATAGGAACTGCATTAATTTGTTAACTGTTAATTTTTTTTGTATTTGTTTGTTATTTTTTTTGTATTTGTTTGTTTTTTAACAGTGGTAGAGCCACGCGGCAGCTTTTGCTGTCGCACGGATGGGCCGGCTCGAACCGGGGTGGTACCACGACCTCACAGAAAACCAGCGTGAAGTAGAGGCTTATCTTTGCGTTTCGCTTGGTGAGTGCAGGTGGCCGGAGGCCCTTTTTACTGGAAATGAGGCATTCCATCTTAGTCCTCACGGGTGACAACGCATCTGCATTTTGATTCGCAAACGAGGATAGATGTAGATGTCTATGGGCCGCAGCAACCACTTACCATCAGGTGGACTGTGTGCTCGTTTGTCACCCTTATCCTATAAAAAAAAAAAAAAAAAAAAAAAAAAAAAATTTGTGCTCGAGCCGCATCGTAATTTGTATTTAGTAGTGATGTCATCGCCCAAGCTACTAATCCGTTGCCTGCGGACTGAGTTACGCTGGGCCACCAGCGCCCATGCTTTGATAGGTCGACCGGATAGGGTCCATAACTTGATGAAGCGGTTCGAGCAGGTCGATGCTCGAAGGGCCGCAGTGGAGGAGGCTTACGCTGAGCTTCAGGATTCGGATTTAGAAAAGGGAGTCCTGGACTCCTGCTTCGCGGACTACGAGCAGTTCTTTTCGCTCACGGACGAGTTGATCGAGGCTGAAGGCAGGTATGCCGAGGAGGCGCGTGAAGCTCGGATAAGTGGTCTGCCCGAGTCCTCTCGGAAGCAGCCTCAGCCGGAGCTGTTGGAACGATTCCCAACTCTGTTCTTGCCAAGGTTCTTCGGGGTGCTTTCCGAATGGCTGACCTTCGTTGGTCTTTTCGACAGCCTAGTGGACGCCCGGAGTGACTTGACCCCGAGCCAGAAGATGGTGTACCTCCTGGCCTCACTGGAGGGGGAGGCCCTGGGCGTCGTCGACCATTTGAGATTGTCGGACGACGCCTACCAGACTGCTCGGGACCTCCTAGTCAGAAGATATGCCAATATCCGGCGAATTGCGGTCGAACATGTTAAGCAGTTTCTAAGCCTCCCGCTGCTTAGTGACCGGGCCAGACTACGTCCGGACCTGTTGGATCCAGTCTTGGTGGCCTGTAATACGTTGAGGCGGCTGGATTTACCAGTGGCCGATTGGGCTTTTTTGTTGCTCCGCATCGTGCTGTCCCGTCTACCTCTTGACCTTCGAATACATTTTGAGGAGAGTTACGGCGGGGACGAGGCCTCCTATATTCCGCCCTTCTATGACCTGCTGCGGTTTTTGGAGAAGCAGTGCCGGCAGATCGAGAACGCGGCGGGCACCGTTGACGATTTACGAGCCGTGCCCAGTGAGAGGCGGAATCCGCCGGGCAAGTCGTCGTTAACACCCCCCCCCCCTGCTCCCATTGTCGAGCGTCTGATCACCGAGTAACGTCGTGCCCGAAATTATTAAGTAAGCCGGTTCCGGCGAGGCGAACATTCGCCAAGGAGCGCCGCTGGTGCTACTCATGTTTGGAAGGGCACCTCCAGCGAGACTGTCCGCACCGGCGGCCCTGTCTGCATTGCCAGGGCAATCACAATGCAGTTCTGTGTCTGGGTGCGAACGGCGTCTCCTCTCGGGGCTCTGCCAGGCTCTCGACCCCCACGGGCGGGGGCACTCCGCCACGCCCTCTGACGGGCGACGCTCGGCACCCGCCGGCTAGCCACCAGGCCCCTAGGTTTGAAAGGGGTCCCTCCCCCGACCAGTCGGGGGTAAATCCCCCAGGGGTGGGGGTGTCATCATTTCATTTCATCATTTGATGGAGGCAGCCCTAGCTAGCTGTCGCCTTAGCTCTTTTCTCTTTTGGGTTACATTTTGTTGGCACTATCTAAGATATTTATTTGAAAGGAGAAAAAGGGCTGTCTCTTACGTTTATTGTTTTGTTTACTTTGTCAAGTTGACCTATGTGCATCGGTGATTACTTTGTTTTAATTAATTCTGTAATTGAACATTGATGCTTTTGAAAAATTAGTTGAAATATGAGCGTAGGACTACTTGTCTAACAGGCTGGCTAGTTGTAGATTATCAGATGGAAATCAGCTGTCGCACCATTTGGTAAATGATTATATGGTGGATGGCTTGGTTATGCCTACTTGTTTGAAAATTCATACTAGGGACTATCTGTGCGTTTCGTTCGGCTCTCCACAGACGACGTTCATGGGGAATTTGGGGGTGCACTCTGCACTGAAGCTTAGGAGGTCCCTCTGGGCCGCTTTGTGTCGCGTCGCTGTTTGCAGACCTGATCCGGTCGGATTGCGGAACTAATCATAGGAGCGCAGATAGGTGTTTGAAGGAGGTCGTCGGACTTCTGTCTAGGAATAGGACTTATATAGGTGCTGCGATGTCCAGGAAGGGCATCCAGTTCAACCCTCCGGCTAGCCCACGTTGGGGCTGTAATTTTAAGGCGTTTGGGTAGGGTTGCAAGATCTGATGGGGTGCCTAAGGTGGCCTAGTTTGGTTGTAGATTTGGTCTTGCAACTTGCCGTCGCGACCCTGTCCCGCTGACCGTTTGCTCGCAGACATAAGTCCTTATATCCGGGGCGGGGATTTGTTCGCGCCAAGCGCTAATGTCAAGAATTGACGTCAGAGGGCGCGCGCCTCGGCGATACCGGTTTGACGTTCCGTCGTGTCGAGAACGCGCGAGGGCAAATAACAGTCCTTATTCAGCGGTGCTATAGGCGGCACGCTGTCATTTTGTCGGGAACTCGGAATAGTAGGCGCGTCTAGTAAATATACTGTCTAGGATTTGTAACGCGCATTCCTTGCTGAGAGCTTCACCCGGGACTTATTTGTGTTTAACTCAGAATCTAATTAATCTAATTGCATTCGACAATATTAGCTAGTGCGGTATTTGATATTCTAGAAATAACTGTTGCCACGCGAAACGGTAGTGACCTTTGATCCGGTTTCGCGTGTTAAGCTTTATAACAAACGAGAGTTAGTGGCCTCTGTAAGTTAGTTAATCGTCCGATAGAGTTAATGGACTGTCATCGCGACGAACGAAGAAAGTTACTGTGGACGGCGCCGCGGAAGGATACCACAGTTTGCAGCGGTGCTGAGGTCTGAACTGCTGCAGATGGTAACGGTCTAATAAGGTCAATAACACTACCAGCCACACCCAGATACACATCACTGACCCTTACTTACCTAGCACTATACAACCACATGCGACCTGACCGAATCCTGAGGGACCAGGCGCCTTGGATATAGGTAAGTAAGCTCGGTTTAATATTCTCCCCGTTGAATACCAGTAGTATAGAACGCTCCCCCTGATTGTTTATTGTAATTAGAAACTTTCCACTTTGGCCGTAGGAGGCGCCACCTGCATCTGCTTGTAGGTTCTTCCGTTAATTGGCCGCGGAGGACCCTACTCCTTGGATAGGTAGCTGCTGGCCATAACACTAGCTATATGCTACAAATGGCACTCCGATAGCAACGTATGGGTACATCCATCTGCAGCTCACCATTGGTCTACGCTGTGCCTCTACCTGGAGATTTCTTGTCGCCGACGTTTCAAAGGCAATTATTGGTGTTGATTTTCTCAAATTTTATAATTTGCTTGTAGATTTCAGGAACTACCGCTTGATCGACGGCCTCACAAATATCTCTACAGTAGCTACATACGCGGCCCAAATAACATCGCATCAGTTAAGGCTGCGTCTGGGGACACTATCTACCACCAACTTATCCGTGAGTATCCTGATATTACTCGCCCCGCTGGAACTCAACGTGTAATAAAACACAATACTGTGCACCATATCCGTATGACACTGGTCCTCCTGTTACAAGCCGTCCTAGATGCCAGATCGACCAGATCGACTAAAAATTACCATGAAGGAGTTCGAGGATATGCTTGCTAATGGTACCGCTCGTAGGTCTGAGAGCACATGGTCATCAGCTCGCTATCTCGCACCCAAAAGTGATAATGGTTGGAGACCGTGTGGCGACCACCGCGCTGTTAACCCCCGTACCATTCCGGATAAATACCCTATCCGACACATTCAGGACTTCTCACATGCTTTGGCTGGTACAACGGTGTATTCCAAAATTGATTTCGTTAAAGCTTTTAATCAGATACCGGTAAATCCTGAGGATATACCTAAAACCGCGATAACTACGCCATTCGGGTTATTTGAATTTAATTTCATGTCGTTTGGCCTAAGAAACGCACCCCAAACTTTCCAGCGGTTCGTTGATGAAATGCTCAAAGGCCTAACTTTTGCATATGGATTCTTGGATGATATCCTTTTCCTCTCTAGGAATGAATTTGAGCACATCCTTTACCTCAGGCAGCTTTTTAAACGTTTGACAGACTACGGCATGCTTGTCAATACAGCAAAGTGTGAATTTGGTAAGTCACACATTACCTTCCTTGGACACGACATATCAGCTGACGGCGTTCGTCCTCGTTCAGACAAAGTTCAAGCGACACAGGACTACCCTATTCCAAAAACAGTTGGAGAAATGCGGAGCTTCTTGGGTATGTACAATTTTTATCGCCGTTTCGTACCCGGAGCAGCTGAACTGCATGTGCTACTGAATATCGTCTTAACTGGCCCTAAATACCAAGAAATCACAGAGTATAGTCATGAACCCAAAGATGACCAAGGCATTTAATAATTGCAGTCCGAGCCTAGCAAAGGCTACTATGCTCTCACATCCGGAGCCTGATGCCGACATGGCTATTTTTACTGATGCATCTGATACATCGATCGGTGCAGCACTTCAGTAACGATGTGGCAGCAAATTCTGGAAACCTCTGGCATTTTTCTCAAGACGTCTGACATGTGCGCAGAAGAAATATAGTTCGTACGACCGTGAACTTCTAGCAATTTACGACGCTATCCGACATTTCAGACATATGGTCGAAACTAGATCATTTACAATAGTCCACAAACCGCTTACATCTGTCTTGTCATACAACCGCGAGAAATGCTCACCAAGACAATTCCGTTACCTGGACTACATCTCTCAATTCACTACAGATATTCGGTACATCAAAGGCCAGGATAATATTGTTGCAGATGCTCTCTCTCGTATCGAGGAATTATTGCAGCCCATCGATTACCAAGCTCTTGCACATACTCAAGGTGTTGACCCTGAACTGCAAGAACTATTGGAAAAAGGTACCGTTCTAAAACTCAGAAAGATAAAAACTCCCGATTGCAACACGGACGTATACTGTGACATTTCTACAGTGCATCCACGTCTATTTGTCACAGTCGCCTTCAGGAAACCAATTTTTAACGCACCGCATCGGTTGAGTCACCCAGGTAGCAAGGCAAATATGAAATTAGTGACAGAGAGATTTATCTGGCAAGCGCAAAGAAAAACTGCCGGCAATGGGCCAGAGAATGCATTGATTGCAAGAAAAGCAAAGTTTACCGGCATACCCAATCAACCATCTCTCCATTCCCAGTTCCCTCGGAACGCTTTTCCCATGTCCATATGGACATAGTAGGGCCATTACCAATTTCTTGTGATCGCATCCCGCTTTATCCTGAGGCATATCCCTTGACTGACATAACTGCGGAGACCTGTACCCGTGCCTTCATCGCTGGATGGGTATCCCGCTTCGGCTGTCCTCGCAAGATCACCACCGACAGAGGTAGACAGTTTGAGTGTGAGCTGTTCCGCACCTTGTCCACCATTCTTGGTATGCAACATCGTCCTACAGCAGCTTCCCATCCCGCTTGCAATGGTATGGTGGAACGTCTCCACCGCCAATTGAAGGCAGCCATTATGTGCCACGATGACACCAAGCAAGCTTCGATCTCAGGGAGGGAGTAGTGTAGGCACACTTCATGTACCTTGTACTATCTTTGTGTATTAATTAAAAATTTAGTTTTCAATCCATTTATTTATACCTATAATTTCTTATTTTAGTATAATTGTATTAAGATTTTTGTTTCGAACTGTACGCCCTTATGTAATTAGCAGTCGTATGATATATTGTTATCTTAAAGGCGACTACTGACATGCCTGCCGCAGGGGCAATCTAGGGAGCACAGCGATCGGAGCCATATCGGAGCTGTCTCTACAGACACGTCTGCCGTTCAGTATGAGAGTGTACGTCCGGTACGTACGATCGGGTGAACCAAAGCTGTCTTCCATGAAATTGGGATAACGCCTTAGGAGTAGAAGTACCGGAAGAGACGCGTTAAAACAGGTGCCAACTTTGGACAACACGTCTTCAGCATAATGGAGGGAACCGAGCGCTGTGTAAGCCGCACATCAGGCATGGAGCCCTCAAACCGCGGGATTGTCGGCGGTGTATGCCTCCGTCATCGAGAGTCGAGTTGGACGCAAAAAGAGAGATTAACAGATCGGCTTTCTCCTTTGCGGCATGGACTCAGTGAGTCGCCCACTCTTTGCAAATATGGCTGATAGAAGTTCCCTTAGACAGCCTTAGCAAGAGATCAAAATGCACGGGTTACCGAAGGAAGGCGTACTAGCCTCTCACCAACTCCGCCAATGTGCTCTGACCTTGCCTTGGCAATGAATTTTGAAGAACCTGGAGGCGGAATTATACTTCTTTTGAAGAGCGCTGGTGTTTACATCTCGATACATCAACGTCTCGGAATGTAAAGATGTCGTCAGCCCAGTGCTGGTGCACTCTTGCCTATACTGTGATGCTATTTTACATGAGCGACCAAACTATGGCTGGAATCTGCCTCCGATGGGAATCCACTCCACCACAGAATATGGAATAAAAAGTTCTATATCCTCAAGTACCACATCAGCGACAGAATCAGCAATATTGCTGGGATTGTCCAGCGAGAAGCAAATTCGCCCTCAAGGGTAGAATGCAAAAAAAAGACCGCATCCTTTCGCAATCGGCCGATCTATAGTGCCAAACACGGCGGCTGCCTGCAGAATGCAACCGCGAAGTTAGTGTGAGTAACATCACCCTCCGGACAAGACAATGGCTCTAGGAGCCGTGAGGGGTGTCGACGGAAACCTGATATCCGTCCGGATAAGAGGTCAGCAGAAACTCCAACAGGGTAGGCGCATGATCCTCCACATCTGGAATCCGCGTAGGCAAAGTAACCAGCTGTGCAACCATATGTCAAGGCAAAGTCATAAACTTATTTCCCCACATGATCGGTTAAATGTGAACCGAGCCATTCGGCGTGATGGTCGTTAAAATCGCCAAGGATCACGATCTCTGCAGATACCCCCACCCCCCTCCCCCGTATACCAGAATACGCAGGGCAGCTTGAGCACACATGTTCAGGAACAGCAGGGTAGCTTGGGCGTGGGTGCTCAGCGAAGGATTCTCCGTCACTAGGATTCTGGTACCCTCCTGGGGTAGTTTTTTATTTGATTCCGCTACCATACTTTAAGGGGGGGGGGGGGGATTGGGCCTCCGACCACCTACACCTACCAAGCGAAACGCAGAAGTAAACTTCTACTTCACGCTGCTATTCTGTGAGGTCGTGATACTACCCTGGTTCGAGCTGGCCCATCCATGCGATAGCAAATAGAATAGAATAGAATAATTTTTATTCAATATTGATTATTACATAATTCTTATTGAAAGTCATTTTTTTATTTACCACTGGTTCGGAAAATACCTCTGTCCTGGGAAGAACCAGCAAGAAACCCAGCGGGATTTTTTTTTTCAAACAACACTTAACAATAATTTCGTTTATACAATTTTAAATGATTTTTCATAGAACCAGCATGGTGGCGATCACCTTATTCCCAGGGGTTATTATAATTAATAACCCTTTTTGTATAGTTTCTCTTTAATAAAACTTTTAAACTTGTTTATTGACAAACTTTGAATATGTTCTGGGATTCTGTTGTAAAAGCGTATACAATGCCCCATAAATGAATTACTGATTCTGTGGAGTCTAGTAACTGGTATTACAAGCTTATGTTTGTTCCTAGTGTTTAAAGTATGTACATCCTTATTCTTATTAAAGCTATTTATGTTTTTATGTACATACATTACATTTTCATAAATATATTGCGATGCCAAAGTTAATATGTTTATTTCTTTAAATTTTTGTCTGAGGGACTCTTTACAATTTAGATTATAAATCGCCCGAACGGCTCTCTTTTGCAAAACAAATATATTAAATAATTAATTTAAATTAATTTAATATACAAAATTCCATAAGACATTACGCTATGAAAGTAACTAAAATACACTAATCTAGCTGTCTCAACATCTGTGAGACTTCTAATCTTTCTTACAGCATACGCTGCAGAACTAAGTCTGCTTGCTAATTTAGATATATGGGGGCCCCATTGAAGTTTCGCGTCAATAGTAATACCGAGAAAAACAGTGGTATCCACAAGACTCAACTCCTCCTCATTTAACAGCAGATTGGTATTCGAATGTATTACATTAGGTATTGTAAATTTAATACACTTTGTCTTATTGCCGTTTAAGAGCATATTGTTGGCGTTAAACCAATGTACTAATTTGATAGAGCATTATTTACATCGTCATAATTAATTAACTGCCGTTATTAATATAGTTTAAATTGTCATTAATATAGATTAAAAACAGGAATGGGCCAAGAATCGAGCCCTGAGGAACGCCCATTGATACTACCGATCCGGAGGAACCTTTACCATTGATTACGACTTTTTGAGTTCTGTTACTTAAATACGAAGTAATAAGTCTAAGCGCCAAATTTTTTACACCATAATGTTGTAGTTTCCTGATTAATATCTCATGATGAACACAATCGAAAGCCTTGGAAAGATCACAGAAAATACCTAAGGCATCTTGTGAATTCTCCCAGGCATTAAAAATATATTTCATAAGCTCGACACCGGCGTCCGACGTCGAGCGACCCCTTGTAAAACCAAATTGGTTTTTATGAAGTAATTTATTTGTATTAAAAAAAATAACAATTGATCCCAAATTATTTTTTCAAAAATTTTACTGACAGTTTGTAGTACAGAAATAGGTCTAAAATTAGCGGGGTCCAATGTACTACCAGATTTAAATAAAGGTATTACTTTAAATAAAGGTTATACTTCATTAAATCAGGAAACACACCAGAATCAAAGTAGTAAACAAGTATTAAAAATAATAGCAAGATGAGGTGCAATTAAATCTATTATGGACGCAATAACTGTAACGGAAATCCCCCACAAATCTGCGGTTTTCTTTAGATCATTGGTTTTGAAGTATTTTACAATATCTTGCGGTAATACTTTTTCAAATCTAAATTCTTTTAAACAGGTTTTAACATTCTGTTTGAGTAATGACTCGGCGACAGTTGGAGAAGTATTCAATGACTCTGTTGTCAAGATAGGAATATCAGTGAAATATTTCTCAAACACCGTTGTGACTTCTTGATTTGATTTAGTCAATTCAAAAGCTGCCGCGTGGCTCTATCACTGTTAAAACGTAAACATGGAATAAATTCTATTTACTTTTTTTCTGCCCATCATAAATAAACAACCGATACACAAGAATAAATTATTTTCTTCACTATGAGACAAGTCCAGTCTTAACGAATAAACCAAACGCCAAACTCCCACTACACACCCCGATCGCGACTAAAACAATGTATCACTTAAAGGCAGATAATTGATAAGTGTGCCCGCATGCGGCGATGCCGCATAAGCACCTCGAAACGTGAATCTACCTGTCCTATTCATAACTGCCTTTACGTTTTACGGAATTAACCGGTTAATTTGGGTGTCGAAACCGTTAAGTAATCGGTAACCTTTATGATTTAGGTTTAATAAAAACCGGTTAATTTTTTAACCGGTAATTGAAGGAGCGATAAATTTACCGGTAATTAATCGAAATTAACCGCTCTTTTTAAACCCGTTCCGAGCCCTGCTATGTACGGACTGTGTCGAAGATTTTGCATGTATACCTTACTAAGTAATCTGACATTTTAAAATTTATCGTTTGAATTGACATTATAATTTTGACTCCGGTTAATTAATTAGTTTTTAATAATCATAAATGTAGACAATTGAAATTATATTTGCTGTTTAATTAATTTTTTGCATGTATACCTGTAAAATATTTGCACACCATAGGTAGTGGTAGAATGTAATTGGGCCATTAGTCATTACATAATTTAAGATGATACTTTATTGTACACCTACATTCTGGCAAATAAATGAATTTGAATTTGAAAGACCACACGATGATGCTCCGCCTGCATGAGGGGACGCAACAGCAAGCCCAAATCTGCCTCGAAATGAATGGAGCACAATTTGAGCCGCATCTCATAAGACCACGGAGGATTTAGAGCGGTAAGCTGTTTTATACCTAATTTTTTTAAATAACAGTACTGAACTGATCTGAATAGGTACATAACTGAATACATCAGAATAATAAACATACCTACACGATGAATAGAAACGCATAACTCTAACCTTGTTAACATTTCATTTAAGTATTTTTTTTATTAGCGGGGATCGAACCAGTTATTTGGGTTATTTAACCTGTGAATTCGAATTAAAGTGACTAGGTGGAGACAAGCCTAGTGGCAAAAAAGTAGGTTAAGCAGATAAGTTAGGTATTTGGACAAGTGTTGTAAATTATTAGGTATTGTGGTATGGCCCGCTGGTTGCGGGCCGCGCGAATTCGGCTTTCGCGCCTTTATTGACCTTTAGTCAGCCGATTGTAATTCAGTAATTCCACTGCTGGTTTTATGTTTCAGTATTTTCATGATTTTTTTATGAAATTATCGTTTCATTTAGCTGTACTAACATGATGGAGCATGAATAATAAAACGTTGTGAAAAGATGATTTTTTTTCATAAGCATGGATTTTATATTTAACCCATCATCAAAGGTACTGTCGTCTGTCTTCGTTTTCGGGAACGTTTCAAAAATACCCGTATATTTAAATTAACTTTAATTATATTGAAAGTTTTCTATTAAAATTAAGCTTTGCATATTTCATTCAATGTCATTAGTTTTATGATGAGATGAACTTTCTTAACAGAACACACAATATTTTTAAAAGTTAATGAAATCATTTGTATTACATTTCACTGGTCCGATTGCCGAATGCCTCGTTGGTCTAGTGGTTGCAAGCGCGACTGTGGATCATGATGTGGTCCTGGATTTGAAGCCCGGGTCATGCCAAGTACCGTTATTTGATTAATTTGGGTATAATGGATGTACTAGAAACCACCTTGATAGTCGTATTACAGCCCTCCATCAAGCACGTAGATATTTGGGTTTCCTCGTAGTACGTTTATTTTTTATAGAAAAGGGGGCAAACGAGCATGCGGATCACCTGATGGTAAGTGACTACTGCCGCCCATGAACAACCGCAACACCAGGGAAATTGCAGGTGCGTGCCAGCCTTTTAAAAAGGAGTAAGCTCTTTTCTTGAAGGTCCCTAAGTCGTATTGGTCCGGAAAAATTGCCTGTGGTAAACAATTCCGCAGAGAAGTTGTACGAGGAAGAAAAATCCTAGTAAAACGCACAGTGGTGGCCCGTCAAGCATCCAGATGGTGAGTATGGTATCGTAAATTTTGAAGTGATGTGCGTTCATAAAATATGGCGGCTGGGATTAAACCGAACCTCAGAGCACTCCCCGTGGTAGATGCGATAGCAAATGCAAAGTGAATCAACATTCCTACGCAGTGTCAGTAAATCGAGCCGCTCAGAAAGAACCCGGACGTCGACGATTCGAACCGCTCTGCGCTGGATGCGGTCAAGTGGAAGGAGCTGGCACTGGGGTGCCCCGGCCCAGAGAAGAGAACAGTATTCCATGTGGGGCCGAACTTGCGCTTTGTAAAGTTGCAAGCGATGTGCCGACATGAAATACTGCCCCGCTCTGCTGAGCACGCCAAGTTTTTTAGAGGACAATTTGGGCTTCCCTTCCAAGTGACCACAAAACTGCACAATATTCGATATGTCGACGCCAAGGATTCCGATGCTAGCTGTGGCAGCAAGGAAAGTGCCACGAAACTGAGGAGATAAGACAAAGGGGTTCTTTTTAACGGTAAACGTGCAAACTTTTGTCTTCTGGGGATTGAACTGGACTAGATTTAACAGCTCTCAATCTGAGACTTTGTTCAGCAAATACTCGACTTCAGACGCAAGTTTGTCGGAGACGTTTTCCCAAGAAATTTGGGCACGGCTAGTGTATATTGCATCACCAGTGCTGTCGTTGTTACCGGGTTGCAACATATCATTGATATGCAGTAGAAACAGCATTGGTGATAGCACGCAGCCTAGTGGCACACCAGCGTTAATAGGCTTGTAATCAGACCATACACCGTCTACTACGACCTTGATTCTCCGATCAGCAAGGAAACTGGTGACCCAATTGCACATTTTCTCGGGAAACCTATAGGTGGGGTGCCTCGAAAGAAGCGCTTTGTGCCAGACCCGATCGAAGGCCTTCGCTGTGACTAAATTAACGGCCAATGCCTCCCCCTTGGACTCTACTGCCTCCCTCCGCTCATCTATGAGTTATATAGACCAGAAGATCACCAGCTGATCAACGCCGATGAAAACTGTTTATGTTGGATTCTATTATTTTGGAGAACAAGGAGGTGATGGCGATAGGCCTGTAGTTGGACGGGACTGAGCGGTCGCTTTTTTTAGGGATCGGTTGACCAAAGCTGTCTTCCATGAATTCGTGACAACGCATTAGGAGTAGAAGTGCCGAAAAAGATGCGTTAAAACCGGTGCCAACTTAGGAGCACTCGTCTTCAGCACAATGGGAGGAACTCCATCAGACCCATTCGACTTGTTGACTACCAGGGAGAGGAGTGCTTTGCGAACCGAGCGTTGTGTAAACCGCACATCTGGCATGAAGCACTCAAACCGCGGGATGGTCGGTGGTGTTTTCCCCCCGTCATCGAGAGCCGAGTTAGACGCGAAGAGAGAGATCGGCTTTCTCCTTTGCGGCATGGGCTTGTGAGTCGTCCTCTCTCTGCAGAGGTGGAAGAGATGGCTGATAGAAGTTCCCTTGGACAGCCTTGGCAAGAGACCAGAATGCACGGGTTACCGAAGGAAGGCGAACTAGCTTCTAAAGATGTCGTATGCCCAGACCTGTGATGCTATTTTACATGAGCGACCAAACAATGGCTGGAATCTGTATCCGATGGGCACCACAGAAGATGGAATAAATAGTTCCATAATATCCTGAAGTACCACATCATCGACAGAATCAGCAACAACGCTGGGATCGTCCGAAGAGATGCAAACTCGCCCTCAAGGGTAGAATGTAAAAAAAGACCGCATCCTATCCCAATTGGCTGACCTATAGTGCCAAACACGGCGGCAGCCTGCAGAATGCAACCGCGACGATAGTGTGAGTGGCACCACCCTCCGGACAAGACAATGGCCCTAGGAGCCATGAGGGGTGTCGACGGAAACCTGATATCCGTCGATGAAAGGTCAGCAGAAGCTCCAACAGGGAAGGTACATGATCCTCCACATCTGCAATTAAATGTGAACCGAGCCATTTGGCATGATTGGCGTTAAGATCGCCAAGGGCCACGATCTCTGCGGCTAGGATCTCGCCCAAAACCCCACACCCCAGAATACCAAAATACGCGGGGCGGCTTGAGCACCCACGCTCAGGAACAGTAGGGTCGCTTGGGCGTGAGTGTTCAACGAATGATTCTCCGTCACCAGGATGCTGCTACCCTCCTGAGGTAGTTTTTTATTTGATTCCGCTACCATATGTTTGAGCTGACAGTAAAAGCTGCCGCGTGGCTCTACCACTGTTAAAACGTAAACATGGAATAAATTCTATTTACTTTTTTTCTATTTATTTTCTTCGTTTTGAGACATGTCCAGTCTTACGAATAAACCAAACACAATAACTGCCTTTACATCAGGCTCTTTTTTTTGCGCGAAAACTTCTCTAACTTGACCCTGATGACCCTGATCGCGAGTGAAAAAACGTGTCGCTTAAAGGCAGAAAATTGATGATAAGTATGCCCGCATGCCGCAATTTGTTTTTCTATATAGCTCTTTGGTGGGTTGGGACAACCATAATTACCATACTTATTATGTAGGATTGAAATAAAAAGGTATATTTAATATGTATCACATACTTATATATTTTTGGTTTTACTCGTAATATTAGATAAAGTAAGTAAGTACCTGTATTTAACCACAAAACTAGCTATATAGCAGTCTTCACGGAATAATATTAGTATAGCTTTAAGATGTAGGTACATAAGCTATTAATAGTTTAATTATCACAGTTAAAATATTTCTTAAATATATTCAAACTTTTTCAAATTCAAAATATTTATTGTAAGTTAAGTCTTACCTTTGGCATTAATTTAAATTATGATATATCTTACAACTTAACCAACCTTTTCGGGTATTACAATAATAGGACTGTGACTTACGTAACTATAATGATCATAATTAATCAAAATCATAAATGACATTAAATTACATAACTTAGTTATTATAAATCTCTAAATAACAAAATGTTTTGGCTGTCGCTAAATACTATTTGAAACACAAAGTGCTCACACAACGAACGAATCGCGTTCTTACTCTTATGCTGGTTCACTTGATTCTTTCATGTACAACAGCCCAAACTCGAGTTAGTAACTCGAGTTGACCCATCACTAGTTTGTCATTCTTCCCGCGCTTTGTTCGCTCCCAAAATACAATCGCACACACAGCTTTATTTGCACGACGCGCGACGATGGTTTTAAAAAGGAAGAAAAGAAAAAATATTTATATCTATTGTTTTATAACTGAACTAGTGAACGAAAAGGTAAATATGATGAGAGAAGGTGACTGGGGAAAATTGTGCAGTAAAGTTAAAAGTGTTGGATACCGAAAAAATTATCAAATGGTCGACCTGATGACGGAAACATTTATCATTAGCATTGATGATGATGATTCTGATGACGGAAGCTCAAGCGAAGATGAAAGTGATGATGAAGTAGCATCTAGTAACACCAACACATCATCGACATCTGGCTTCCATGTGATCCAAGGCGATATAATGGACGGCGTGTCACCCTTGGTTTAAGTTTTCTTGTTACAAACTACTTTATATTTTATGACAGAAATACAACATATTATCCATCCAACCTCTTCCAAAGTTCTAAGTAGCTAGTAAAGAACCTATTATGATTCTACAATAAAACACTTAATTACTATTATATTATAAAACAAATAGAGCCATGGTAGCTCAGATGGTTAGCGCTCGCTGTAAGTTTCACAGTACGCGAGAAACCCGGGTTCGATCCCCGCCGGCACCAATGAAATTGTTAATTGCAATTTTAAGTACTGATTTACCACGTGCTCGGCAGTGAAGGAAAACATCGTGAGGAAACCTGCATGTCTGACAAATAAGAAAAAAATATATTTCGAAGACATGTGAAGTTCACCAACGCATTGGGGCAGCGCGGCGGACCTTTTCTTGCCCTTAAACCCTCTCAGAAATGAGAGGAGGCCTGTGCTCAGCAGTTGGACGTGTATATAGGCTATAACTATATAAAACAATAGACTAGTACCATATAGTACTTTAGAACGCCACTGTACCCAATACCCATGCGCAGACACACCCCCTCTACTGTCGCTCAGCGTTCTTTTTACATGACGGGACCTGTACCGAGCCAGATAAAAGAGTTTGGCTTCCACGCGGATATTGACCCTAGTCAACTGATTTTGAAGCTGAAGGCAAACCTGACTGACTCATCTATCAACGCACAACCGAAACTACTGAACGGATCTCGCTGAAATTTGGCATACAGACAATTGTAATGACGTAGGCATCCGCTAAGAAAAGATTTTTGAAAATATACATTTTTAATTTGAAATTAAATATTTGGTAAAGTGCGATGCTATATGTACTCAACGTAATGGCAAAAGAGAGGTCTTCGACATATTCATATTCTTTTATGGTTTCACAAACGGATTACTCCGGATCAAATCCACAATATAATTTGTGCTGAAATATCTGATCCCAAACGTGATCCAGAGCTTCACGAAATCGTTAAATGTAATAATTATGATACATGGTCCATGTAATATAGTATCCGTCCACTTTAAATCGAAAGTCACCATGTATCAATGATAACATGTGCAGTATACGATACCCCAGGGCTCTCATAACGGAAACTCAACTGGTGAAGACGGTTATCCGCAGTACAAGAGACGTTTACTAAATCACAGTGGGTTCTCTGTTGATATCAAAGGCACAACCATAGATAATCGCTGGGTAGTCCCTCATAATCCGGTATTATTAAATCATCTAACCACTCAAACGTCCGGACGACACGGCGACAATATCCTTGAACGTCCCGGCGACGCTCGTCGCGATTTTTATACGGTCCGATCGCGACCAGTTCGACTAAAACCGTTACCACGGAAAAAGTTCTTAACCTATATCAGAATAAAAATCACTCACAGAAAGCTAATGAAATGCAGAATTTAATTATGTTAGTTAATTATATTTGATTAAAATCAATAATTTATAATACAAAAACTTAACGAAAAACCGACACAAAGGCGAAGTTTTCGCATGTCGAATTAATCATATATAAAAACATCATTACAGACTTTGGATTCATCAAATGGCGAATCCTCGAATTTACGATTCATGAACGTTTGCCTCCCGTAGTCCACATGCAACAAAATGGGCAAAGGGTTTATTTTAATGAGCTAAATCTGAGTGAAAGAGTGAATAGTCCTCCAACAAACACACTACTATCCTTTTTCGATTTGTGTAAAGTGGATAACTTTGCAAAAACATTGCTCTACCGAGAAGTACCTGCATACTACATTTGGGATAAAAGAAAGTTCCAAAGGAGAAAGAGAGGAGCAAACGCTGAAGGCTGGCCAGGGGTCAAAAAAGAGCACGTCCTGGGCAGGGTTTATACTGTGCATCCGAACAATACATAATGCTATCAACTTCGCATGCTTTTTCATGGGATCCGGGACCCAATTTCGTTTGAAGCGTTAAGCGTCTCCCACATACAAGCGGCTTGCGGTGGCGGCTAATCGCAGGAGGCGGCTCCAGCCGCTGCAACATCACAACGCGGTCGCAGTGGCGGCCTGAAGGGCCACACGCTGTGGTGTTTGTGCTACGATCGGATGTCAGTCAACATACACACACGCACTATATTCAGCACTATATTCAGCAATATTATCCCATATTTTGTTTTAATCCTAATGCTTTTGTTATCACGTTGTGAAGTATCATTAAGCACTGGATAATTTTATACTGCTTCTCTGTATTTAGCGCTATTTTTCACGCGGTACACGCGGCCTTTTGTAAAATTTTGCAAGTGTCCGCACTGGGGCCACACACGCGGTGGCGCAGGGGGCGGGGCGTGCGGCCGCGGCCTGTCGCTCGCAGATCGCGATATGACCACACATGTTTGCAGACTCATTAACATTGCAAGCAAATATAACTGGCCGCCACCGCGGCCGCCATCGCAAGCCGCTTCTGTGTGGGAGAGGCTTTAAAAACTGTAGATGGTCATGTATATTCCACGTTCCAATCAGCGTGAAAAGCTCTCGGCTGGCTTGAAGATGATCAGCATTTGTTCGCAGCAATGGAAGAGGCAGCACTTTGCCAATCACCGCAAATTGTTCGGGATCTTTTTACGATTATTTTAGTGTTCTGCTAAGTATCAGACCTTTTAAGCCTTTGGTAGATATTCAAAGAAAACCTATCTGAAGACTTTAAGAGGAAATTAGAAACACATGGAGATGTGGAAGTAGAGCACATAACAGATGATAACAATTACCTTTCGGTAATAGAAGATGCCGTATTAGCGTTGGGTGGTCGGCTACTAAAAGAGTATGGGTTAGCTCATCCAAGCAAAGAACAACAATTTGAAAATAAAGAGTTTCTAAAAGAGACAAGTTACGACTTAGCATCATTAGAAAACACAGTTAAAAATAATGAAGGATCACTGAATGACGAACAAAAAGTAGTTTACAATCAAATTAACACAAAAATTGAATCAAATGAGGGTGGAATATTCTTTTTAGATGCTCCCGGTGGAACAGGCAAAACATTCTTCATAAATTTGCTATTAGCAAAAGTTAGAAGTACTCGCGGAATTGCTTTGGGTGTGGCTTCTTCTGGGATTGCAGCTACACTGCTTGAGGGTGGACGAACTGCTCATGCTACCTTCAAGTTACCAATTAATTTAACAACAGCTGATGCTCCCATTTGTATTATATTGAAACAAAGTAATTTTGCTGAAGTATTAAAACATACGAAAATGATAGTGTGGGATGAAATAACCATGGATCATAAGGGTGCCGTAGAGACTTTAAACAGAACTCTACAAGATATAAGAGGAAATAAGAAGTTAATGGGTGGTGTAACGATTTTGTTGGCTGGAGATTTTAGACATACTCTACCAGTAGTGCCAAAAGGAACTAGAGCAGATGAAGTTAAGGCGTGTCTTAAGAGATCTCTAATTACTTTATGATCTCTAATTAAAATCCTCAAGCTCTCGAAAAATATGCGGGTACACTTAGGAGAAAAAGAGTCTGCTAGTGGATTGGCGAATCTCCTACTTGAAAACGTCAATGGTGATTACCCGATAAATGATGGAAAGATAACCATCCCTTATAATTTGTGCACAGTTATATTTACGTTACAGGAGTTAATATCCAAAATTTTCCCAGATATTGCTCATATCCATGATAAGCCAATGAAATGGTCGTGTGAAAGTGCAATACCAACCCCGAAATCGACCAAGCAGCGGTAATTAACGATATACTGTTAACGTCTTTTGAGAGGGAAGAAACACCATTTCTTCACGTTAATAGACTCTGTGGTCAACACAGATGATGCAATGAACAACCCTGTTGAATTTCTTAAATCACTGAAATCATCGGGTCTTCTACATCATAAGCTTATTCTGCGCGTGGGCACTTCTGTTATGTTGTTGCGAAATATAAAACATCCTCAACTGTGCAACAGAAGCAGACTAGAAGTAAAAGCGTTACATCACAATGTAGTGGAAACCACAATTATAACTGGATGTGCGCAAGGGGAAACTGTATTTATACCAAGAATTCCCTTGATCCTGAATGATCTTCCCTTTGAATTCAAACGAATACAGCTTCCCCTCAAAGTCGACTTTGCAATGACCATAAACAAATCACAAGGGCAGACATTAAAATTTGCGGGTATAGTCTTGAGAGAAAATTGTTTTTTACACGGGCAATTCTATGTGGCTTGCTCACGCGTAAGCCCGCCCAGTAGTCTGATAATTTTGGCACACAGTAATAGATTAGCAAAAAATGTGGTGTATCAAGAAGTTTTGTAGGTTACTAGCTTTTACCCGCGACATACAGTTATAATTGTGGCTTGTAGCAGCAGACTCTTTTTTACACATGGGCGCGATATAACCGAACTCCACGCGGACGAAGTCGCGGGCAAGAGCTAGTTCTAATATAAAACTAATTCTAAAAGTAACACTACATCTATCAGGTTCATTTTCCTTTTTTTACATTTTTTTAAATATTTTTAGCGTGCATAAGTGCGTGCGTACGTGTGTGTATGTGTGTATGTGTATGTGCGCCTAAGTATGTCAGTGTATGTATGTGTTTTCGTTACTATTTAATTTTAACTAGTAATGCCTCTAAATCATCATAGGTTTTATCTTTCAAGCATAGCTGTAAGCACCTCTTACAGTCGCTAAATGTTTAGTAAGTTTAGTCTTTTATTAATAATTTTGAAGAGGTAGACCGAACGAGATTTATATTGTCTTGAATCAAAAACAGAATTTCATTTGACGGTTTCCAGCTTATGCCTTCTTCTCACAGCATTAATGGCATCAAATTTCAAGGTTTTGTGTTAACTCAGAATTGTCTGTATATAATGTAAAGCTTTCTAATTGTAGGAATTCGGGTAGTTTGATAAAGTTTATCGGTTAAAAACATTTGTTTTTTAAAATACATGATCTTTATCAAACCATGTTGTGCACGTTCCGTCTCAAGAAAGCGCATCTTGGCTGCACCTCCCCATATAGGAAAGCAGTAAGCAAGAATAGACTGTACTAGTGATACATATATTTCTCTTAGAAGACACTTATCCCCAATCCCCGTTTCTAAATCGATCTTAGGTACCGCATGTCTCAATATCTTAAAAATCCATGTGAGATTCCTTATTCTCTGAGTGACATGTTCAAGCTGAGGATACCAAGAGAGTCTTTGATCCAATTACACTCCCAAATATTCAGCTTCGGTTACATTTTGTATAGTGGGGCAGTGACAGTTTTGTCTATCTGTTATGGTACGGCAGTGATGTATTCTCACCGCAAAATCTAGTTCTGGCTGAACGCTATTATAAATGCTAAAGCATATATAGCAACTTTTGTCCGTATTGAGCGTAAGGAGATTAAATCGCAGCCATTTACCTATTTGCTCAAGACCTTTTCTCCATTATTTTTAGCTATGTCCCAGGATCCTCCAGTGAAAACAACGGCAGTGTTATCTGCATAAGAGAATATTTTGGCATTTTTAAGGGTCATGTTACATAAATGACAAATAAATACAGGGCCAAGAACACTTCCCTGCTGGACACCAAACGACACATTAGTGCAATCACTAGTATAATTTTCTAGTTTTAACTTTCTGCCTCCTATTTGCAAGGTAGTCTGAGAGTAATTTTAGCGGAACACCCCTGATACCGATTATTTGCAGCTTGTGTACAAGAATGGGTGACCGTGATATAGACCGTATCAAACGCTTTCTTCAAATCCAAGAATATTGCTATGCATTTATTATGTTTATACATTTCCTCCATGCCGTGTAGTGGAGGTCAAGAATATCCACTACCCCATATCCTCCCGTGGGTGTCGTGGGAAATGTATGAGGATATCTGTAGAGCCATGCATTCCTCCAAAACCCAATATACGGTGTTAATGGGAGACTTCAATGCAAAACTAGGCACAAGAGAGAACGGTGAGCTGAAAGTAGGGAAATTTGGAATAGGGCAATGGAACCCAAGAGGCCAGCAGCTGGCCGACTTCATGGAGAAAGAGGGACTCTTTATGATGAACTCTTTCTTCAAGAAGCGGCCCCACAGGAAGTGGACCTGGTCGAGCCCCGACGGTTCGACAAAAAATGAGATTGACTTCATTATGACGACCAGACGACAACTGTTCAGTGATGTCTCAGTGATCACGAGGGTGAAAACCGGCAGCGATCACCGAATGGTGAGAGGCACACTGAACCTAAATGTTAAGTTGGAGAGGTCTCGTCTGATGAAGTCAACGCTCCGTCCCCCTCGTGCTCTAATCCAAAGTCCCGAAACCTTTCAGCTCGAGTTACAAAACCGTTTTCAATGCCTAGAAGACTGCAATGAAGTGGACGATATGAATGACAAGCTCGTGGAAACTGTCCATGCGGTCGGAGCTAAGTTCTGCAAGACCCGCCGCAGAAGAACACAAAAACTCTCCGATCACACCCTTAATCTCATGGGTGTTAGACGGGAGATGAAGCTACATTCTTCAACAGATTTGACAGCATACATGCAACTGAACAGACAGATCTCCAAATGCATGCGGCGGGACTTACGCAACTTCAATACAGCTCGTATTGAAGGAGCGATCGAGCAGAACCAAGGCTCCAAAGTCTTTGCCAGAGATCTGTCTGCCAGAAAGAGCCAAATGTCAAAGCTGAAGACCGAATGTGGCAGCATCGTTTCCGGGGCACCTGAAACTTTGAGTGAGATTGAGAGGTTCTATGGGCAGCTGTACACGTCATCGTTGGAGCCACACGCAAGTGTGAGTAACGATCCAAGAGCGAGTCTTATCCGACACTATTCCGAAGATATCCCGGACGTCAGTCTGAGCGAGATTAGAATGGCTCTCCAGCATCTTAAAAATGGCAAGGCCCCAAGCGAGGATGGATTTACAGCGGAGCTTCTGAAAGCGGGTGGAAGACCGGTACTTGAAGTCCTTCAGAAGCTCTTTAATTCCGTCCTCCATGGTGGCGTTACACCGGAGGCTTGGAGCGGAAGTGCGGTGGTCTTGTTCTTCAAAAAAGGTGACAACGCTCTCTTGAAGAACTACAGACCGATTTCCCTTCTGAGCCGCGTCTACGTGCTGTTTTCGAGAGTCATTACGAATCGTCTCGCGCGCAGACTTGACGACTTCCAGCCTCCCGAACAAGCCGGTTTCCGAAAGGGCTTTAGAACCATAGATCACATACATACCCTACGGCAAATTGTACAGAAGTCCGAAGAGTACAATTTGCCACTATGTCTTGCGTATGTGGACTATGAGAAAGCCTTTGATTCCGTCGAAATTTGGGCGGTGCTGCAGTCCCTTCAGCGGTGCCAAGTTGACTGTCGGTATATCGAAGTGCTGAAGTGTTTGTACAGTAGAGCTACGATGGCTATCCGAGTACAGAACCAGAGTACGAAACCTATCCAATTGCAGAGAGGTGTAAGACAGGGTGATGTTATATCCCCGAAACTCTTCACCGCTGCATTGGAAGACGTTTTCAAGCTTCTGGACTGGAAAGGATACGGTATTAACATCAATGGCGAGTACATCACTCACCTTCGATTTGCCGACGATATAGTCCTTATGGCAGAATCGCTGGAGGACCTAAGCACTATGCTCAATGACCACAATAGCGTCTCCCAACGGATAGGTCTTAAGATGAACATGGACAAAACAAAGATCATGTTTAATGTCCATGTCACACCTATGCCAGTAGTTGTTGGGAGCACTAAGCTCGAAGTTGTTGAGGAGTATGTTTACCTGGGACAAATAGTCCGACTAGGTAAGTCCAACTTCGACCGAGAGGTCAATCGGCGGATTCAACTCGGCTGGGCAGCGTTCGGGAAGCTACGACACATCTTCTCGTCAGACATACCTCAAAACCTTAAAACGAAATTGTACGAGTACAACCAGTGCGTGTTGCCAGTGATGACTTACGGAACTGAGACGTGGTCCTTCACTGCTGGCCGTATGAGGAAGCTCAAGGTCGCTCAGCGGGCTATGGAGAGGGCTATGCTCGGAGTTTCTCTGCGTGATAAACTTAGGAATGAGGATATCCGCAGTAGAACCAGAGTAACCGACATAGCCCAACGGATTAGTAAGCTGAAGTGGCAGTGGGCCGGCCATATAGCTCGAAGAACCGACAACCGATGGGGAAGAAAGGTTCTCGAGTGGCAGCCTCGTACCGGTAGGCGAAGTGTAAGGCGTCCCCCCACGAGATGGAGTGACGACCTGGTAAGACAAGCAGGAAGTCAATGGATGCAGGTGGCTCAGGACCGTGCTTTGTGGCATTCTTTGGGGGAGGCCTATGTTCAGCAGTGGACTTGTGAAGGGCTGTAATGATGATGATGATGATACATTTCCTCTACTACCAACGAGCTCAATGCAGAAACTGCATCTTTTCGTCGACTTTCCCTGTCTGAATCTAAACTGGGAAGAAGACAAGATCTCATAGTTTTGTAAGTAGGCGTTTAATCTTACATTTGTAAGTCTTTCAAGTATTTTTGGATATCGCAGGCAGCACCGATATAGGTCTTGAATTGCTTACGTCATCTCTATCCACAGTCTTGTAAACCGGCGTATGATCAACTGCTTCAGGGGAGCTGGGAATACTCCTTTATCACAGGACAGGTTTGCAAGGTGAGTTATGATAGAAACAATCACTTCTTTTGCATGTTTAAGAAAAGTAGTCGGGATATTATCCCAGCCTAGAGAACTTTCAGATTTTAGGTTCATCAAAATGTTATTAACTTCATGATGATCAGTGTGCAGAAGTAGAAGGATTTCGGATGTTTTGGCAGGTTTTGGAGGTAAGACCTAAGTCTAATACGTTGAAAGTGACTCTAAAGTCACTTTCAACGTATTCAATCCGTTCTGCAAGCTGTTTACCAATATTAAAAAAAATAGTAATTTACTGAGTTGACAGAGGCAATCGGGTTATCAGTAACATTGGGAAGTTCTGTATTTAAAGTCTTGAGCTTATTAGTGTGAATAATAGTTTTGATATTTTTCCATAATTGTTTGTTACTTTTGACCGATGCGATGTAGCCAACAACTCTCTCTCCTAGTCTCTTTTTAACTTTTTAATGATATTATTACAGTAATTTCTATACCTCCGGCATGTTATTGTGATTGTTTAATTGTGAGGCTCATTACGTGCTTGTTTTTGAAGCTCATTACGGTTTTTTTATAGGATAGGGTGACAAACGAGCACACAGTCCACCTGATGTTAAGTGGTTGCTGTGACCCATAGACATCTACATTTATCCTCAATAAAGAAAAATGCAGATACGTCGTCACCCGTGAGGACCAAGATGGAATGCCTCTTTTCCAGTAAAATGGGTCTCCGGTTCTCTACACTCACTATACGAAACACAGCAGTGCCAAGCTGCCATTTTACGCTGGTATTCTGTGAGAGCGTGGTCCTTCCCCGGTCGAGCCGACCCATTCGTGCTACAACTATACTACTAATATAGCTGCAGCATGGCTCTACTACGTATAAAACGGTTTCTTATGCAGCGCAAAATGCCTGGTGTGATGCAAGGTTTTAGGATACAATTTGTTTTAGAAATAGTTGTGGTTAGTGTTTGTTCTTTTGGTGAGTTGGTACTTACCAACTCACCAAAAAAAGATAATGTATAAATCAGCAGATTAGTTATAAACTCAGGGTAATCGCATT
Organism: Parnassius glacialis; assembly: GCA_033319125.1. Lineage (NCBI taxonomy): Eukaryota > Metazoa > Arthropoda > Insecta > Lepidoptera > Papilionidae > Parnassius > Parnassius glacialis. The sequence continues at coordinate 37,838,313 of JAVANC010000019.1, read as the reverse complement.
GTAACAGTTTATGTAAGCTTTGGTTTTTAAGGTGATCTAGAGCTTTGTCAAAGTCTGTGGATGTTTTTCATTTAGATACAAAAATCTTAGGTTTGATTTTTAAGAGTAAGAAGAAAGTCGCAAAATGGTCAGTAGTGGTCGTGTGTAATACAAAAATTTTAAAAATGCCTGTACTTTGAGCTTATTTATATGTAACATAATATGGTCTAGGCAGTTCTGTTCTCTAGTAGGGATAGTATGGCCAGCCAATATACCGTGCTCAGATAACGTATTTAAGTAATTTAGTCGATTTTTCTGTTCTTGGGGACTACCCCAGAACTATCTATTGGCTTGAGAGCTATGTTAATATTAATGTCACCTGTGATAAAAATGTTGTTAAGTTACTTTATAGAACTTAAGTGTGAATTCAATGAATTTATAAAACCAACAGCATTTTTAATTGATGGTGATCTATAGATACATGAAATTATATTATTTAGTATGTCAAGCTGTAAACATGACGCATGCGTCAACTGTATTTTTTTTTTTTTATAGGATAAGGGTGACAAACGAGCACACAGTCCACCTGATGGTAAGTGGTTGCTGCGGCCCATAGACATCTACATCTATCCTCAATTACAAGTCAAAATGTAGATGCGTTGTCACCCGTGAGGACTAAGATGGAATGCCTCATTTCCAGTAAAAAGGGCCTCCGGCCACCTGCACTCACCAAGCGAAACGCAGAGGTAAACCTCTACTTCACGCTGGTTTTCTGTGAGGTCGTGGTACCACCCCGGTTCGAGCCGGCCCATCCGTGTGACAGCAAGAGCTGCCGCGTGGCTCTACCACTGTTCATATTTCATTTTGCACTGTTTGTATTTGCTTAATTTATAAAAGTGGGCTATTTTTCAAGATTTTTTATATAGAATAAGGGTAGAACATAGTCCAACTGATGGTAAGTGAATGCTGTCGCTTATAGATATCTTTGCTTTAGTATCAAAATGCAGATGCGTTGTCACGCCTGAGTACTAAGATAGAGCTATGCTGCAGCTATATTAATTGTATAATTGTAGCAGGAATGGGTTGGCTCGACCGGGGTAGAACTACGCTCTCACAGAATACTAGCGTAAAATAGCAGGTTAATGCTGCTGTGTTTCGTATGGTAAGTGTAGAGAACCGGAGACCCTTTGACTGGAAAAGAGGCATTCCATCTTAGTCCTCACGGCTGACATCGCATCTGTATTTTGATTCGCAAACGAGGATAGATGTAGATGTATATAGGCCACAGCAACCCCTTACCATCAGGTGGACTGTATGCTTGCTTGTCACACTTATCCCATAAAAAAAGAATGCCCCATTTTCAGCAGAGGTCTTGCTACAACGATAATATAGCTGCAGCGTGACTTTATCACGAATGAACCTGTTACTGTAATAAATCAAAAGCAACTTGAATAATCACCCATTATTTAGTTTTAATACTAATACCAGGTATATGTGAAATTTTGAAACGAAGATAGACGATAGTACTAACAATACCTTTGATGGTGGGTCAGAAAGAAAATCGATCCCGATGAAAAAAAAATCATCTTTTCACAGCGTTTTATTAGCTTTATTCACGCTCCATCATGTTAGTACAGCTAAATTAAAACGATAATTTCATTTAAAAAAAAAACATGAGAATCTTCTTTCGATTATATCCTCTACCCAATATTAATGATCTTTTTGATATGTTATGCAATAGTATGAATTTCACCACCCTAGATTTAGTAAGTGGCTACCACCAGATTAAAGTGAAAAAGAGGACAGGGCCAAAACAGGTTTAAGTATCCTACGCGGAATGGACTACGTTTTAACAGGTCTTCAAGTTAAGGACTTCATTGCCTGCTATATCTTGATAAGTCATAATGTTCGCGAAAAGTCTTCAGGAACATAACGAAAAACTTAGTGCAATATTTAAGGTGCAACTTAATTGTGCAGTCAGATAAATCCCATTTCCTACGAAAGAAAGTACTTTATCTAGGGCATACCATACCTAGCGAAGGGTTGAAATCTAATAACGATAGGGCAGATGCAGTATTAAAATGTTCTATACCCAAAAAGACGACTGAAATCAAAATTTTTCTTGGTCACCTAGGGTACTACAGGAAATTTATTAAGGACTTGCGAAAATAACTAGACCGCTTACAGTTTGCTTAAAAAAGGTAAAAGTATATATTTAAATCAAGAATATTTGAAAGTTTCGAAATATGTAAAAAACTTCTTACTAATGCTCCTTTACTACAATTTCCGGATTTTAAAAAACCATTTATTCTGACCACGGATGCATCAAACTATGCAATCGGGACATTACTCTCACAGGGCAGTATAGCCTCACATAAACTAGTGGCCTATGCTAGCAGAACTGGAAGTGATACTCAATCGAGATATAGCAATATAGAAAAGGAGCTTTTGGCAGTTATTTGTTAGTTGTTTTACATCTATACGGTTCATAGTCCTATGGCCTGGCTCTATTCGTTGAATGAAACAAATAGTAAACTTACTAGCCTAAGACTAAGACTATTAATAATAGTTGAGATTTATCAACAAGCAATGAAAAAATAATTTTCTTTCATCTTTCGATTAAAATAGAAATTAATGTCAACTAGTTTCTTAGTTTCTGTGAAGCTGGTTTCGGAAGACAGAGTTCAGCAGCATTTGTCGCCATTTTGCCCAATGATTTATATAATTGCACGGGAAATTTTAAATTTTTTTTTAAAAAATTTAAAGATTTTTAAATTTTTATTCACTGAAAAAGTAAATATTTTGATATATTTATTTACGTAGATATGTTATTTCAAATTATATACCTTTGCTTGAAGTCGTGACACTAAGGCAGCTTGTCCTTGCTGAGCTCGGCGGTAAGCATCAAGCCTGCGCTTGTGATCTGCAGACTCCCCCGCCAGACGTGCACGAAGCTCTTCATTTTGCCGCCGTAAGTCACTACTTCCACTCCCCGGTGAATCCATTTCCGGTGGACTTTCGGGAGCCCTCTAGCAAAAAAAATTATTGAGATGTTAAATTGATTTTTAATTTTTCATCAGCACTCGCAAACATCAATAGCTGAACATAGGTCTCTCCAGATTTAGGGAGAATCTACCATAAAAGACGCGTTTGGCTAGCGGAGAGACGTTCGCTGTACCATACTAGATCGAGGAGGGAAAAGGTCTGCTTATGGGGGCTGGTCTACAATTGTTTGCAATTCAATGATGAGCCCCAAAACTTTTATGCCCATTTTTTATATGTATAGCTAGTATGCCTCAGTTAATAGTGTGTATGTAAAGCCAATGAAAAAAGCTCTGCGAATTTAATGGATAACATAAATAACAGATGATATGTGTGGATAGTTTCAGTCTTATTACACGTATGAATATAATTACCTCCTTTTTTAAACGCTGATGTGGGAGCGTACTAGGTCTCCGGCCTATGGAAGCGCGAGCGCTCCTCGGCGTTGTCAATCCTTCCCTCGCAGGCAACTAAAACAATCAAATGATAAAAACGTTTTAATTATATAAATTCGCTACAATTAATAAAACTAGTAGTTAGTTAACCTGAAATTTGACTTTCTTTTTCACTTTTATTTTATGTTTTACGAGTACCTCAAAGTAATTTGAAAAATGTAATTCCGTACACATATTATTTTATTTAAATTAAAGACTAGATGTGTTCCCTTTTTTATATTATGTCTATGGCCATACTACATGCTATCAGCAATAATTATTATCTGTTGAACACGGAAAAGGCGAGAAACTTGCAAAACTTTAAAGAAAAAGAAATAGACTGCACTTTTTGTTGAAAAACAACGATAGAAATTCACCGTGTAACACCACAAACAAGCGGCATAGGCTTCCGTAGCGTGGTAGAGAATGGCTATCTACCTAGGCATCTAATTATTACCAACTACACTGTAGGTAGTATTTACAAATATAATTACGGCATTGGGGTGAATAAACTCTGCTTTATCCTTTGTACTTATTATAAATTTAATAGTAATTATGTCTTATTAGAATATAAATAATTAAAATTAAATTTTATCTAAGGTCTCATAAAAGAACATAGAGAACTTAAAGCCACGTTATAAATCCTTTTTTGATTTTAATGCAAAATATGTACAGTATAACTGAAATGTAATAAATAAAAAAATGTTACCTACATAAAATACACTCGTAATAAAACTAAAGACACTTCAAAGATTCGACTAGATAGGTATTTTCTGCAGTAAAAACATTGATAATTAAATTGACAATTAGATAGGTATTTTGTGCAGTAAAACAAAAATTATTGGTCTCTCTTATTTAAACAAATCGTATACCTCTGATATTTTATTGCATGAATATTACCTACACCTACAAAGTAAGCAAAAGTAGCTTCCCTTCGAATTATGCGTACAGTTGTGACATCTTTCTATATGAGATACAACTGTAGGTCAAAATCGAACAGGCGCAATGATCAGGAGCCATCAACAAAAATATTACGATTGTATAACTTGTGGAAATCGTTGCACACTTCGTAAGTAAATTCTTATTGACTTACGAAGTGTGTATGTCTTCATCAGTTTATTGTAGAACCATGCTGCGGCTATATTCTCGAAGCGCGAATGGGACCGGGAAAGGACCACGTTCTCACAGAATACCAGCATGAATAGCAGTTAAATGGTGCTGTGTTTCGTATGGTGAGCGCAGAGAACAGAAGACCATTTTTGCTAGTAACGAGGCATTATCTTAATTGAGGATAGAGCTACGATGATGGCCACAGCATCTGTGGGGAATTATCCCAAATTTTGAAATAATAAAAGAGACTGATTTGGTAAAGGCCTTTATAATGCAGTGTGTAGTGACAAAATATTACAATGAATAGCATTACATACACAGAATGTTATATTTAAAAACTATTACGATCTGAGGCACATGGTTGCTAATAGAATGCCTTAGGCGTCAACAGCATCCATCTACCATCAGATGGAATGTGGGCTCGATTGTCACCCTTATTCTATTAAAAAAAAATTGATACTGATATAATCTATACATCTATACAAATAAATAAAATTGAAGTGTCTGTTTGTAATTTCAATATTACAGATTTTTACTAAATGTATATGAAAGTAAATACGGTACTTATAACAAAAATACAATTTTTAAAGTTTTTGTCTGTCTGTCTGTCTGTCTGCCCGTCTGTCTGTCTGTTTGTTCCGGCTAATCTCCGAAACGGCTGGACCAATTTTGACGGGATTTTCACTGGCAGATAGCTGATGTCACAAGGAGTAACTTAGGCTACTTTTATTTTAGAAAAATAATTAGGGTTCCGCGCAAAACAATTAAAACCCAAAATAACACGCGGGCGAAGTCGCGGGGAAAAGCTAGTTACACAATACGACGAAACCAATCTGGAAATTAACCTGGTGGAAATCACCAGAGTCACACAATCACACACCATGATTAAGTAACAATCAGTTTTGGGTAAACTAAAAACCTTTTTAGTTTACCCAAAGTTAATTTAGTTTACCCAAGTTAGTTTTTTTAGTTTTAGAGGCGGCGTATGAAAACCATCAGACAATTTCGACCCGTAGGTGTTGTGTGAGGCGACTATAGGAAAAACCAGAAAAGCGTTAGGGCTTGCGATAGACGGCGGTATAAGCACCTTGTTTACGCCAGGCGTAAAATACCCAGAACGGCTACTGGCTGCAGCATCAAATGTTGCGAGATCATCTGATCACATAAGTAATTGTCAAAGCGCCTGTTAAAATTAAATAGCAAAAGACTGTAGGCGCTTCGAATTGCAATTCATCGGTGACAATACCATACCGGACAATACAATTTTCTCTCTCTTGTAACGTCAATGTAAAATATTAAAATAATTAATTTAAGACATCTCTTATTTGCCACCAAATGTTAACTAAAGACAGTAATGTTAATCTGTCTGATAAACGTGACCATTAAGGCAAATCCTTCCTTAATTCTTCACGCTTATCAGCCAGCCATTATTTAAAGACAAGGGGAGATGCCCATGTTCAACGGTGGACTTTTGCGGGCTGTTAAAGAAAGAAGTATTTCAAAGATACCGTTACAGCCAACTAAAGCTGCTAAAAATAGGCCTCCCCCATAGTTTGCCTCATAGGGGGGGACATTTGCCATAGTCGCCACGCTTGGCAAACGGTTTGGCAATCGTAGTTTTTTTATTACTAGACGTTATTAGGAAAACGCTGCTGCCCATCGCCTGATTTTTTTTCCTCTGTCGCCTTTTACGACACCCACGGGATAATAATAATAATTTTATTCCAATAAACTACAATTAACTCAAATATGTACAGTTTATTGAAATAAAATTATGATATGGGGTAGTGGATATTCTTACCGACACTACACGGTTACTTGAAACATGAATAAATGCAATTAGGCATAACTATAATATCTATAGTAATCTACAGATTTAAATATAATTGAAGGGTCTGTTTGTCTATATTGAATTAAATGTCTCGTATTGATCTCAGGAGGTTATTGGCGTACTATTAAGACATAATTATAACCATTTTGAAAAGTTTTGACTGTCTGTCTGTCGGATTATCTTCGGAATGGCCGAACCGACTGTGATAAAACCTTACAAACAGATAGAGAGTAATGCCAGGATGGTCTAGGGTATATTTTATCCGAAAAACCTGAAGATTTTTTTTAAACGAAAAATTGATAAAATAAATTGTCTTTGACTATCTTACATCTAGATAACGCCATATTAATGGATTCTATCCAGGTGTAGCCGGGCGGTTTGCTACTATGAAATCTAAACAACACTACATTAGATCTTACCGAGGCGAAACCGGGGCGGGTTGCTAGCATGTAATAAAATTCTAATTATTTTTATTTGTATAGTAATCCAGATAACAAAAAACAATATATTCACCCAGGAACGAGACAGTTATTTTAATATTTAAGAAGGATTTACATTATTTTTAAAATATTTCAGATAAAGTAATAATTATTCTACTTTTTTGTGACCAAAAAGATGTGAAGGGGAAATAAGTTCTCTTACTCCACCATCATCTGTCGATATAATACATTTTGTTATGAAATCATCATATTAATTTTTTTTTGCCCTATAATGTAATGGCGATAAGTGATTCACGTTAGAACCACACGCAATACTGTTTCGCATATTTTGTCATTGATAATCCGTATCCTAGCAATGCAACCGGGACAACTCACGGATTCTTATTACTTCGAAGGAAAAGTCAATACTTTAATGATTTTTATGTAATTGAAACACGATAAAGGTAAATAAATTAAACGTATTTGAACGAAAAATATTTGAGATAAATTAACAGTCATAATGTTTTTATTTTATAAGACCGACTGCATTTTTTTTAGTTTATAAAATAATGCACGTAACTTCCTAATTAGTTGTTCTCTTTATTTAAATATAATTTTTATTCGAATCGACATAAATTAACAACAATTGTTACTAATTATTAGTAACCTAAATAAGTTATTAATGGTTAGTTATTAGTTATTAATACCTATTCCTAGGTATAAAGTTTCCAGTTATTAAACAAAGTTGATATATAATTACATTTTAAGTCTATTTTTTATTTTAAGGAATATATTAAATGTGATCAACATTCTTACCTGCACAAAATATAATAAAAATTAGTTCTACATAACATTGCACAACACAACACCAAACTCACTATTAAAATGTTTGGCGCCTGTAACAATAATCACAGCAGTCGTTTGTTTAATCAATATTTATGATTATTTTTTTAGAATTGTTTCTTACTACGTTACGAACATAATAGTACACTGAAAATAAACCTTGTGTGATGCCATGGACAGGGGTTGCTATACTGATAAAAATTTTACGCATTTCATATACCTTTAGGGTAATATATTTACCATGGTCTCGCTCGACTGATCACCCCTTCAAACCCTTGTTGTATTGCATTCGTGTACTGATAACAATTATCGGATAATAGATGTATCTACACCTACCTACCATATGAGTCAATAAATGATTAATTTTTTTATAAAAAATAACCAGTAAGATGACCTACTAATTATATATATTTTTATAATTATTAATAGGTCATCTTGAACTACAGGCCACTAAAATTTATCATGAAATTTATGAACGTACGAAAGAAATGTAAAAAAAAATACAAAAAGTACAAATATAATTATGAATTTATTAAGCAGCACCTTATCTCTTTTTAATAATAGCGAAATATTTGTGCAGTATACCTGCTTGCAGCTAATGTTGGTCTAGTGATCGTAAGCGGTACTGCTGAACATGATGTGGCCCCGGTTCGTATCCGAGGTTGGACCAAAATCAATTGTGGAGTTTTTTGTTGTGGAGTTGAGTAACAGTCCGGAGTTAGGAATGAGTGAGTGAGTAAAGGAACAGAGAGTGCACCTATGCTAGCGCACACACTCGTGCACGTACACCATATTAATTCTGCAGCGTTATGATGTAAAAATATTAGAATCACACCAGTGTTGAAACAGCTAGACTAATTTATTTTAGAAATTTCTAAAGCATAATGTCGTGTGGTATATTGCTTTAAGGAAACGCGACTGACAATGAAATTACCTACAAGAGTGGTGTTGACAGTTTTCATCATCTTCATTACGGCCTATCAAAACTCCCATGAACATAGGCGTTTCCCATAAAAGTAAAGTTGCAGCCTTTTTACGTCCCACTGCTGGGAACAGGCCTCCTCTCATTTCTGAGATGGTTTTAGGGCAAGGAAATGTCCGCCGCGCTGCCCCAATGCGTGTTCGCGAACTTTAAATATCTTCGAAATATTTTTTTCTTATTTCTCAGACATGCAGGTTTCCTCACGATGTTTTCCTTCACCGCCGAGCACATGGTAAATCAGCACTTAAAATTGCAATTAACACTTTCATTGGTGCCGGCGGGGATCGAACCCGGGTTGCTCCAGTACTGTGAAGCTTACAGCGAGCGCTAACTATCTGAGCTACCACGGCGTTTCCCATAGATTGCCTCATATGGGAATTTTTCCATAGATGCCACGCCTGGCAGGCAAGTTGGCAATCGCAGTTTTTCTTATTATTTACAGTGACTGTCTCGTTGGTCTAGTGGTCGTAAACACGGTCGCTGATCATGAGGTCCCGGGTTCGAGTACCGGGTTGGACCAAAGTCAATAACTGGGTTTTGTAGTGAAGAAATTCTCAGTAACAGCCTGTAGTAATGTAGGAAGTTGGGGGTTTATTACCCCCGCGCCTCGGAAAGCACGCAAAGCCGTAGGTCCTACGCCTGGTCTCTCTCCGCTCGTGTCGGATTACCGTCCCATCGGCCTATGAGAGTGAGGGAATAAAGAGTGAACCTGTGCTTGCGCATACACTCGGGCACTATAAAGCTAGGGTCCCACGGCCTGCCAGGCGACAGGCCGCGCCAGGCGTTAACCCGCCTGATTGGGCCTGTCGCGGCCCGTACTGAGCATTCCCATGGCGTGTGCCAGCCTGGTGCGGCCTGTTGACTGAAATTCCAACATGTTACATGATACGGAGCGCAAGTCTGCGTGTGCAGCCATTATCGTTTTATTCAGTGTTGAACGTTTGATAAACCAAGTAAAAAGAAAGCAGAAGAAACGACGCTGGTGGGTGTCGTCATTCAACAAAAGCCGTTCTTGCTTTTAAGTTGAGGCGACGAACTATTCCAAAGCGCTGGTTCATTTTCATAAAGAGTTAAAAACTCGAATATGAGCTCGTTCGTCCACTCCACAATCAGCGTAACCGAACGATTGCAACCGACGCAGACTCGCCAGCTCTGTGAACTTGGAACCCGAACTAAAAAAAATAAAAATAATTGATACATATTCTACAAACAACGCAGATGATTGTAATACCGTTTATTCGTTTGTAGTCCTGAAAAATCTTCTGATAATTACTAAAAGTTGTAATTTTTCATGAAATATAATAGTTTTCGAAAAATCTTGATTGAATCCTTTGTAGATGATTGTAATACTAAAAAAACTTTTATTACCGGACCTGAATCTTGAAAGATATTATTATTAAAAAAAACCTATCACCCGAATGAACTACAAATTATGCAGATGATTGTACTACCGTTTATTCGTTTGTAGTTCTAAAAAATCTTCTGATAATTATTAAAAGTTTTAATTTTTGATGAAATATGACAATTTTCGAAAAATCTTGATATCAATGCATTTAGCATCGTTTGTAGATGATTGTAATAACACAATTATTCAGTTGTGTATCGCTAGCAACGCAAAGTCGGGAATTCGCATTTGGAAAAATCCAAAATTAGGGGCTTTTTAGGTGCTAATTAGGTGCCAAGTTTAAAAATTAGGTGCTCTAAAATATTCGCCGCTACGAACTGTTGAAATTTGCGTTGCTAGCAAAACGTCTCGCTGGCAACGCAATGAAGTTATAAGATATACGATAAATTTTAATAGCAAGGAATTAAGTGCTAATTAGGTGCTGCAAGTATACGCAATAACAAGGCGCCCCTAATAAAAATAAAGTCGTTATTCAGAACAAAGCAGATGCAAAATTTAGGTTTTCTGAAAATCAGAAAAGAATCAAAAATGCTTTTAGAAAAAGCCCAAATTAGGGGCTTTTTAGGTGCTAATTAAGTACCAAGTTTAAAAATTAGGTGCTCTAAAATTTTCACCGCAACGATCGATTGAAATTTGCGTTGCTAGCAAAACGTATCTAGCAACGCAATGACGTTACTAGATATACGATAAATATTAATAGCAAGGAATTAAGTGCTAATTAAGTGCTGAGCGATTATCGAAACCCGATAAAGATTAAGACATTATTCTGGGAATCATGGGGTCCACGACCACCATTACCTATGGTATGGTAATCACCTTACCATAATGTATGAACGGTATTTTTTGTTCTTTATCAGTGCCTAAAAATTAAGTGCTAATTAGGTGCTGAAATATTATTGAGGTTGCATGTAGATGACGGTAAAATTCTGGAAATTATCGGATTTAAAACCACCATTACCTTAAGAGGCGTATTACAATAAAACGCGAAATTACAAGGTTTCCTCGTTGAAATTTTATGTTTATCGTTCATTTCTTGAAATAACAATTACTTGGTAAAAATAGTTCGTTTTCTCTCCTCAAATAAGCTCGGAATGGATTTTAGATAACTTATTTATTTAATCAGTAATAATCATTCTCCCGATGCATGTTTAGGCAAAAACTCTCGAAGACATGATTTGGGAGCTCTAATTTGTAGATTCTATTGAATATCGACCATCAAAAAAATATTTTTATCTCCCAAATATCCTACACTTAAATAATAATGGAATACATTTTCGTTATATGCTTTTCACACTAGGAAAAAAAATTCGACATAATTCAAAAAACGACCAAAAAAGCTTCGATGCAAGCCTCTATATTTCCGAAGTTCTACATCACTTAGACGTAAAATTTATACCAAAATAATCATCAACATTTGCTTAAACTATGCTATTATTTTTACTTTTAAAATCGTTACTATTATATTATAATTAATTAAATAAAAGTACTATATATTTAACTGCGCCGGCCATCTGAGATCATTAACGCGCGAGCGCTTGCCGAGGGTGGACCTGCGTCAGTTTATTTCGGGCGCTGCATGGTTTCGATACTACTGTAGTGTGCGTCGATTGCTATCGTAGTGTGCGTCGATTGCTATCGTAGTGTGCGTCGATTGCTATCGTAGTGTGCGTCGATTGCTATCGTAGTGTGCGTCGATTGCTATCGTAGTGTGCGTCGATTGCTATCGTAGTGTGCGTCGATTGCTATCGTAGTGTGCGTCGATTGCTATCGTAGTGTGCGTCGATTGCTATCGTAGTGTGCGTCGATTGCTATCGTAGTGTGCGTCGATTGCTATCGTAGTGTGCGTCGATTGCTATCGTAGTGTGCGTCGATTGCTATCGTAGTGTGCGTCGATTGCTATCGTAGTGTGCGTCGATTGCTATCGTAGTGTGTGTCGATTGCTATCGTAGTGTGCGTCGATTGCTATCGTAGTGTGCGTCGATTGCTATCGTAGTGTGCGTCGATTGCTATCGTAGTGTGCGTCGATTGCTATCGTAGTGTGCGTCGATTGCTATCGTAGTGTGCGTCGATTGCTATCGTAGTGTGCGTCGATTGCTATCGTAGTGTGCGTCGATTGCTATCGTAGTGTGCGTCGATTGCCTGCATACTAGAACATTGTCAACTACGATCGCAATTTTTGATCGATCGGTTTAAAACTATTTTATATAGTTATAATTTCGATCACGTCTCTTCCATTAAACATGGTAGGGACAACGAGTCTGCAGCATGTACACAATTGAGCAAACAAAAAAATATTATTATAGAAAAATGTGGTCTATTCATTGACCTAGATCATTGTTATTTGAGGGCTTCACCTAATGGTTTATACAGCAACGGTCTTATTGAAGTTAAATATCCTATTTTAGCTTTCGGAATAGATTTTGACACGGCCTTTCGACAAAAAAAAGTTAAAGGTTATAAATTCAGTGATTTAAGTGTAACATTAAATCAAAATAATGACTGGTTTTACCAAATCCAAGGCCAGCTTCATTTAGCAAATAAAAATGTCTGAATACTTGCCATAATATGTATTGGCCCAGATTAATGCAGTAAAAGTACTAAAAATTTACAAATACGACCAATTTTAGATTTTCAATATGTTACCCAAGTTACAAGCTTTTTATGAAAAGTGTGTACTGCCTGAAATTATCGAATCGAGTAAAGTTCGGTCAATGCCGTCGCAGCAAATATTTTTCTTATAAAAAATATAGTAACTGACTGTAAGTACCGATTAAAAAAATATTAGTTACATTTGGTTGTTATATTTATTAAAACAGGTTGCAACCGTTTATTTATTTATACCACTATTCTACCGGTAGTAGACATAATCGATTATTAACATTCGATTACAGCGTAATAATTAAAATATTTATGTGTACTTATTTTGACACTAAATTTCATAAATAATGAATAATATATCAAAATGGTATATAATAATAAAAAATAAATTATATAATAATATAATAATAAATTAATAAGATAACATTAAAATGACACACCAAAAAATATTCCATCCACTGAAGTCCATCCTAAGAAAACTTTGTATTATGGAAGATCAAGATCGTTTAATCGCCATACTCACAGTATTATAGTGCGAGCGAGTGAATAGATATGAAAGAAAGTATCTGTCGCGTAGCTTGCCGCCCGCTCGCTGCGTAAAATACCTAAATTTTCGAAACGCCGAAATGTAAGAGGGCTCTTAAAATAAGTTATGAAAGGCATTTTTTGTTTTTCAGATTTAATATAATCTATAATAATATTTAATATAATTTTCAACCAAATAAATGTCACAATTCTTATTTTTAGACATGTGAAGCCTAAACTTTAGTGTACTAAATGGAAAGGATATTTTCTTTTCAGTAACTAGCTTTGTAATAAATAGCACCATCTACAACGTTCTATAGTTTTAGTTATTTTATCGAATCAAAATCGATGGACTCTCAAGGTGGTAAGTGCGATAGACGCTAAATGGCACAAACACAAAGACCTGATTTTCGCATTTGCTTTGCTGAATAATTTTCTGAATAACGACTTTATTTTTATCTGGGGCGCCTTGTCATTGCCTATACTTGCAGCACCTAATTAGCACTTCATTCCTTGCTATTAATATTTATCGTATATCTAGTAACGTCATTGCGTTGATAGATACGTTTTGCCAGTAACGCAAATTTCAATCGATCGTTGCGGTGAACATTTTAGAGCACCTAATTTTTAAACTTAGTACTTAATTAGCACCTAAAAAGCCCCTAATTTGGGCTTTTTCTAAAAGCATTTTTTATTCTTTTCTGATTTTCAGAAAACCTGAATTTTGCATCTGCTTTGTTCTGAATAACGACTTTATTTTTATTAGGGGCGCCTTGTTATTGCACATACTTGCAGCACCTAATTAGCACTTAATTCCTTGTTATTAATATTTATCGTATATATCTAATAACTTCATTGCGTTGCTAGCGAGACGTTTTACTAGCAACGCAAATTTCAACAGTTCGTTGCGGTGAAAATTCTAGAGCACCTAATTTTTAAACCTGGCACTTAATTAGCACCTAAAAGGCCCCTAATTTGGACTTTTTCTGGGAGTAATTTTGATTCTATTTTGATTTTCAGGAAATATGAATTTTGCATCTGCTTTGTTCTGAATAACGACTTTATTTTTATTAGGGGCGCCTTGTTATTGCGTATACTTACAGCACCTAATTAGCACTTAATTCCTTGCTATTAAAATTTATCGTATATCTAATAACTTAATTGCGTTGCTAGCGAGAAGTTTTGCTAGCAACGCAAATTTCAATAGTTCGTTGCGGTGAAAATTTTAGAGCACCTAATTTTTAAACTTGGCACCTAATTAGCACCTAAAAAGCCCCTAATTTTGGATTTTTCCAAATGCAAATTCCCGACTTTGCGTTGCTAGCGATACACAACTCAATTATTCTATCATAAGTCTTAAATTGTGAAGAAGCATTCTCACTTGGAATTAGTTCATTAAACAACTAGACCTGCAATCAATGAAGACTATTCGACTAGTTTCAACTATGGCTCCATATTGCATACCTTAAGCGAAAGCGCAAGGTAATGTTCTACTATCGCCTAAAAATTAAAATTCCAACATTTTATCGAATAAAATCGTATCTAGCAATCATATTATACATATAAATGATATAAAAAGCACATTGTTAGAAAGATAAATGATTGTTGAACTTATTAATATTTTTTTAAATCGATTAATTGCTATTTTTAAATAAAAAAAAGGGTTTTAGTGGCTTATGGTGTGGATTTATCATGTCCCTGTGGCTTGTAAACACTATAACTTTTGAAAATATCAATTGTTTAACTCAATCTATTTTTTAATCTCTTCATCTATCATGTGGGAAGCCACAGAATGTAAATGGCAGTGTAATTTTGTTTTGTTTAGCTATAATTAATTTTTTTCGGCTCCAAAATGGCGAAATTTTCGTTGATTTGGTTGCCTCGTATATAAATTGTTTCTGTAAATGGGGATCTACAGCCACAGAGTAGTTTAGTTCACAGAGTACCTTTGTATTAAGCTTCAGTCGCCGTCGTGAGTGGACATTGTTTTGGTTGTTTTCAGCGGCTCAAAAAGATCGCTGTACAAATACACAATATTCGAATAACCAAATTTCTTAAATACTTGATTATAATAATAATAAGAGATTTTTTATTACAATATTTAAAAGCACAGAATAAATAATAGTAGTACGTACTAAAAGTAAGTAGTATAATTTTTTTTGTCATGGGTGACATTTTTATGCTTTTCGAGGGTGTCGAAACCGATAGGGTTGTCGAAATGTAAATCCAAGATGGCGGCCGCAATAGGTATCAATTTTTTCATCATGGGTGTCATTTTCATGGTTTTCGAGGGTGCTGAAGCCGATAGTGCTGTCGAAATGTAAATCCAAGGTGGAGGCTGCAATAGGTATAAAATTTTTCATCATAGGTGTCATTTTCATGGTTTTTGAGGATGTTGAAGCTGATAGTGCTGTCGAAATGTAAATACAAGATGGCGGCTGAATTAGGTACCAATTTATTCATCTTGGGTGTCATTTTCATGGTTTTCGAGGGTGTTGAATCCGATAGTGCTGTCGAAATGTAAATCCAAGGTGGCGGCTGCAATAGGTATCAATTTTTTCATCATGGGTGTCATTTTCATGGTTTTCGAGGGTGTTGAAGCCGATAGTGCTGTCGAAATGTATTTAAACTACTTTAATAATTCCGTATAATCATGTTATACGTATTTTTTTTAATGCGCTTAAGGTATGCCCAATTGGATTTACCAATATATTTTGTTTTATGTTCAATTTGCCATTCTCTTTTGATGCAGTCAACATTCGCCCTGAAAGCTTATTATCTCCAATTGGACTGCGTTAACCAATCTGCATGGTAGATAAAAAAGAAATTCAAATATCAAGCGAAATTGATGCATTTCGATTGAATTAACCCTTAATCCCTCGCGCTATTTTTTCAACATAATTCACTCACGCGGTGAGCACGGCGCCGCCGTGTTGAATTGTGTACAACGTTGCCAAACTTACAGAGAATCGAAATAGATGATTGTAATACTAAAATAATTTTATTGTAGATTTTTTATTCTAAAAAGAATTATTATTTGAAAAAAATTGTAAAGATAATAAAAATTTACACATATTCTACAAACAACGCAGGTGATTGTAATAACCTTCATTCGTTTGTAGTCCTGAAAAATCTTCTGAAAATCACTAAAGGTTGTAAATTTTCATGAAATATGGTAATTTTTGTAAAATATTGATTACCAATGGGTTAAGAATCGTTTGTAGATGATTGATAGTGATTTTCAGAAGTACTTTGAGGACTACAAACGAATGAAGGTTATTACAATCACCTGCGTTGTTTGTAGAATATGTATCAATTTTTATTATCTTTACAATTTTTTTCAAATTATAACTCTTTTTAGAATAAAAAATCTACAATAAAAATCGTTTAGTATTACAATCATCTACAAACGATTCTTAACTCAATCAAGATTTTTCGAAAATTATTATATTTCATGAAAAATTACAACCTTTAGCGATTTTCAGAAGATTTTTGAGGACTACAAACGAATGAAGGTTATTACGATCATCTATGTTGTTTGTAGAATATGTATCAATTATTTTTTTTAGTTCGGGTTCCAAGTTCACAGAGCTAGACTCGCCCCTACAGGCCGCGACAGCACCGTTGCGCCGCGCCGCGCCGCGCCTTTGAACTTACCGACTCCCGATGGATCGGACGGGCGACAACAGGCCCCCGCAGGCCTCATCGGATGCGATGGTTCCCACAGCCTGTTGGTCTGGCCTGGCGCGGTCTGACTTGTGATAAAGCATTGTGATAATGCTGTGGGACCCTAGCTTAATACTGTCCTGCGCAGATGGCTAGTCTACGTTGAGATTGGCCCCGTGACCGAAATTCGGTCAGGAGGGTTATTATTATTTTCAGTTCTTACCAGGAAGATGTTTCTGCCCATCTCTTGTTTTATTTACCTCTGTCGCCTTACGACACCCAGGAAATGTTATAAGACAGTGGATATTCTAATACCGCCACTACCAACACTACACCGTTAGAAACAGAAGAACGTTTTTCAAATAACAAAAAAAGATTTGACAGTAAAGTCCACAGAGTTTTGATACTGAAAGTAGATAGGTATTGGACATCTATTATTTAAATAATTATGATGTAATATTTTACGAATAATATTTATATAATAAATGCTTTGGATCAGTGGTTTTTAAAACCTTTTAGTGATGTCTTGAAATCGTTTAAATGGTGGATATAACCACCAACTTTTAGACATTCTATGAATTATGGTAATGTTGGTTTTATGTTTTCTCTATAAATAAAACAGCGTGTATCGCAAATTGCAAGGGCTGTATCTGCAACATCATCTCTAAATATGTTGTTTATTTTTTTTATATATGAGCGAATTGTATGATGCCAGGCCGAAACAGACAACATTGCCTAAGTAATTACAGATTACTAGTGGATCTATGTACGTTGTTTTTCTATCAACTTTGTTTGTTGTTTTTAGGGTTCCGTACTCAAAAGGAAAAAGCGGAACCCTTATAGGATCACTTTGTTGTCCGTCTTTCTGTCTGTCTGTCAAGACCCTTTTTTTTGGAGGTCCACGCGTTCCTGAGAAAAAGGGTCATATTTTTTTTTAAGTATTTGGTATGAAATCAAGCTGAAATTCATACCAAATACTCAAGTCTACTGTCGCTTGGAGCTGTGAAAAAATCAAACTTCTAAGCCAACGCAATTAAAAGATACAGCCGTTTATGCTGCAAATTTTCGACATTCGCAAGGGAATCAAAACCTACAGGGTACTTCCCGTGAACTTAGAATCTTGAAATTTGGTACGAAGCAACGTTTTATAGCACAGATAAAGGAGAAATTGCGAAAAGCATACATTTTTAGTTACATCCTATAATAAAAATATTTTTAATAATTTTAAAGTTACATACCTACGGATTTGTTCGGAACCCTCGGTGCGCGAGTCCGACTCGCACTTGGCCGGTTTTTTTTTGACTGTCATTGGTGCATCTGTTACTGTTGTCGGTTGAGGTCTTAGATGTTATCCTACAAGTGCAAGAAGCTGAAAAAGCTTAAATCAAGATACCATTTCATCAAAGGCGATTAAAAAGGTTTGCGAATTTGCATATACCATTGGTTCTGTTAAAAACTTGTTGCCCTTAGTGAAGAGAACATAAAATACTATATTCCGGCTGAAGATGTTATTGATGTATGATGTTATTGATGAAGATCACAAAGCTGTCGGACAGACGCTAAACAGATGGTTTACCTATATTTATCTAGGTGTAACATGTCAAGAAAAGAAGACGAAAAAAAAGAGAGGTTTAGTTTCGAAGCCAATTTTACATTCTGAAATGAACGGTAGGTGCCAAGTGGATCTAATAAATTTTCTGACTCAACCTGATGGAAAGTTAAAATTTATCATGCTCTACCTAGACCACTTGACCAAGTGTGTTTTGCTCTGTGCTTTGGAATATATACAAGCTGAAGAAGTAGCCTACAATCTGAATGATATATTTTATACGATAAGATAAATACAACATGGAGGCACCACGTATTTTGCAGTCGGACAATGGAAGAGAATTCGTCAATCGTATTATATTTGAAAAACTAGCTGTTCCCCGCGACTTCGCCCGCGTGTAATTTAGGGTTTTAATTATGTTGCGCCGAACCCTAGTTCTTTTTTCTAAAATATAAGTATCCTAAGATACTCCTTATAACATCAGCTATCTGCCAGTGAAAGCCCCGTCGAAATTGGTCCAGCAGTTTCGGAGATTAGCCGGAACAAACAGACAGACAGACAGACAAAAATTTTAAAAATTGTTTTATATGCATTTGGTAAAAAGCTGTTATTTTTATATTACAAACAGACACTTCAATTTTATTTATTTGTATAGATGACGAGTCTGTGGCCAGAACTCAAGCTGAGCTATGTGCATGGAAAGCCACGGTTTAGTCAAAGTCCGTGCCAACCAAAACATCGAAACGGATTAGTTGTTGACGGTTGTTGACGGATTAGTTGTTGGCTAAAAGATAATCAGTTGACTAAACGGTCAGAAGGCTTGAGGTATGTACAATTTAAGAAAAACATGGTATTTTTTATTTTATAGGAGAGGGGGCAAACGAGCATGCGGCTCGCCTGATTATAAGTGACTACCGCCGCCCATGAACAACTGCAACACCAGGGGAACCAGGAGAATTGCAGATGCGTTGCCGCCCTTTTAAAAAGGAGTATGGTTTATTGTTTATTGTTTTTATAAATGCCGTTTTGTTTCGTCTTAAAAACATTATTAAGTAGGTATGTTAAGTAATTTATTCAAAACAGAATATTTGTTTATTACAGAACCAAATCGATCTTTGTAGGTACTCAAAAATTTCGTCAAGAATGTGATGTCAATCAAGATGTTGAAATCTCACTGAAGACTGTAGCTAGCAAACATTCAGTAGGGACCGGAGATGGTTTTATGAGGCGCACCCTGTACAAAAAACTGCGCTACAAATATTTTGTGTAATACAAAATGCCAGTATAGTACAACTTGTAAAAATAAATAAAATATTTCTTGCTCTAAGAAGTACAAATAAGTTCATTTTTAATTTTAGATTGACTAAAAATATTTTTATTATGAAACACTGATTAGATTATTTTTATGTTATAGTTTTTATACAAGTCATTCTTAATCAATCTTTGAATAAATATTGTTCGTTTAATTAATTGTCTTTTAATTTTAATTATTAATTTACTCAGTTCTGCCTAGGTCAAACTATGTAGTTAAGCCTAAAGTATTTAAGCCAAACTAGATTGTCCTTGGCTAAACAAGTATATATCCTGACACGAGTATGATAAACTGATTTGGCCTAGGAGAAACTAGTTTGACCTGAATTCGGGTTTGGCCGGGAACGTATATACCTATGATTCTTCTGTCCGTGTGTATGTGACTAAACTCCTACACGGCTAGATCGATTTTGATGAAATTTTGTACGTGTGAATAAGTTGATTCGAGAAGGGTTTCGATTCACAATTGGCCCCGGTAGATGGGGCTGTCGAGAGCCAGAAATCACCCGTGTGAAGCCGGGGCCGATCGCTAGTAATCATAGAAATATTTTATTATATCTATGCTAGTAATACATAAATTCATTATCAACTAGCAATTTATTGATGTGAGTTAAAATCATTTTTTTTAGGGTAGGGTGACAAACGAGCATACAGTCCACCGCAGGTAAATGGTTGCTGTGACCCATAGACATCTACATCTATCCTCGATTGCGAATCAAAATGCAGATGCGTTGTCACACAAAAGAGTCTTCGGTTCTCTACACTCACCATACGGAACACAGCAGTGTTATGGTGATATTTTACGCTGGTATTCTGTGAGAGCGTGGTCCTTCCCCGGTCGAGCCGACCCATTCGTGCAACAACTATACTACTTATATAGCTGCAGCATGGCTCTATCACGTAAATAATAATAATTAAGCTATATGTTTCAATTTCTTAATCTTATTTTTTTTTATTATCATGGATGCTCGCGTTGTAGCGAGTATTGGTCTCAATCGTTTCGCTTGCCAAACGGTTTGACATTCGTTATTCCAGATCCCGATGCCTCGCACCTTTGGTTTGCTGCTCTGACTGTGACTCCAGTCTGGTTATTTTATGGCTGACGTAAACGAAATGGTTATACCGCCAACTTACGAATACGAACGCCATCTTATCATTTCTCATAGTCGCCTCGTACGGTACGCACGGCACGATATCAAGCCTACGCATCCACCGAAAATGTTGACAACATTTACCTATGTTTTCAACAGAAGTTTTGACGCCACCATCACACGACAGTACTCTACTATAACTTGTCCCTGCTGACTAATAATTTATTATTTTTTGGCAGTATTTACGCGTAGTCTAATATTTCATGACGTTTGCCTTTTTAAACGGCGTATAACTAATTAATTATACGACGAAAATACTTTTTTTTATGAGGTAGACCATCATACGGTAGACACCTGCAGCACGAATGGGTAAGCTCGACCGGGTAAGGACTGCTCTCGCATAGAATGTCAGCGTAAAAACCGTAAGAATGCTGCTTTTTTTGTACGGTGTATGATAACGAAAAAGGTAATTTTGTTGTGTGACAAAATTATCTTCTACAACCTTACTTGTGTAAAAATATATAATTATACCTATCATAATAATTCTTATTCAAGTGAACGTAAATTCTTCTGAAAAATAAATCAATCTAAACGCGAAGGTAGCTTAGGGGCTTCTTCTTTAAAGAACGTAGGTATAAGTTCGTTCGTTGGCGTTCATGACGGAAAACATGCTTATGAGAAGTAAGTATTTTAAACTTACTGGAGTGATAGTACGAGTACATGGTATTGCTAGTATTACGAGGGTAACACTGAAAGTTCTTAGAAAATCAAAAACTGAACAAACTAGCAAGTTATTAGTTTTATTATATCTTTTCAAAATAGTATCCATTTACATCGATACATCGCTGCATCCGATGGAACCACTGAGAAAAGCACTTTGCCCACTCGTTCTTAGGGGTCTCTTCGACTGCATTTTGAAACGCAGCCACTGCTTCCTCGGCGTCCATAAAACGTTTTCCCCAAGTTTTATTTTTATTTTCGGAAATAAATAAAAAACGCAAGGTGCGAAGTCGGGGCTATAGAGCGGGTGACCCAGTAATTCCACGTCTGACGTCAGCAAGTAGTCAATTGTTTGCTTGGCGATGTGCGACGAGGCGTTGTCGTGGTGAAGGAGAATCCTACTGCGAGGTCGTTACTCCCGAACTTTTTCTTAGACAAGTGGCAAACAATTACTAGTGTACCACTCTGCAGTAACTATTTTTCGATCATCTAAAACAATTATGTCGTAAATGACCTGTCCTTCCGAAGAATGAGGCCACCATCTTTTTTCCCACGCTTCGACCTCTCTTCACTTTAGTTGGCAACTCCTCGGAAGGAAACACCCAGATCCAGACAGCAGACTGTCTCTAACTTTCAGGATCATAACAATCAATCCAGCTTTCCTTACTCGTAAGTATGTCGAACACAGCATTTGAGTCACCTCCGTTAAATTTTTGAATCAAGAAACCAATGAACATGACGGAGCCCTCTGTCAAATTATGAGGTATCCACCGGGCACGAAGCTTCCTGACCCCTAAATGTTCATGGAGGATTTTGTGCACTTGACTCATACCGATGCTTAAGCTTGTCCGAATCTGCTGATAAGACACTCTTTTGTCAGTCTCTATCATACGTCGCACAACACTGATGTTATCTTCAGTCGTCGCCGTAGAAAGCCGTCCCTCACGTAGATCATCGGTGATATTAGTGCGACCACGTTTAAACTCATTAAACCAGTTGTAAACAGTGGCACGAGATGGGGCTTCATCGTGAAAGGCCAATCTAAGTCTATCTATCTTCTTGTTGACTTAAAGTACATCGAAAGTCATAAAAAATCATTGTACGAAAATTTTCTCGCGTTAAATTCATGCTGACGTGACACAGAAAATTTTCAATTTGCCGCCAAATCGTAAACAAATGACAAATTAATAAAATATATACATAATAATATTGGCAAAGAGTTCCATTTTCAAAATTTGAACTTATTTTTTTATTAGGTATATCGTTTACAAGTGGCCAGTTCTAAAAACTTTCAGTGTCGCCCTCGTATTTAAATTAATAAAAAATCTATTACACCAAATAAATAATAACCATAATTATCAACTAATCAGTGATTTATGACATGTAAATTTTTGGAATTGGGCCGCAAATTAATAATGCGCGATATTAGGTATTAGGTACATTATTATCATATCGTATCGATATCAACACATGCGTATTTTAAGTAACATTTCCACATCTGCGTCAAGCAGAGTTCGTTGACTGCTTGCGATTTGGGTGATAATATAGATACCTTAGGTAGATACATGTATTTATTTATTTATTTTATTCTTTATTGTAACAACTGAGGTAACAATCGGCGGACATAATGCCTGTCGGCATTCTCTGAGATGAAGTTTCATCGAATGACAACCATTGCAGGTGTAAATTGTAGATAATTCTTTAAAGTTATAATCATAAATTCTGTAATTATTTGTCCGTTTTCGTTAAGATAATGCTATTTTTGGAATAATTAACGAATTGTGCGATCCTTCCCTGTCGAGCCGCCCCATATGTGATACAACCATAATATATTATATGCAGTATGGCTCTACCACGTACAAAAGGTTCATAATACGTTTGTAAAATTTTAGATTATTCATATGTCTGGAAGCAGGTAAAAACTGAATTACAAAATCCATTACATCCATACATAGATACATACAGGTCAAGACCGAGATAAACCGTCTAAAAAGGGGAAGCTATGTAAATAAAATGATAGAGGTTTGCAGTTGTGCGCGCATCACGGAAAAACTACTGGATATATTTCAATTAGGTTTTATAAGTTTTATTTTTTAGACACTTTGGCCCTTCTCTAAAAATAAAATTTTGCAATATCTTCATTTAATATAAAGTTATTAAAATTTTAAGAAACAACTATTTTGTAAGCAAAGTATATTTTTGCTTGCGATCTTTATGATGTTTTTTGCTTCGCACATAAGAAAACTTTATTAATATACAAAGTCGCGGGCATCAGCTAGTATCACATAAAATACAACAGTGTAAAGGTTATTTGTACGATTTAGCCCTTCTTGCGACTAGCAACACCACATTTCAATTAATAATGTTTATAGTTGAGGAAGTTCAGATAGCATTGTTTATACTTAAAGTCTGAATATTATCAAATGTTTCCCTTTCAGTGTACGAATACCGAGTGCCTATTCAATCTAGAAAAAAGTAAATGACGCAAGCACGCCCCGCCTGTATCGCGAGCCACATGCGGTCGTTGACAGCGGTTATCTTATCGTTTCTAATGTTGTTTTTAGTGTTAAGCTTCAATGTGTATATGAGGAAATGGAAAACTATTTTTGATTAACTGATGGTAAGTTGAAGCTGTGGCGTATAGAAATCTTTATCTATCCACAATGAAACCCTCTGAACTAAGATGGAAATGGAAGGCCTCGTTAATCACAAAGAGTATTTTTTTTTAATTAAAACCAATACGCATTACAAACCGCCATAACTCTGAGCACTGAGGCCAGGTTAACTAACTAATGTGGAGGCAATCTGAAATCGATCTCTGAATCTTTGCAACACATAGAGCAACACGCGCCACTTTTTAACTTTCACGCGTTGTCACGTTTAACTTCACCGATAATATAGCAGTTTACACTCGGACTCCGATCTCACAAGAATTAAGGGAAAACCGTACTGTTGCACATTAATAATTCATATCTGCGATTCTTGTCAGACGGTCGAACTCTGGCATTATTAATATTAGAATAATATTAATTCTAGTTCCGCAAATGCTTATTGGTAACAGTTTTATTAGGAAACATAATAATGTCTTAATAATTTAAATTGAAAAATTTAAAAACCCCCGAAAGAAAAACAACTGATGATCTAGATTTTATTGAATCATAGCTACCAACATTCTCAAATAAATCACCTTTCAAACATTAAAAACTATATTTAAATCGGTTCATTCGTTTGGGAGCTACGATGCCACAGGCGGACACACAGACACACAGATGCACAGATAGATACACAGATACACACGTTAAACATATAATACCTCTCTGTTTTTTTTTCGGGGATTCAAAGAATCAGAAGTAGTTTCTAAAACGTCTTTCGATGAATCTATCAAAAAGCAATTTTGTAATAGACGGCTACCGTTACGTCGAACTAAATTGAATTATGTTCGTGTTAGATAGTTCTCTTATAGAGCTATCACTCTTCAGTTTTCTTGCAGTTCAATTTGAATTAATGTTCTCTAACTTCGCCTCAAATTGTGGCTAATGGATTACTGCTTCTTTGATTGACGCGATTATAAGTTGGGAGTTTTGTCTTAGGATTAAACAAAACGACATTTATTTACACACGATAGGGTACAGTCCTATAAAGATATTCCTAAGGCTACGTTAAAATGGCCTCTCAGAAATGGAAGAAGGCCTGTGCCTAACATTAGATTAGATCGGGGGATGTATATAGACTATAACTTTACTTTAGTTCACTCAAATATCAGCTTGAATAATAATCTAGATTTTGGAGCAACGGTTCAATAGGTTTTAGATATAATGATGCGCGAATGTACGAGTCTCTGTAAACCTTTTTAATTCAACAGCTAAGCACAAGCCTTTTCTCATTATATTAAAGGACTTTTTGAACTTTCCCGTAGTTAGATACCTGTTACGACATCCACGGGATCAAAAGCAGTGACCACCGCAACCACATGTCAAACGTTATGTTAAACTACTTTATGTGTTTAATTAAACGCCGGCGTTTAACTTACGGGCTAGCCCTGCAATTAGCCGCATTGTAACATAGGTGTATATTATGTTTTTAAATATGAAGTTATCGTTTTTTATGAAATAAGTTAATGTAATTTTTTTCTATATTTTTTTATTTCTATTAATCAAAGTAATCACAGTAGATACAGGTATTGATAAAATCCTTTATGCCTGTGTCTATCGATCGCACAGCGGTGACCAGGAGGCAACACGATTATTTGATCACCTTAGTGAGGCTGCTGACGTGGCCCTAAATCGGTATCCTACTGCACAGGTGGTCTTTCTGGGGGACTTTAACGCTTGTCATCAAGACTGGCTGTTCCCATATCAGAAAACCGACCATGCTGGAAGAGAAGCGTGGAATTTTGCGTTGAGGTGGCGACTAGCGTACCCGATGTAGACGGTCACACAGCAAATTGCTTGGACCTTCTGCTGACTACCGAACCAGATAAATATGAAGTACGGTTACCTCTCCTTTGGGTACATCTGACCACTGTCTGGTGAAATCTGTATTCTCATATTCTCCACCTGATTACGAGTCCCAAGGTGTTCGACGAATATGGCGGTATAAGTTAGCTTATTGGGATGAGATGCGACACTTTTTTGCCTCTTATCCTTGGCGGGAGGTCTGTTTCTCTTCTGCGGATCCGTCGAGGTGCACGGTTGCGATAACGGATGTGTTGCGTCAAGCTATGGAGTATTTTATCACCTTCTCAGACGCTCCCACCGGCAAAAGCAAAGCTCGCCCATGGTTTAACGCTGAATGCGCCCAAGCTGAAAAGTGCAAGCATTTAGCGTACCTATCCTGGGTCGATGCCCGAAACCGCAAAGCTCCGGATATTAGCTCCAAGAAGAGAACTTTCAACCAGACCGCCAAGTCCCACAAAAAAGCATTACGGAAATCTAGTCTCGATCGTATTAAACATATTGGCGCAAAACTCTCTGCCAGACCATTCGGCACTAGAGCTTTTTGGTCTCTCGCCAAAGCGGTCGAGACAAGCTACTGTCGGCCTACACTGCCTCCGCAGGTAAACCGGATGGTACACTGGCGCATACAGCTAAAGAGAAAGCGGACCTGTTCGCAACTCTCTTTGTATACAATTCACGTCTCGACAGTGGCAACAATATTCCACCAAAATTATCTCACAGCGGGACCTCTATGTCGGAGGTTCGTATAACAAATAAGGAGGTTCTTAAAACCTTGCGGTGTCTAGAGGTGAATAAAGCTAGTGCACCAGATGGTATACCAGCTATAGTTCTAGAGGTTTGTGCACCTGAGTTGTCTCCTGCGCTGACACACATGTTCCGCCTCTCATTTAGGACTGGAATAGTGCCAAAATCCTGGAAGCTGGCCAATGTGCAGCCTGTTCCAAAAAAAGGTAGCCGTGCCGTCTCTGCCAATTATCGGTCAATCTCAAGTACCTCCATACTCTGCAAGATTATGGAACGTATATTGAATGCCCGCTTAATGGCATACCTAGAACAGAATGACCTCCTTATAATAAGGGTTTTGGCGATATATTGGGATATACGTCTATATGGGTTTCGCCGAAATCGGTCAGCTGGGGACCTTCTAGCGTATGCCACACACGTATAGGGCGAGGCACTCGAGAACAGTGGGGAAGCACTTGCTGTTTCCCTTGATGTCTCGAAGGCCTTTGACAGAGTTCGGCACACTAGCCTTTTGGGTAAGCTTCCGGCGTACAGCTTATCCCCTGGTCTGATTCAATGGGTAAAAGACTTTCTGAGTGAACGGTCTCTCCGGGTCGTCGTCGATGGCTGCTCATCCGATCCTATAGCGACTAACGCCGGTGTTCCTCAGGGGTCCGTTTCTCCGCAACTCTCTTTCTGCTGCATATTAATGATCTGCTTATGCCCGGTATCTATAGGTATGCAGACGATAGCACAGTTATTTAGAGATACCAACCAAGTCCTCGGGCCAGTCGGGATCAAATCCAGTCCTAATGAGAAGCTATGGTAGAGCGTGTGAATCTCGCACTACAGGCAGTCTCCTAATGGGGCGATGCCAATCTTGTGAAATTTAACACCTCCAAAATACAAGCGTGTCTCTTCACTGCAAAAAGGAGCCAGTTCACCTTGGCTCCTTCTTTTCTAAATATATCACTGGAATATACCGGCCGCCTTCAGTTGTTAGGGTTTGAGATATCCTCAAATCTGAACTTCGGGCGGTTCATTGAGTCCAAGTCAAAGCAGCTGCAAGGAAGCTGGGAGTCCTTACAAAGTTGTGGCGATACTTCACGCCGGGACAGCTGCTTACTTTATATAAAACGCAAGTCCGGCCGTGCATGGAACATTGCTGCCATATATGGGTTGATGCTGCAAAATGCCACCTAGCAGCTTTGGACTCAATGGAAAGACGTGCTAAGAAGCTTATTGGTGAATTTGGTTAAAACCAATCTTACCAGCCTCGAACATAGACGCAAAGTAGCCAGCCTTTCGGTTTTCTGCAGGATGCATTTCGGAGACTGTGCGCAGGAATTGCATAATTTAATTCCTCCCTCTCCCTTCCACCATCGGACAACCAGACGTTCGGCCAGTCTCCACCCTTTCGTTGTTGACTTACCACGCATTCGAACCAAACGGTTCGTTGCGTCGTTCATCATGCGTACAGCAAACGAGTGGAATAAGTTGCCAGCATCTGTCTTTCCATCCGATTACAGTGTGGGTGTCTTCAAGGCAAGAGTGAATAGGCTATCCGTGAATTTTTTCAACATTAGGGGTCTTCATTCCAACCATAACGTTGTCCATTACCATCTAGAGACGGCGAAGCCGGCCTTGATCTTTTTCACCAAGACTCAGGTGTCCTCTCCGACTGATACTTCATATCTCTCCTACCCGGGGTACAAATTGGAACACTCCTTTGTGCCCTGGGCTGGAATTTGCGTATACGTCAGAGAGGACATCTGTTTTCGACGTCTCGGCAGTCTTGAAGGTACAGACCTGTCCATTTTATGGCTGCGCGTAGACAGCGATGACCATCCCCGCGTTTACGGGTGCCTCTATAGGTCCCATAGCGGTAAGCCGACACAGACCGCCTCATCGACCACGTCCAAATGGCTGCAGACTCTGTGCTACAACAGGTCCCATCCGCAGAGATCGTGATACTCGGTGATTTTAACGCCATGCGGGTAGATCTGTCTATGACTTTGCTTTGGCATATGATCTAACACAACTGGTTACTTTGCCTACGCGGATCCCAGATGTGGAAGACCATGTACCTTCCCTGTTGGATCTTCTGCTGACCTCTCATCCGGACGGATATCAGGTCTCCGTCGATGCGCCTCTGGGCTCTTCGGACCATTGTCTGATCTGGAGTATGGTGCCACTCACGCTCCAATCGCAGTTGCGATCTGCAGCTTGCCGCTGTGTTTAGCACTATAGGTCAGCTGATTGGGACGGGATGTGGTCTTTTTTTGCATCCTACCCTTGGGGGCGGGTTTGCTTCTCGCCGGGAGATCCCAGCGTTGTTGCCGAATCTATTGCTGATGTGGTACTTCAGAGTATGGAACTTTTTATTCCATCCTCTGTGGTGCCCATCGGAGGCAAATCCCAGCCATGGTTTGGTCGCTGATGTAAAATAGCATCACGCTATAAGCAGAAGCGCTACCGGGCCTGGGCTGACGCGTCAACGTCTCGGGATGTAAACACCAGCGCACTTAAAAAGAAGTATAATTCCGCCTCCAGGTCCTTCAAAAGCGTCATTGCCAAGGTAAGGTCTGAGCACATCGGCAGAATTGGCGAGAAGCTAGTACGCCTTCCTTCGGGAATCCATGCATTCTGGTCTCTCTCCATCTCTGCACAGAGAGGACGACTCACTGGCCCATGCCGCAAAGGAGAAAGCCGATCTGTTGAGCTCTCTTTTTGCGTCCAACTCGATTCTAGATGACGGGGGGAACACACCGCCGACCATCCCGCGATTAGAGTGCTCCATGCCGGATGGGCGATTTACACAACGCTCGGTTCGCAAAGCACTCTTCTCCCTGGACGTCAGCAAGTCGAGTGGGCCCGATGGAGTCTCGCCCATTGTGCTGAAAACGTGTGCTCCGGAGTTGGCACCGGTTTTAACGCGTCTTTTCCGGTACTCCTACTCCCAAGGCGTAGTCCCGAATTCATGGAAGACAGCTTTGGTCCACCCGATCCCTAAAAAAGGCGACCGCTCAGACCCGTCCGACTACAGGCTATATCGCCATCACCTCCTTGTTCTCCAAAATAATGGAAGCCATTATAAACTGCCAGCTCATGAGGTATCTTGAGGATCACCAGCTGATTAATGACCGCCAGTACGGTTTTCGTCGGGGTCGATCAGCTGGTGATCTTCTAGTCTATTTGACTCATAGATGGGCGGAGGCAGTAGAGTCCAAGGGGGAGGCATTGGCCGTTAGTTTGAACATAGCGAAGGCCTTCGATCGGGTCTGGCACAAAGCGCTTCTTTTGAAGCTTTCTTCCTATAGGCTTCCCGAGAAATTGTGCAAATGGATCACCAGCTTTCTTGCTGATCGGAGCATCAAGGTCGTAGTAGACGGTGCATGCTCTGATTTCAAGCCTATCAACGCTAACAAGTCTGTGTGCTATCACCAACGCTGTTTCTCCTGCATATCAATGATATGTTGCTAACTGGTAGCATTCATTGCTATGCAGACGACAGCACTGGTGATGCCTTATATACCGGCCGTGCCAATATTTCTCGGGAAAACGTCGCCGAGTACTGGGACAAACTTGTGTCTGAAGTCGAGTCTTTGCTTAACAAAGTCTCGGATTGGGGCCGACTAAATCTAGTCCAGTTCAATCCCCAGAAGACACAAGTTTGCGCGTTTACCGCTAAAAAGAACCCTTTGTCGTATCTCCTCAGTTTCCCTTGCTGCCTCAGCTAGTATCGGAATCCTTGGCGTCGACATATTGAATAGTGTGCAGTTTCGTGGTCACTTGGAAGGGAAGGCCAAATTGGCCTCTAAACAGCTTGGCTTACTCAGCAGAGCGAGACAGTATTTCACGCCGGCACATCGCTTGCAGCTTTACAAAGCGCAAGTTCCGCCCCACATGGAATACTGTCCTCATCTCTGGGCCGGGGCACCTCAGTGCCAGCTCCTTCCACTAGACCGCACCCAGCGCAGAGCGGTTCGAATCGTCGACGACCGAGTTCTTTCTGATCGGCTCGATACACTGGCACTGTTTAGAGATGTTGCATCTCTTTGCGTATTTTATCGCATCTATCACGGGGACTGCTCTGAGGAATTTTTCGGACTAATTCCAGCCGCTCAATTTCACCATAACACATCGCGACTAAACTCGGGTTACCATCCATACCATCTGGATGATTGGCGGTCCACCACTGTGCGATTTAGAAGAAGTTTTCTCCCTCGCACAACTTCCTTGTGGAATCAATTACCACCAGCGAATTTTCCGGACCGATACGACTTAGGAACCTTCAAGAAAAGAGCTTACACCTTTCTAAAAGGCCGGCAACGCATCTGCAATTCCCCTGGTGTTGCGGTTGTTCATGGGCGGCGGTAGTCACTTACCATCAGGTGAGCCGCATGCTCGTTTGCCCCCTCTTCTATAAAAAAGGTGGGAGCTTAGATAAGGGTTGGCTTAAGTTGATGATACTAAATGTGCGGCTGTATTAGCAGTAGCTTTCGACGTTAGCATCAAAATAATATTGATCCATTTGCGTCAAATGTACGGCTATATTAGCAGTAGCTTTCGACGTTAGCATCAAAATAATATTGATCCATTTGCGTCAAATTGGCAAGGTAAAAAAACTTGACAGGCCCACAAACGAAGGAATTTTCGACCGCATTGTTACCTGCGGCAAAAAATAGATTCTGTTTGACAACCTCAAGCGCTCATCAAGTTGATTGGATCTTGGTTCAGCACCTTACACAATGCTCATTCCGTTTGGTAAGAAGCTGTGATGAATCACACCGGCGCTAGACTACCAAACAGTGATCATCACTTTTCTAGGGGGTAAGTTTTCATTTAGGGCATTGTGTAAGGTGCTGAACCAAGATCCAATCAACTTGGTGAGCGCTTGAGGTTGTCAAACAGAATCTATTTTTTGCCGCAGGTAACAATGCGGTCCAAAATTCCTTCGTTTGTGGGCCTGTCAAGTTTTTTTACCTTGCCAATTTGACGCAAATGGATCAATATTATTTTGATGCTAACGTCGAAAACTACTGCTAATACAGCCGTACATTTACTATCATCAACTTCCACGATCGCCTTTAATTCGTCATTGTCGACCAAAGTTTTCGGACGATCACGGGGTTAATTTTTAGGTCGAAATTTCCAGAACAGAAGCGGGAAAACCAATAACAGGTGGTGCATTCATGTTTAGTATTCGCTCCGTAAACGTCGTTGTGCCGCCTTGATGCCATGACGGTACTTATATTCCATAATTACTCGATTTTTTAACGTATCCATGATGACGAAAACGATTCAAATGCGAGGAAAACATAACGCTAGTAAAATTACTAATGTTGAAAAATTATTCCATGTTTTTAAAATAAAATTAATTTGAAATTAGAATGCTTAACCAAACAAAAATTATTTTGATTTGAAATGGCCAGTGTTGCAGAGCGGCAATTTCATAGGTAGACCTTGTATAGTTACTATATATCAAATTTTATAAAATAATTTTATTAAGATTTTCATCTTGTCGAATATTAGAACAAAGAAATGGGCATTAGGCGTAATAAATTTTCTTCTTATTATCTATTTTACTATCTTATCTGTAGCTTAATAAAAGCCGTTTACTTAATATGATGCAACCATCATAATTTAAGTTGAAATTAGTTTACCGAAATTCGAAAGAACATTGCTTGTGCCTTCTCAGCGTCTTGCGTGACGATACGACAGGGAACAGGGAACTGGGTCATCGCTGCCGTTCCATCATTTATGGGCAAATGATAAAGGCAAATTATGAAAACGACGGCCATGTGGAAATCGCCTATTACTCATGCAAGGGAAATTATGGGAGCTAAATTGTCACTCACCATGATACGCATTGTTGTAGAGATTTTGAATTTACATGGTAATCGGAAACCTCAGTCACTCTTACTACCTAGGCATTTATTTACATAGATACCACGCAACAATAAATAAAAACTACATTCACTCACACACTACACACTCAAGTCAGTTCTCACAGAGTATCGGCCGGATCTCGGAATGTATCTTTAAAATGAAGTTATACTTTTTTATAAAAGAGAGGGCAAACCAGCATGCGGCTCATCTGCTGGTAAGTGATGACTGCCGCCAATAAACAAATGCAACACCAAGGAAATTGCAGGTGCTTGCCGCCCTCTTTAAAAAAGAGTAGGCTCTTTTCTTGAGTGTCCCTAAGTCGTATCGGTCCGGAAAAATCGCTGGTGGTAGACGATTTCACAAGGAAGTTGTGCAAGGAAGAAAAGTTCTTGTTAGTCGTAAAGTGTTGGACTCTCAATCATCCAGATGGTATGGGTAGTATCGCGAGTTTCGTCGCGATGTGCAACGGTGAAATTAAGCGCCTGGTATTAGCCCGAACAATTCCTTTTTTTTTTATAGGATAAGGGTGACAAACGAGCACACAGTCCATCTGATGGTAAGTGGTTGCTGCGGCCCATAGACATCTACATCTATCCTCTATTACAAATCAAAATATAGATGCGTTGTCACCCGTGAGGACTAAGATGTAATGCCTCATTTCCAGTAAAAAGGGCCTTTTTCTCAGAATATTTTTTTTATAATAGTTAATACTTTTTAAAGAAATCTTAAAAAGAAATGACAAAAAATACGTTGATGCGATGTCACCTCAAATTTTCTTCTTTCTTCTTTTTGGCTTAATTTTCATTTTCTTCTGGATAAAGCTTGCAAGAGTACAACCGCTTCTTTACTTTTTAAATCAATCTGCAGTTTCTTGAATTTTAATCTTTGTTCATTTGTTCAACAAAATCCACATTTAATTTTGCTCATTCTTCGTTAGCTGTTGTCTTCATAGTATGATTAATATATTTAATTTTTTTATAGGAGAGGGGGGCAAACTAGCATACGGCTCACTTGATGGTAAGTAACTACCGTCGCTCATGAACAACTGCAACATCAAGGGAATTGCAGGGTGCGTTGCCGGCCTTTTAAAAAGGAGTAAGCTCTTTTCTTGAAGGTCCCTAAGTCGTATTGGTCCGGAAAAATGGCCGGTGTTAAGCAATTCCACAGAGAGGAACGCGGAAGAAAACTCCTAGTGAAACGTACAATAGTGGACCGCCAAGCATACGGATGGTGTGGACGGTATCGGGAGTTTTGCCGCGATGTCTGTTCGGCGGCATTTGGCAACTGGGATTAATCTGAACAATTCCTCAGAGCACTCCCCGTATTAAATGCGAAAGAAAATGCAAGGGATGCAACATCACTTCGCAGCGCCAGTGAATCGAGCCGATCGGAAAAGTTATCATTGTGGCCTCTTCTCGAATTCATATTTATTATTTTTTCGTCACATTTGGTATTGCGTCCATTCCGTTATAATATTTTTGTCAATGGTTTGACTTAATAATAGTTTAATTTAATAATATTTGTATTACTTCCCACCTTTTATCTAAGTCCGGCGGTGCAGATGCATTGTCGCAGCGTACCACCTGACAGGGTCGCCGTCTAATATACGAGTAGGAAAGGTGTTATATGAATAGAGACGTGTTGCTCAGTTTAAGACTTTAATTATACTGCTCCTTATTCTATACATTAGGCTTGGGCAAAAAATATCGATATATCGATATTTTACAATATAAACATCGATATATATCGTCGATATCTATATTTATCACGAGATATATATCGATATATGATTAAAAATTTCGATTCGATATATATCGATATATTTTTTTCCCTTGCCCATCCCTATTTTATACCTTAACACTAACACAAATTGTCGTGGGGACTACACTATAATTAGGTGGTAGGACTGTTTTTGTGCCTAGGAGTCCGGCTGGGTTAGCACCACCTGAGACCACCGTCTTACCTATTTCTGCCGCCAAGCAGCTGTGAGTGTACTGCTGTGTTCAAGTTTAAAGGATAGAGAGCCAGTACAATTGCAGGCCGTGAGGCTTGAGGCGTGAGGTTAGTCCTAACAACACGCACAAGGTGACAACGCATCCACGGACTGCAGCAGATATTTACCATCAGGTGGACTGTGAGTGCATTAGTCACTTTAATTTTATAAAAAAAATATCTGGTGTTATACAAAAGAAAACGGAAAAATCATCTAGTAAATTATTAGAAATAAAATATTCAAGTGTAGAGTTGTAAATAGTCTTTTGTATATTTTTAAATAGTTTTTTCCAGCTTGAAAAAGTATGGCTTCCGAAAGATGGCGGTACAACTATCCTGCTAATGCTCTGGCATAGCTTAGGTCTGCCTAAACTAACAAGACGACCCGTCTGATGTCAGACAGTACGTACAGACAAATCCTCGCTGCAACGGAAGGGGCCCATGTCCATTTGTGATCTTTAGAGGCAGGTGATGATGATGAAGAAGTTTTTTTGGTATATAATGTTATAGTCGTAAACGAACAAACATTAAATTCAATACTGAATGACTACTACAGTCCATGGACATTTTTTTATAGAATGAAAATAAAATAAAAGGTGACAATCGAGCACACCGTCCACCTAATGATAAGTGGATGCTGTGGCCCATAAACATCTAAATCTATTCTCTATTAAAAATCAAAATGCAGATGCGTTGTCATCCCTGGGGATTAAGATGGAATGCCTCGTTTCCAGTACGAATGGTCTCCGGTTCCCTACACTCATCTTATCACAGCAGCATTAAACTACAATTTCACGCTGGTATTTTGTGAGAGCCAACCCATTCGTGTTACAACCATAATATAGCTGCAGTAGGGCTCTACCACATATAAAAAAACTTTGCTACTGAGCCGTAATTATACGATACTTCTTACGTTGTAAAAGTTTAACAAGCTGTGTGGCATTCTTTGATTGAAGTTATTTGCCGGTATCTGTCTATGATTATAAATTTAACTGTAAAAGCAAAGTTTGGTTTGGTTTTGTTGGTAGGGTTTTGATTATTATATTTATAAACGTTTACGGTTTGTAGGCAGTGTAAGAATATCCGCTACCCAATATCTTCCGGTGAAGGAAACAAACGAGGAGATGAGCAACCTAAAAAATAAAAATAAATTGCGGTTACCAACTCGCCTGCCGCACGTGGCAAAGATGTCAAAGATGAGGCAATCTACAAGGAGGGCTGTGTTATTAAATACGTTGTCACACCTGAGGACTAAGATAATATGGCTTGTTACCACTAAAAAAGTTCTTAGTTTCTCTAAACTCATTATACAAAAGACAGCAACTTAATGCTGCTATTCTGTGATTCCCCGGTCGAGCTGTCCCATTCGTGTTACAACCATAATAAACAGCGTTACTCTACCAGTACCATGTTAAAAACGTGGATCTTGTGGGGACTGAGATTTTATGATGCTATTAAGTTTCGTGGTAGGTTTACGTGGTAGAGCCATGCTGCAACTATAGTAGTAGATAGTATAGTTGCAGCACGAATGAGTCGGTTCGACCGGGGAAGGACCACGCTCTCACAGAACACCAGCGTAAAATAGTAGCTTAACACTGCTGTGTTTCGTATCATGAATGTAGAGTACCGGAGACCCTTTTTACTGGAAAAGAGGCATTCCATCTTAGTCCTCACGAGTGACAACGCATCTGCATTTTGATAAATACGAGGATAAATGTAGATGTCTATGGGCCACAGCAACCACTTAC
The DNA here is from genome assembly GCA_033319125.1 of Parnassius glacialis. Lineage (NCBI taxonomy): Eukaryota > Metazoa > Arthropoda > Insecta > Lepidoptera > Papilionidae > Parnassius > Parnassius glacialis. The sequence goes on along the minus strand of JAVANC010000019.1, from coordinate 37,801,996 downwards.
CATCAGGTGGACTGTGTGTTCGTTTGTCACCCTATCATATAAAAAAAGTTTCCCCAAAGTCCTTTTAGTCGAAACAAACAAGAAATAATTATGATTACGAGTAAGGAACATAATCATTTACATTATATTCGTTTAATTACATAGTCCACAACTCACAAGCAACATGTGTGAGAATTAACAAGTCGTAAAATTAAAAAATTTATACAACCGACTTCAATATAAATATAATTTATTGTTGATTTTATTAAATGGGACCACCTGGGAAGTATACCCTTTGAAACAAAAAAGAAAATTTTCCAAACCGGTTCAAGTGTCTTCGAGTAATCGGTAAACATACATAAAAAAGATTCCGACGAATTGTAAACCTCCTCCTTTTTGAAGTCGGTTGAAAAACACTACCATCACAGAATATAAAAAAGTTCTTTCGCGCGTATGGAAATAGTTCTTTCTCTTGATAGACGAGCAGACAAACAGACATATTGTTCTACAAAATGTAAAATTCTAAAAATATGTAAGTATAATAATCCATTATTTATATATAATTGTAATTTTTTTTAATGTTTCATAGGTTTATAGTTATTCCTAGAACAAAAGTAATCTCCGAAACTGTGGTAAATGAAAAAAAAAACTTTTAATCTCAAATTCTATAATCTGAGCTTCAGTAATATTTATAATCTGACGTAATTGTTGATTATTTAAATAAGTATAGTTATGTATTTCTTATTTTTATATGTATTATTAATGAATTATCTCAATAGGCATTTTATTGAAATGACTATTTAGATAATTAGAGACAGTAGAGATTATCGGTGGACTCCACGTGCGGTGAAGTTTCTAAAAAATACTCGTAGAATAGAATAATTTTTATTCAATATTGATTTCAAGTAATTCTTATTGAAAGTCATTTTTTTACTTTACTACTGGTTAAAGCATACTTTTTTAAAAACCCTCTGTCCTCGGAAGAACCACAAAGAAACCCAGCGGGATTTTTTTTTAAATAAATTTTGCAATCTACATGATTACAAACTATTTACAGAATTTATTTTAGAAACAGCTTGGAAGCGACCACCTCATTCCCAGGCGTTATTATCAACCATGTATTCATTTATATTATAATAAAAACCCTTTTTATACAGTTTTTGTTTAATTAAATATTTTAACTTGGTAATAGAGATACCTTGTATATTTTCTGGGAATTTGTTGTAATAGCGTATACATTGCCCCAAGAATAAATTACTGACTCTGTGGAGTCGAGAGACTGGTATCACTAGCTTGTATTTGTTCCTAGTGTTTACAGAGTGTATATCACTTTTTTTTACTAAAACTGTCTTTGTTTTAGTGAACATACATTAAATTTTCGTAAATATACTAAGAGGCCAAAGTTAATACATTTATTTCTTTAAAATTTTCTCTAAGAGATTCTCTCGGTTTGAGGTTGTAAATAGCTATTATGGCCCTCTTCTGCAAAACAGAAATAGTTTCTAAATCAGCCGCATTTCGCCATAGCAAAATCCCATAAGACATTATGCTATAGAAATAACTGAAATAAACTAATCTAGCTGTCTCAACACTAATGAGATCTCTAATCTTTTTTACAGCATAAGCTGCAGAGCTTAGTCTGCTTGCTAGTTTGGATATGTGGGGGCCCCACTGAAGCATTGCGTCGAGAGTGATGCCAAGTAAAACAGAGGATTCAACAGGGCTCAATTCTTACTCATTTAAAAACACATTGGTATTCAGATTTTTAACATTCGTTGTTGTAAATTTAATACATTTAGTTTTATTGCCGTTTAAATGTAGATTATTATTAACGTTAAACTAATGCACTAATTTTGCATTATTCACTTCGCCACATTTAAATGATTAAGTTTTGTTTGTGTTTGTTGTGAACGTTTAAGTTTGAAAATAAGGAAGTATCATCAGCAAATAATACAATATCATGATTATCCTGTAAAAGGGAAGGTAATTCATTAATATACACTAAGAATAGGAATGAGCCGAGAATCGAGCCCTGGGGGACACCCATCTTTACGGATTCTATTACTTAAACATGAAATAATAAGTTTAAGCGCTGTGTTCTTGATCTTTTGCAGATGCGTTGCCGGCCTCTTAAAAAGGAGTAGGCTCTTTTCTTGATGGTCCCTAAGTCGTATCGGTCCGGACAATCGCTGGTGGTAATCGATTCCACAAGGAGGTTGTGCGGGGGAGAAAACTTCTTCTGAATCGCACAGTGGTGGACCGCCAATCATCCAGATGATATGGATGGTATCGCGAGATAAGTCGCGATGTGCGATGGTGAAATTGAGCGGCTGGAATTAGTCCGAACAAAGAACAGAGCACTCCCCGTGGTAGATGCTATAAAATACGCAAAGAGATGAAACCTCTCTACGCAGTGCCAGTGAGTCAAGCCGATCGGAAAGAACTCGGTCATCGACGACTCGAACCGCTCTGCGCTGGATGCGGTCAAGTGGAAGGAGCTGGCACTGGGGAGCCCCTGCCCAGAGATGGGAGCAGTATTCCATGTGAGGCCAAACCTGCGCTTTGTAAAGTTGCTAGCAGTGTGCCCGCATGAAATACTGTCCCGCTCTGCTGAGCATGCCAAGCTTTTTAGAGGCCAATTTGGCCTTCTTTTCCCAGTGACCACGAAACTGCACGTCACTCGATATGTCGACAGCGAGGATACCGATACTAGCTGAGGCAACAAGGGGAGTGCCTTGAAACTGAGGAGATACGACAAAGGGAATCTTTTTAGCGGTAAACGCGCAAACTTGTGTTTTCTGGGGACTGAACTGGACTAGATTTAGTCGCCCCCAGTCTGAGACTTTGTTCAACAAAGTCTCGACTTCAGACACAAGTTTGTTCCGGTACTCGGCGACGTTTTCCCGAGAAATATTGGCACGGCCGGTGTATAAAGCATCATCAGTGCTGTCGTCTGCATAGCAATGAATGTTACCAGTTAGCAACATATCATTGATATGCAGAAGAAACAGCGTTGGTGATAGCACGCAGCCTTGTGGAACACCAGCGTTAATGGGCTTGTAATCGGAGCATGCACCTTGATGCTCCGATCTGCAAGAAAACTGGTGATCCAATTGCACAATTTCTCGGGAAGCTCATAGGAAGGCAGCTTCGAAAGAAGCGCTTTGTGCCAAGCCCGATCGAAAGCTTTCGCTATGTCCAAACAAACGGCCAACGCCTCCCCCTTGGACTCCACTGCCTCCGCCCATCTATAGGTCAGGTATACCAGAAGATCACCAGCTGAGTGACCTCGACGGAAACCGTACTGGCGGTCACTAATCAGCTGGTGATCCTCAAGGTACCGCATGAGCTGGCTGTTAATAATCGTTTCCATTACTTTGGAGAACAAAGAGGTGATAGCGATAGGCATGTAGTTGGACGGATCTGAGCGGTCACCTTTTTTAGGGATCGGGTGCACCAAAGCTGTCTTCCATGAGTCCGGGACTACGCCTAGGGAGTACGCGAAAAAGACGCGTTAAAACCGATGTCAACTCTGGAGCACACGTCTTCAGCACAATAGGTGGGACTCCATCAGGCCCACTCGACTTGTTGATATTGTTGCTTCCTGATTATGATATTTTGATTAAAAATTGTGATGCTAAAGTATCTATTATAGATGTAATAACTTTAACGGAAATCCCCCATAAATTTACCGTTTCCTTAACATTATTGATACATATTTTAAAATATTTAACGATATCTTTTGGCAATACTCTATGAAATTTAAAAGTATTTGAACCAAGCTTTACGTTTTGTTTAAACAATGATTCTGCGACAGTAGGAGAATAATTTAATGATTTTGTTATCAGAAAAGGAACATCAGTAAAATGTTTCTCAAAAGCCATAGCAACTTCTTAATCAGATTGAGTCAAATTATTGTTAATATTCAATTGAAAATCCGAGTTCCGTGATTTTACCTTGCCCGTTTCACTATTAATCATACTCCATGTCATTTTAATTTTATCAGATGCAGTTTTAATTTTGTTGCTTAAATGTAAAGCCTTAGCTGTGGAGCATACTTTTAAAGAAATTTAGAATATGTTGTTTCATACTCTCTAAATTTAACACTATTACAATTTAAATGATCTTTCATAATAAAGCTCGTATAACTTTCCTCTACTTTTATAAATTCCTACAATCGCTGGTTCATTAAATGATTTGCGACCGTTTATAGAGAAAGTTTTAGAAGTAAATATTCTATTAAATTCACAACTTATAATTTTAAATAATGAGCCATACAAATAATCAGCACTATTTTTAAATGAAAGTGATGGAAGTCCTCTTACTGTGTTACTTCTCTCTTACAGATGTTAACTGTAAAAATGTTATCTATACAGGTCGCACTAGGCCCAGCAATACGTGTCAGTCTTGGTAGCCAAAAACTTGGCTAAGTTAAAATGTAAATAATAAGATAGCACATTCGTTACCAGTTTTAAACTATATTTGGATAGGTAATACCTATCTTTTGTCTAAACTTCTTAATTACATTATTTATGTCAAATAAATGAAATTTGTCATTATTATCATTACAATTATATCTCAAATTTAAATTATTATTACATATTAAATTTTTTATTTGTAAATTAAAGTTATTTCTTACATTATTTTCCTGAGGCAATCCCTTTATGTAAGGTAGTGTTAACAAGACAATTTTGTGTACATTTAAGTTATTAAATTGTTCAGTATATCTTAATAACTATTTGTTGTTTACACCGCCTCTTCTAAAAATTATTATTGTACTATTTGGGCAAAATTTACTTATTTTAATTTTATTTAGAATGTCTATGTGGGTGTGCCAGAAGAAGCATAAAAGCAAGTTGAATGCAGTGGAGATGCGATCTCTTCGTAAAATGTGCGGCGTTACCATGGCCGACCGAAAGCGAAACGAAGAGATTCGCAATATGGCAGGTTTGAAAGATGACCTTATCACAAAAATTGATAAGGGCGTGCTTCGATGGTTTGGGCACGTTGAGCGTATGAGTGAAGACCGAATGGTGAAGAAAATATATAGCGCAAAAGTTAATATTAAAAGGTGTCGAGGTAGACCGAGACTAACTTTCGAAGACCATGTGAGCAAACTGCTCGAAGAGGGGAGGGTCAAGAGTACTCGGATACCTAGACGTGCATGTATGAAGAAGATAATGAATCTGAAAGAAGCGAAAGAGGTATGTAAGGATCGTGAGACTTGGCGATCTGTTCTCTCTGGCTACCCCGTCAGGGATTGTGCGTGAAGATAAGTAAGTAAGTAAGTAAGTAAGTATTTAGAATGTCACTCAAAGATGCTCCATTTAAAATTAGGCCTAAATTTTCCCATGTCATCGCTATACACAATTATATTACTTTTGATAATATTTGAATTATTTTTTATTTTAATCTCCTCTGCTGTGGTACAGTCGTAGAGTTTTGGTGGTGATATAATATTATCAGCACACACGGACTCTGAAGAAACTGGTATTGACCGCTGACATTCACATTAATGTTTTACTAAGGATTCAAAACACTCCTCGTTATATTTACATCTGTTTACCAGATTATCCATAGCCAGTATGTGTTTTTTTATTTCATTTTGGACTGATTTATATTTATTGGACACAGTTTGAAGGGAGTTAGAAAGTAGTAAAATTTCTGATTTAAGGCACTCTACGTCAGTCTCATAACATTTTTTAATGTTATCCACCTCAATTGAATACAATTTAAGTTCATACATCAATGCCTGCTTTTCCTTACATACATTAATATATTTTTTGGTATTAATCTTATTTTTTATTAATTTTTGTATTTTATTCATGTATTTGTTAACTTTTATATATTTCTTCAATTTGGTTTTACTGCAATTAATCCTTACTGTTTTTCCTGAAGTAGAAAGACGTTACCTTTTAAATCAATTGTTGCAGATTGCTAATATTTTAGAATTATTACATTGAACTAGCTCACAAAACAGGCTTGGAGTCTGGGAGTCTTTTAGGTTATCTATATATGTTTTAAATTGTGCTATATGCTCATTAGCCTCATTCAACTGTAACTTCAATGCAGTAGTAAACAATGAGAGCTTCATCATATTCCTTGCTGCATTGGTCAAACTCATTAACCGTTCCCTGTAGCTAATCTCTTTCTTTTATAACACTTGTATAATCTGTATGTAACTTAACCATATCACATTTCAATTGTGTATTTTTGGCAATTATGCCAACTATTTCCTTGTCATTATCATCCCTTTCCTTAAGAAACAGTTCACACTGCTCCTTGGACGCCTTAAGTTCTTGAAGCGCAAGCTGGAGTTGGTTCTCCATCTGGCGCGTCTTGGCTTCGCAAGTATTCATATTACTATTTATTGTAAATAATAAAAGAAATCAAAGATCGAATCAGAAGAAACAGAGTAAACTAAGGCCTAGTTGTAATTTCTTTTTACTTTTTACTAATTACAGATCTCATAATTTGAAAAGAAACCCACGAAGAAGGAATTTAATACTTAATCCGAGTAATAGAATAGGTCTTTAATTATAATACTTAAAGGAATGATAAGGAATAAGAATTACAATGATTTTAAACAACGTTCGTTACCTGTCACTTTATGTTCCAACACAAAATTGTTGTAATATTTATGTACCGAATTTCTTAAAACAATTTCTTAACTATAACATAAAGTTAAGGTGGATATTATGAATTTACAATATTTAAATTATTAAAATTTTTCGGGACCAATTAGTTTTACAATTTATCACAAGGGTTGCCACAGCAAGAAAAAAGGAACTCCATCCGCGACTGGTCATTGCTGCTGGTGATAAGAGGGCTAGTTCTTTTCTCACTCAAAGGCTAAGTATAGCCATTCAACGGGGAAACGCAGCCAGCGTTCTTGGCACAATACCGCGGGGAGTATGACTGTATGATAATTAAGTTACTAGTTTTAGTTTTTTTATTATAGTTTTTATTATTGTATATCTTAATAAAATATTGTATATTATGTTATGTAAATAAATGAATGCAAATCAAAAGGACATACCACGGAAAAATTTAAACATCTTACTGTATATCATCATGAAATTGTCATGAATACAAATTACACTTTAAATCCGTATGCTTCCGCAGTTCGTGACGCTTTCGCATGTTCTATCTAGGCTCGCAAACTTCCCGATCGTAAATAACGTTTTATGTCATCTGTCAAAGCAGCCGTTGCGTTGTGACGTACGATACGTCTGACAAAGTAAACTTACAACTCTTTAGGGAATATCAACAGTTCTAATCGGCGTTAAGTTCTTCAAATAAAGTCCAAAATCTCCCACAGACAGTTTAATGCGTTAGCAAAATGTTACGTATCACCTTTTAAAAAAAGGGAGTCTCCATATTGATTGTGCCAACTGGTGCTTACCGCGCCAATCTCGATTCCTCGGCAATTGTTTGGTAATCGAATTCTCGATAACTTCAAACGTCGTTGGTTACATTGCATGAATTTAAGTTTTTGATCATAATTTTATTTTTGAGAAGTGGACTAAGTATTCTAAAAAGTAAAATTCTGTGATGGTAGTGTATGTAAAAATACCTCTTGCCTGTATACGTTCATATGTACGTATAATTTGTATCCTATACTTCGAGTGAGTCTACCTATGCCGATAGTAGTTGGGAGCACTAAGCTCGAAGTTGTTGACGAATATGTTTATCTGGGACAACTTCGACCGAGAGGTCAATTAACGGATTCAACTCGGCTGGGCAGCGTTCGGTAAATTACGACACATCTTCTCGTCAGGTATACCTCAAAATTTGAAAACGAGACTGTATTACCAGTGCGTGTTGCCATTGATGTCTTTTGTGTCTAAGACGTGGTCCTTGACTGTTGGCCGTATGAAGAAGCTCAAGATCGCTCAGCGAGCTATAGAGAGGGTTATACTCGGGGTTTCTCTGCGTGATGAACTTAGAAATGAGGATATCCGCAGTAGAACCAAAGTAACCGACATAGTCCAACGGATTATAGTAAGCTGAAGTGGCAATGGGCCGGCAATATAGCTCGTAGAACCGACAACCGATGGGTAAATAAGGTTCTCGAGTGGCAGCCTCAGCATCAGTGTTGGCAGGCGAAGTGTAGGACGTCCCCTCACTAGATGGAGTGAAGACCTAGTAAGACATGCAGACATAAGACAAGTCGATGGATGCAGGTGGTTCAGGACCGTGCTTTGTGGCATTAATTCGGGAAGGCCTATGTTCAGCAGTGGACTTGTGAAGCTCTGCAATGATGATGATAATGATGATTTCAAGTGAGCAATTCTTGAATATATGTGTATATGTAGCATTGAACATTTTATAACTTCACATTTTTCTAATATGGCTCTAAATATTTGGACGAAATTTTGTATAATTTTGCACATGCTATAAGGCAACTATTACTATAGTTGTAGCACGAATTAGCAGGTTCGACCGGGGAGAGACCACGCTCCTACAGAATACCAGCGTAAAACATCATCCAAATGCTGCTAGGTTTCGTATGGTGAGTGTAGAGACCCGGAGCCCCTTTCTACTGGAAACGAGGCATACCATCTTAATGCTCAGGGGTGACAACGCTATACGCTATCTATGGGCTACAGCATCCACTTACTATTACGCTACGTAAGTGCATGCTGTGATCCCTAGACAACATTTATCCTCGATTAAAAACTAAAATAATGCGTTGTTAACCCTTAAAATTAACATGAAATTTCTCTTTACCAGTAAATGTGGTCTCTATTTCTCGCCACTGATCATACAAAACACAGTGCGTTAAGTAAGGGCAAGGGCAATTTTGAAGAGGGAGCAAACGAGCATGTGGTTCACCTGATGGTAAATGTCGACCGCCGCCCATGAACAACTGTAACACCAGGGGAACTGCAGGCGCTTTGCCGGCCATTTAAAAAGGAGTAATGTAAGTATCAGTCCGGAAAAATCGTGGTAAACGATTATTTTATTAATTTCTCATTTGTTTACGATTTGGCAGCAAATTGAAAATTGCCTGTGTCAACGTCAGCATGAATTTAACGCGAGAAAATTTTCGTACAATGATTTTTTATGACTTCGATGTCAACAAGAAAGTTATGATAGACTTCGATTGGCCTTTCACGATGAAGCCCCATCTCGTGCCACTGTTTACAACTGGTTTAATGAGTTTAAATGAGGTCGCACTAATCTCACCGATGGTCTGCGTGAGGGACGGCCTTCTACGGCGACGACTGAAGATAACATCAATGTTGTGCGGCGTATGATGGAGATTGACAAATGAGCGATTTATCAGCAGATTCAGATAACAGTGGAAGAGCCACGCGGCAGCTTTTGCTGTCGCACGGATGGGCCGGCTCGAACCGGGGTGGTACCACGACCTCACAGAAAACCAGCGTGAAGTAGAGGTTTACCTCTGCGTTTCGCTTGGTGAGTGCAGGTGGCCGGAGGCCCTTTTTACTGGAAATGAGGCAATCCATCTTAGTCCTCACGGGTGACAACGCATCTACATTTTGATTTATAATAGAGGATAGATGTAGATGTCTATGGGCCGCAGCAACCACTTACCATCAGGTGGACTGTGTGCTCGTTTGTCACCCTTATCATATAAAAAAAAAAGATTCGGGCAAGCTTAGGCATCGGTATGAGTCAAGTGCACAAAAACCTCCATGAACATTTACCGGCCAGGAAGCTTTGTGCCCGGTGGATACCGCATAATGTGACAAAGATAAAAAAAGATATAATAAAACTAATAACTTGCTAGTATGTTCAGTTTTTGATTTTTTAAGAACTTTCAGTGTCACCCTCTTATAAGCTGTAATGGTTTGATTAATCATTAAAGTTATATATATCATCGCATTACTGGTTAGGTTCCATTGAGTAATCTTCCATAGGCATCGTTAAAAATCTGTCCCACCCTATTCCGGGTATAAAGTCTGCGACCTAATATTAATTTTTTCTGTTAACCTTACGATTGATGAATGTTTCTTATCTGTTGAACTGACCTGTTCCGCGTGACGGAATGAAGGTTGGCGATATCGCACATGCGCCTGAGGTGTGGCGTTAAGAGTCATAATAACAATATTTTTTTTAAATATTTTGTTACTACTTTTCTTCTTCGCACGACTACTTTGTGAAATCGTTTACCATCGGCGATTTAATTCTATACCGATACTTAGAGACAAGAAACGAGCTTACTTCTTTTTAAAAGGCCGGCAACGCACGTGAAATTTTCCTGCCGTTGCAATTGTTCATGGACGGCAGTCGGTTTTTAAAATTTAAAAGTCGACCGTGGCCTATGAACAACTACAACACCAGGGGAATTCCACGTGCGTTTGCCCCCTCTTCTATTAAAAAAATACCTAGATTTGATCTTAGTAGAGGCATTTTCCTGTCTAATCTATACAAATGAATATAACTGAAGTGTCTGTCTGTCTGTAATGTTAAAATCACAGCTTCTTACTAAATGCATAATTATAACAAAAACATATTTTTTTTAATTTTTGACTATCTGTCTGTCATATGAAAGTATATACCTACGGTACTTATAACAAAAATACAATTTTTAAAGTTTTTATCTGTCTGTTCGTCTGTCTGTCTGTTTGTTCCGGCTAATCTCCGAAATGGCTGGACCAATTTTGATGAGATTTTCACTGGCAGATAGCTGATATTATAAGGAGTAACTTAGGCTATTTTAATTTAAGAAAAATAATCAGGGTTCCTAGGGTAGATACGCAAACATGTTCGTCGGTTAGGCTTCATCTTAAAATCATACAATACAATACAATCTTCATCTTCAATATTTCGCCATATTATATAATAGTGTCTTATGGCGATATATATCGAATTATCTTATAGGATTAGTAAACCCAAGTGGCAACGAATATCCACGCGCTACCAACCCTCACAAATAACATGATTGATTGGTTATATTTTGCGATCTACGTACCACATAATAGTAAGATATAAAATTGGAAGAAATAATAGAAAAAAAATATGTAAGCAAAAACAAAAAGATAACCGAAATTACATTTTTGTATATGGTCTCAATTATAGTTCGTGGAAGTATGACGTAGCAAACGCTACGCTCAGCACTTTTTAGTGCAGCCCATTTTAAATAATTAAACTAGTTCAATGAATTAATGAATTATTGAGTACTAGTGTGGTATCGAATGATAAAGGAAATCGCAATTGACACGATAAGTGAGTAGGAAAGAATACCGCAGAAGTATTATATTAATGTCATGCAATCAATTTTACGATATCGTTGTTTGAAATGAATGCCGCCTAAATTCGCACGAATATCTGTAACACTATAATTAATACTAGTTTACCGGGTATACGGTGGAATATGCGAACACTAAATAGCAACTTCAGCTAAATATTTTTTAACGAAGTAAAGCTTACAAGCGTACAGAGTCAACCAGATGGTACCACTATGATTACAACCTATTAAAATCCAGTGCTGAACATAGGGCTCCCCCATAGATTGCCTCATGGGGGAGATATTTGTAACAGTTGCCACGTTTGGCAAGCGGGTTGGCAACTGCAGTTTGTTTAATTTTTAGTCGTTATTAGGAAGACGCTGCTGCCCATCTCCTGATTTGTTTCCTTCTATCGCCTCTTACGACACCCACGAGATGGAGTTAGTGGATATTCATCCACCGCCACCGGATAACTACGAGAACCAGATGGTAAACAACGTATAATGAGGTGCACTGCAAATAGTTTCGACAAACTCGTTTAAGATATAAACTCCAAGTAAAATATTGAAAGGTAATATTCCCACAATCTAAAATTGATTAGAAAATCTTTCTATACATTTTTAATATTCATAGTTGTAAGTTGTAACTGATTGTGCATATCTGTGTATAACAAATTACGTGGAAAAAGGTCGGGACCTGTTAAAATTAGATAGTGTTAGAGAACTCGCTGATGATATGTAATAGAAAGAGTACGTATAAACAATATAATGGTATTTACAACGAAATATAATTTTAATTCCAATGCAAAATTATTGGACGTTTAAAATTCATATAAGTTTATACAGTAAGTCATCTGCTGAATATATCCTCCACTATAGTTTACCTTTTGGCAATAATGGAGGCTACCTCAATCTAATGAAAGGACACGGTCGTGAGCCACCAACACAGCGGTTATCAGTCTACGAGCTATGTTTTGATCGGCACACTGCCCCTTCAGCGTAGTGATCCGCTGTCCTATGTCAGTGACTATTGTTCTTTTGTGGATACCCTCGTTACGGATTTTATCGCGCACAGAACTCCATGCTCAACCTTCTCCATAGCTCGGTCAGTGAATTTGAGCTTCCTCATACGTCCAGCAGATAAAAAACTCCTCAGGTACTATCCTTTCAGCAACAAACCACCCTTTTAACATATTATCACATACCTAACCCTTGATTCTACCAGTCAACAGATATTGTTAATTATTAAAAAAAAATAGAACCGGTGAAACTCAGCTAAAAATAAATATACTTATAGGTAAATTAAACATGTTCTTTAATATAATTATACCAAATGAAGACTTGAAGGTGTATAATGAACCTGGACAGAGGAGCCTCACACTATCAGCAGCTATCGCTGGTATTGCCCACGTCGACCATATTAAACGGCACACGGCGTCTCCACAAGCAGCTTTTCCCTCACAAGCACATTCTGCGGGTTTGTCGTCCAAGTTAAGCCACAAATAATAAAATATCTACTAATTATTACACCATCAAAAAGAGCGTGGATTAGGTTTTCACAGTGATGTTATGATAAAAACATTAAATATTATTCCTGAATTTAGGGCTATAATTATATATAATGATAATCTATAGTATAGTACGTCCTACCGCTGAACCACATAATAAATAATAGTACTACGTACCTGAACACAGAACCCTCACCATATCTGAGAGAGTTATTGAACAGACGAGAGTGCTACGTGTGGTTGAGATTCACAATGAAAACATTTTTATTAATCATTCAGATTTCTCTCGTCTGGTGTGTTAAATTAAATCAACACTTTGTAATGCTAATTGACTTCTAAAATGGTATATGTCTAGATCCTAATAATTATTCTACTCGGAATATATATAACTGTGTCAACATTTGATGTATTTCACAAATCATGAATTGATAAGTTGAGTTGATTTACACTGAGTTAAAATTAAAACATTACAATAGATAACATAATTTAATAAACATACAAACTTGCCCTTAACATCACGCGTAATGCTCGTGCTAAGAGTTTCCATTGCGAGTGCAAAGTTAAAATCAGTGGCGGAGTGATTACGTTTATTTTTACATTTTAATTATCTGTTTTGAATGTCTACTAGATAAGTTAATTGTCGCCAGCAATCATTATTACAAACGGTCACGGTGTTAGTGAGTACCGTAACAGATTTAATTTTAGATTAACAAAATGATAATTCATATTTCAAGCGTTGTCAGCGTTCTTGTATAATTTTTTATTTTTATTTTTATGCAAACAGCCGTTCTCCAATAACAGTAATGTAGAAGTAATGAACAAAACAACAGTGATAATAATCTTATTCAGTGCGTTGATAAAACAGTTTTTTGGTCCCTTTAAACGTGGGGACGTTTGACCTGGCTGCTTATTATATTTTTTTATAAAATTGTATCAATGTTGTTTTTATGACGTAAATTGAGATTCCGCACTGGCAGTTAACGTGCAAATACTTAATTAAAAGACAATTGTAACATATTAATTTGATGCTTGTAATCGCAAAAAAGAAAAAAAAATCATAATAAAAACCGTTGTAACGTATCAGTTTGATGATTTAAATAAATCTGACTGCAAAAAAGCTACATCGTAGTTAGTGTTACCATCTGCTTGAGATTGAATTAGATTCAGAGATTGAATTAGATTCAAACTCAAGTATACAGAGGAGGAGTCAAGGATAAAGAGGATCTCGAATTGAGCAGCCTCGTACCGGTATACGAACTAAAAGGGGCACACACAAGATGGCGTGACGACCTTGTAAAATATACAGGAAGTCGAAATGGATGTAGATGGCTCATGACAATACGATGTGGTCTTCCTTGATTATGATGATGATGAAATGAAAGTTGAAGGTAGTACAAGTAGATAAAATAAAAAATTAATACCTAATTTTTAAAATAACGCAACCGGTAACCGTATCAAACGCAAAGGAAATTTAGTTCATGTTCAAAAATGTGTTTACACTTTACAGTATACATTATCATAGCACTAGGAGATAGGGTCTCAATCTCATTGTTATGTGATGAACTAATGTTGCAATTCTATCAACCAGATATAGAATGTAGAACAAATTTCATGAGTTGTCTCTGCAATGACCCACATGATTATGTAATATGGCATCATCGACATCGGAAATTGCGTGGTTATTATAGTCGATTTGAAATTCCAAAGTACGTTTCAAAAAGTTTTACAGAACTAAAAGTTCTATGGTCAATGTTTTTTTTTTATTAAATCTTTTCTCTCCACCAGCATAAAGCCACTGAACCGATATTCGAAACACTTTTTCCAGACCTCCTGAGTAACTTCTTCTATGGCCTACTCAAACGCTAATAGTGCATCTTCTGGCGATGAAGATTGTGTCTTCCTTCCTGCTGATTTTTATTTTAGTGATAAAAAAGTCATACACACATCATTTAGATGGTGGTAAATCAGGGCTGTAAGGACCAAAAATCTTAATCGGCGTTTTGTCCAGAAAGTTCTTCGTTTTAGGCGCTTAGGCGTTTTAGGAACCCCGTGTTCGGTTGCTTGTTGTTACAAAAATGAACATTGCTGGCAAATTAAATATACCATTCTGTATTATATACCACGTCAAAGTAAAGAAAAAATTCTTCCTTGCGCTTCTCGATCGCTTTCTTTTTGGTAGGTGTTGCCTCATTTTGAAACAGCCAAACTGTGTACTGGCGCTTCGTTAGGCGAGATGTCGAAACGTCGAGAAATGAATAATTATCATTTTTTTATAGGAGAGGGGGCACACGAGCATGCTGCGCACTTGATGGTAAGTGACTACCGCCGCCCATGAACAACTGCAACACCAGGGAAACCAGGGGAATCGCAGATGCGTTGCCGGCCTTTTAAAAAGGAATAGTTTCTTTTCTTGAAGGTGCCTAAGTCGGTCCGAAAAAATCGCTGGTGGTAATCGATTCCACAATGAAGTTGTGCGAGGTAGAAAACATCTTCTAAATCGCACAGTGGTGGACCGCCAATCATCCAGATGGTGTGAATGGTATCGGGAGTTCTGTCGTGATGAAAATGCAAAGGGATGCAACATCTCTTCGCAGCGCCAATGAATCGAGCCGATCGGAAAGGACTCGGTCGTTAACGATTCGAGCCGCTCTGCGCTGGATTCGGTCAAGTGGAAAGAGCTGGCACTGGGGAGCCCCAGCCCAGATATGGGAAGAGTATTCCATGTGAGGCCGAACTTGCGCCTTGTAAAGTTGCAGGCGTTGTGCCGGCATGAAATACTGTCCCGCTCTGCTGAGCACGCCAAGCTTTCATTTCATATCAAAATAAATTAAAGAAATTGTTTTTAAACTTTCTAAAGAAAAATTTTAAAAGATTGCATCTATTTGAAAAGCTTATTTAAAAAGTGATCATAATTAAAAATTAAAAGACGAAAATGTATGGAAAAACAATCTATTCTGGACTGTGGACTTCCTTTCTAATAAAAATATTTCATTGTTTTCATGTTACAATTATTGTAAAATTGATTTGTTATTATTAAGAAAATCGTAGAACTTGTCTTTTGAATGAAATAGGCAGGCTTTAAAACCATTTTAAAGTATTTAAATGAACTCGAACGTATTTTTTTTTATAAGAATTATGGATTCATACCGGCTGCTCGTCAGATCTTTTCATCCATTACAGCCTATAAAAGGCCACTGCCGAAAATAGGCCCCCACAGTTTGTCTCATAGGGATGCCATAGTTGCCACGTTTGGCACGCCGGTTGGCAACCGCAGTTTGTTATTATTTTAAGCTCTTAGATATTTATTTATATATTAGAGCATTTTAAGATGATGCTGCCAATCTTCTATTTCAGTTAGCCTCTATCGCCTCTTACGTATATTCATGGAACGTTACTCATGAGGTAGTGGATATTCTTACACCGCCACCACAAAAGTATATGTATCATCATCATCATCATTACAGCCTTTCATAAGTCCACTGCTGAACATAGACCTCCCTCAAGGAATGCCACAAAGCACGGTCCTGAGCCACCTGCATCCATCGACTTCCTGTACATCTTACCAGGTCGTCACTCCATCTAGTGGGGGGTCGCCCTACACTTCGCCTACCGGTACGAGGCTGCCACTCGAGAAACTTTCTTTTTTCAACCTGAAAACGAAACTGTACAACCAGTGCGTGTTGCCAGTGATGACTTACGGATCTGAGACGTGGTCCTTTACTGCTGGCCGTATGAGGAAGCTCAAGGTCGCTCAGCGAGCTATGGAGAGGGCTATGCTCGGAGTTTCTCTGCGTGATAAACTTAGAAATGAGGATATCCGCAGTAGAACCAGAGTAACCGACATAGCCCAACGGATTAGTAAGCTGAAGTGGCAGTGGGCCGGTCATAGGTATAGCTCGAAGAACCGACAACCGATGGGGAAGAAAGTATATGTATAAATTAACAAAAGTATAATCTATGGGTGATACTAACTGATGAAGGTGGAATGTTTTATTTCTGGATTTCGACAACAGTGCCATCTACCGGGTGCAATTGTGAATGTAAACCATTCCTCTCAAACACACATAAAAATTTTCATCAATACGGTCGAACCATTTTCAACTATTTGCGAGACTAACGCACTTCAATAAATAATTTTTTATTTACATAGATATCTTTTACTTTTGTTTAAAGAATTTATATGGCCATATCAAGGTAGTAAATGTTTGTACTAGAAATGGTAGACGATAGTTGTCGATTCGTGAATTCGATCCCACAATTTTTCAGTTTCGCATTATCTCTATATCATTAGGCTACAGACTATACTATTGATTGTTTTAATTTGTTTAAACAATTGTAACTAAAACATTTGAATGAAATGATTGTGTCGTTTATTTTTCCTCTTACCAAACAAATAAAGAATTAACATTATCAACAAACAAATATAATTATAACTGTGCAAATGAATAATATATGAATTGGGGTCAAAATACTCTCGTTAATTTGACGCACCCTCCGTCACGTAGCCCGTGGCATGTTTCACGGCCGATGATAATACGTATCGTGAGGTTTTGATTCATCCACACTCTGATTGAGTTTATAAAATGTTTAATTTATAAAAACAAACCACTAAAAAAAATATTTAGAGGACATGTGATGTCCGTCAACACGCTTTGGGGCAACACGTCGAACATTTCCTTGCCTTGTAAGTTCCAGGGCCTGAGGGTTTATCTAAGAGCGTACCAGCCTGGAACCCTCTTAGATATGAAAGGAGGCCTGTGCTCAGGAGTGGGGTGTACTGTGTATAAAATTTACTTTTTTGTATTTATAAAAAAATTATGTAAGTATAAAAGGGTGAAAAGTTCACCACATGTACTTTGACTGGTGAGATTTGATGATAGACTTACAAGCCCTGACATTATAGATACTTTTTAGGCAACTTCAAAATAAGAGGTTCTTAATTCCTCTGTATATCAATCATTTATCTTCTTTATATATAAAAAGTACGTGTCACGTTGTTTGTCCGCGATGGACTCCTAAACTACTGAACTGATTTCAATGAAATTTTTGGTCAATGTGCAGTTTGGTCCAACTTAAAAGATAGAATATCTTACATCTCAATTTATAGTCGCAATACAATAATATTTTATTGAAAATTATTTGTCTATTATTTGACAGTCACAATTATCTGTTAGCTCCAAACGATTCTGTCAGATGACGATATCTGTTGACTGGATTGAGTAAATATTTAATAGATGGCGCTATGTTAAAAATACAAACGTTTAATATAAGCTACAATTTAGTAGTATATCCACCAGGTGTTGCTGTAAGTATTCAACAGATAGAACCGATTTTAAAAAAAATTGCAGACTGTGTGCAGTTGGACCAACTTGAGAGATAGGATAGGTTTTATACCGACCCTCAATTTTTTTATTGTAATTTCAGGAGTTTTTTGGGAAAGCAAATGGTTGTTCGGAAAGGGCAGAACAATGTCTGCCTGGTCAGCTAGTATACATATAAAAAGACATGGGCCGATTCATACACTCACTCACTCATTGGTTCATCGAAGCCCAGCACGAACTCTTGGTTCTAGAAAGCTAAAATTTTGCACAGAGGTTCCATTTATAATTTAGACAAAAAAAGAAGTTTTTTTCGAAATTCCCACTGGTAAGAGAATAAAGCGGATTGATCTTTTCGCTTTAAGGTTGCTTATTTCCGTAATTTAATTATTCATTATAGCCTATAAAAGTCCACTGTTGAACATAGCACATAGATAGAGATATTTGCCACGCTTGGTAGGCGGTTGATAAACCGCAGTTTTCTTATTATTTTGAGTTCTTATCAGGCAGATGCTGCTGCCCGTCTCCTTTTTTAGTTTCCCTCTGTCACCACATACGACTTTTATATGGCCATATCAAGGTAGATAATGTTTGTACTAATGTAATGGTTGTTTGTTTGTGTAATGTTTGTGTAGAAATGGTAGACCATAGTTATCGATTCAAATACAGTGGTTAACAGTGGTAGAGCCACGCGGCAGGTTTTGCTGTCGCACGGATGGGCCGGCTCGAACCGGGTTGGTACCACGACCTCACAGAATACCAGCGTGAAGTAGAGGTTTACCTCTGCGTTTCGCTTGGTGAGTGCAGGTGGCCGGAGGCCCTTTTTGCTGGAATGAGGCATTCCATCTTAGTCCTCACGGGTGACAACGCATCTGCATTTTGATTCGCAAACGAGGATAGATGTAGATGTCTATGGGCCGCAGCAATCACTTACCATCAGGTGGACTGTGTGCTCGTTTGTCACCCTTATCCTATAAAAAAAACCCACGGGATGATATGGGGTAGTGGATATTCTTACACCGACACTACATGGTTTTAACTAGTATGATTGAAGAAAAATATATAATAAATTCTTAGAGAGTTCAAAATTAGCATGTAAGTAGATAATTATAATCACTAATTCAATGACCTGGTCCATACGCAGTAGCATAAATCAGTTTTAGATTTTATCTCTAATAAATTATTATATTTACGAACACATATTTTTTTAAATAATTAAAATAGCTTAATAAAAAAAGTTATTAAGAATGTGTAAACATTATGAACAAACATAAGCTAGTGATACCAGCCACCCAGCCAGCAACTCCACAGAGCTAGTAATTTATTCATGGGGCAATGAATGATACACTATGAAAACAAAGTCCCAGAAAATATACAAGGTCTCTCTATTATATTTCTTAATAAACAGCTGCTTAAAGGACTATATAAAAATATAAATGATTACATGGCTTATTATAATTCATCGCTTCCAAGGTGTTTCTTAAATGAGTTTTGTAAATAGTTGTAAAGCCTATTTTACATTGTATAATCTTACTGTGGGGAAAAAATGGATCAAACCAGGGTTGCTCACGTATTTACGTCGAGCGCTAAGCCTAGGAGGGCTACCACGGAACTAGAGGGAATAAAATAATTTTCAAATAGCTTCTAAAGTCGTTAGCTAAGAAGAATAATAAGAGTTTTAAACAGTGGTAGAGCCACGCGGCAGCTTTTGCTGTCGCACGGATGGGCCGGCTCGAACCGGGGTGGTACCACGACCTCACAGAATACCAGCGTGAAGTAGAGGTTTACCTCTGCGTTTCGCTTGGTGAGTGCAGGTGGCCGGAGGCCCTTTTTACTGGAAATGAGGCATTCCATCTTAGTCCTCACGGGTGACAACGCATCTGCATTTTGATTCATAATCGAGGATGGATGTAGATGTCTATGGGCCGCAGCAGCCACTTACCATCAGGTGGACTGTGTGCTCGTTTGTCACCCTTATCCTATAAAAAAAAAAGTAAGCTAAGATATATATCGAAAAATTATAGACCTGTGAACCTGTGATATTTAATCATACGAGATGATACAATTTTGGATAGTAAAATGCACGATTGAAATACTTATATTTATCTGATTTTAGAAAGAGAGGTGAATTAAATCGTCTATCAAAGGGAACATCAGTATGTTCGACACGTACCTACGTCAAATAATTTTTGATTAAAGATTTGTTTTTGCTAAAAATTAAAGCCTCTAAAACAAAATACACTATCCGCTTTAAACATGATTCTGTTGTTTTTTCGTAGTTTGCTCCATTTATATAACCATTAAATAAGTCGTAATTAACATTGCGTACGAAAACATTAACAACTAAATGAACTTTGTATTGAGACTGATACGGAATATGAAGATCCTAGTACATAGCCGAGAAACGAGGAAGACGCAAAGATAATGATATTTTCTGTAAGCTGTTTATTTTTATATTATGTACATACACTCGTTACGTTTATTTGTTTACATACTTCACTATTTTCAATATATAGTGAGTCTTACGTCTAAATAATAAAACTAATTTGATTATTTTAATTTTCCACCGTATTTCCAGTTACAGTCTATCGATGACCACCATTGAACATAGGCCTCCCCCATAGATTGCCTCATAAAGCGGATATTAGCTATAGTTGCCTTACTTGGCAGGTGGATTGAAAACTGCAGTTTTTAATTTTTAGTGTACTGTACTTATATTAGGGAAACGTTGCTGGCCATCTCCTGGTTTGTTTTCCTCTGTCGCCTCTTACGGCATGTATATGTTACAGTTATAACCAGTTTTTAGATAGAACGCGTTTTCCCTAATTAAAACTAATTTTTATTGAATGTCTTTTTTATAACTAGAATTAACTAACACCTAAAACTGAATATCAGGTAAAACTAGTTCTAACTAGACAAAACGCGTTTTTCCAAAGCGAGTCAGTTAGAACTGTTCCGACCGAGGTTAAACGACCGAGGTTACGGTATGGTATAAATGTAATTGAATTTTTTTTTAATTCAGTTTTGATCCAGTATTAAGAACCGTTGACAATTCTGAAACATCGAAAATTTTGCTAACGTATTAAGTGTCGTGGCGATGTTATATTCACTACCTCATATCGTTCCTTGGGTGTCGAAAAAGGCGGAAAAGGGAAACTGAAAGAAGAGGCGAGCAACAGCATCTTCTAGATAACAACTCAAAATTATAAAAAACTGCGGTTGCCAACCCGCCTGCCAAGCATCACAACTATGGAAAAATGACGCAATTTATGGAGGAGGCCGATGTTCTGAAGATGGATGGACATTACAAAAATTTCATTGCCATTTTTATTTATTTACTAGCTCGCCAGGCAGACGTTGTTCTGCCCTCTCCGACGACATTTTGTCCTATAAAAAATCCTTAAATTTGTAATAAAAAATATTGAGGGTCATTTATCGGGATAAAAACTATCCTATCTCGCTAGTTGGACCAAACTGAACGCAGTATGCAAAATTTTATTGAAATCAGTTCAGTAGTTTAGGAGTCCATCGCGGACAAAGTGAGATGTAATTTTTATTTAAAAAGATTTTTAACAGGAAAACTAACAGCTATGTCCTGACTTAGCATTCTTGCTAGGATCAATGCCTGCCGTTTCAGTGTTTTATACTCTAATAATATTATTATTTAGCATCATAATCATATTGTTAGTCAATTAGATTTGCATTTTATGTGTTAAAAGTAAAAATAACATGCGTGTGACGGTATAATCAATTGATTTTATGACGATTAAAATTAATAACGCTTGAAATGACTATTTGTCTAACACAATAACAGGTATTTGGCTGTTTTAAAGTCGCAAATGTGAACGGATATACTTTTATGCACCTATTTTAAGTAAAAAATCGTAGATGAAATAGGAAAGAAATCATGTTATGAAAAACTTACCGGCATAACTTCGTTTACAGTCCCGCGTAGTCCACCCTCCGAACCCGCCGCCCTACTACCGCGAGGAGCGAGCCTCCACTGTGCCAGCTCACCACCTGGCCCCATCTGAAGTTTCCTTGCGTGACAAACTACCTCGTTTACCATGGTACTATTATAAACATTAATACTACCAGTTTCACGATTGAAATTGCCTTGCCCTCCATAGTCGCAATTTCCATTCAAATTTGACGTGTCTTCGACATCCTCAGTTATTACAGTCGCTGGAATACTTTCATGAATGTAATCTTTATTACCATTCTCAAAAGCATCTACATTTGCCTGGCGTTGAATGCCCCTAAATTTTTCTTTTAGTGAATTAATAACAACTCTTCGTGCTCGTTCGTGTTTAGCTTTTGCTTGGCGTTCCCGCCATTTTTTTAGGACTGTAAATTTTGGATCTTTTTGCCTATCAATCTTAAAAGTGTTTGTAGCAAATGATAATTCAATTTCTGCACTTCTTGTGTCTGTACTTGTTGATTTGTCTTGATATGTTTTAGTTGCATTTATTTCAATTACTTTATTTTCAGTATTGTCTTTTTGCATAAACATATTCAATTCTGTGTCTTGGGTCTCTTCTTGAAGCTCCCAAAGCCTAACTCCAGTTTGATTAATTGGTGCTCTTGATCGAGGTGCAAGAATAGTTTCAAGTGAATCAGCCATTTTAGCGTTTGTTTATTCCTAAACAGTTGTCTTTTGACAGTTCAAATACTTGAAGAGGTAATGTCTATTATAAGAGAATATAGTACATTAATTAATAGCAATATATATAAAAAAAACTCAAGTATAAGGCTTTTACGTTCACATTTCACACAATCTAATGGAAAACTGATTTCAATATTAATTTTCCATGTACGAACTTAATGAAATTGCAAGTCAGTTCACAAAATTTTCATAACGATTTAGAAACTCTGTTTTTCTCTCTCACTCCTTTGAAAAATATATTCTTGTTATATTCGTTTCCTATATTGTTGATACCGAAGTAAGGGCTGATCGCAAACATCGATGAAACCTTTTGTGTGCTATGCTATTGTCGGTATATTTTCGTTATTAGGTCAGTATGTGGAATGTATATGCAAGTCACTTTATTTGCTATTAATGTTTACACTAACCTGATTTCCTAAAGGAAACTTTTAAACTGCCGTACCTATGTAGAGCACATAGGGAAGAAATTAAGGCCCGGAACAATTTTCTAAAGCAACAACCTGATGGTATGTGACTACTGTAACCAATGAAAAAAATTATATTATATCTGAAATTATATTTGTTTTACAGAAGAGGGCCATAAGAGCAATTTATGATTTAAAGCCTAAAGAGTCGCTGCGACAAAAATTTAAGGAAATTAATATATTAACTTTGGTCTCTCAATACATTTATGAAAATGTAATGTACGTACACAAAAATAAAAGTAGTTTTACAAAAATAAGTGATATTCATTCTGTAAATACAGGAACAGACACAAGCTAGTAGTACCAGTTACTCGACTCCATCGAGTCAGTAATTCATTCTTGGGGCGATGTATACGCTTTTACGACTAAATTCCAGAAAATATACAAAATTTGACCTGCTCAAAGTTCAAAAACTTTATTAAACTAAGTTTGTATAAAAAGGGTTATTATAATATTAAGGAATTTATGGATGATAATAACCCCTGGAAATGAGGTGATCGCTACCAAGCTATTTCTAATTTGTTATGTTGTTAATTTTTGTAACATCACGATTGTAAGCTGTTATTTATAAAAAAAAGTCCCGCTGGGTTTCTTGCTGGTTCTTCCCAGGACAGAGGTTTTTTCCGAACCAGTGGTAATCAAACAAAAGAGTGACTTTCAATAAGTATTATTTATAATCTATATTGAATAAAAAAGTTTCTGTTTCTGTTTCTGTTTCTGTTTCAATGGAAGCCTGCAACCAATTTCAAACATAGATGGCTAGAAGATTCTCATAATTTTTCTCTCCGTTCTTTGGCTAATCTTAAATTGCTCACTCCATTACACCGTACTGGTTACTTATTTTACTATTTCGCCCTCACGGTAATCAGACAGCAAGGTTGAACTAATACAGCTCTTATTTTCATATACATAATATGTATATTTCATATTTGTTCTAACATAGATAATATTTATATATATTATGTATGTATATATACACCCTTTTCTTTTTAGTCTGGTCTGGTTGACTGGGAGGGAATGCCCTATGGCATTAAGTCTGTCATATGTACAACTTTAAAACGTAAAATAAAAATAAATATATAAGTAAATAAAATATATTAGTAAGTTAAAAAATAACTAAATGAACTTTTGTTCAATGATAAATGCAAGACTCAAATGTGTTTTAATTGTAATATTAAATACACGCATTTCAACATTCCAGGGCGAAGGCCCTAGGCTAGTGCCTGCTATTGTTGATTACTACGTTGATTTATTACATGTCCTCATACGTCTAGACTCTAGACTACCACGTTGACTCTAGGCTACGCGTGCAACCGTTGAACTCGTCACGCGTTTAATACATGCTGTCTCCATAGGAGAACCTCATTGCCGCGTATAATATGGAAACCTATTACTTAAAATATTTCTTCACCATAATACCATATTTTGTTTGTATAAAATTGAAGAAAAATCTCTTTGGTTCTACTGTTTGTATCTGGCTGGTTTTAATATCAATACATATGGGACATTAAGAAACAGAAAAATAAATAGTAAAAAACACTTTCCCGCCATTTTTGAACTGTTTTTCTGTCCGTTTAAATTAGTGAATCTAAGGAAAAAAGTTTTATTACAA
This sequence comes from Parnassius glacialis, assembly GCA_033319125.1. NCBI lineage: Eukaryota > Metazoa > Arthropoda > Insecta > Lepidoptera > Papilionidae > Parnassius > Parnassius glacialis. The sequence continues at coordinate 37,777,249 of JAVANC010000019.1, read as the reverse complement.
AAAAGAGAAAAATGCGACTCAAGTTGCGAAAAAAAATTGGGGACGTTTATGGACCTAAAATGCATGTCAGTAAGGGTAGCACAAAGTTGATTCAAGCGTTTTCAGTACGGGAATTTCGGTGTCAAGGATGCAGCTCGATGCCATTCTTGATAAAATTGGAGCAAGATCGGTGTAATTAGTAGTTACGACATAGCCGAGGAATTGAGGATTGACCACAAAACAATTTTGACCCATTTGAAAAAGTCTGGCTATACACAAAAGCTCGATATTTGGAAATCCCACGAATTCAATGAAAGAAACCTAATGAATGGTGTACTGATTTGCGATTTTCTATTGAAATGTAATGAAACCGAATCATTTTTGAAAATATTGATCACTGGTGATGAAAAGTGGATAACCTACGACAAGAACGTGCGAAAAATATCATGATTAAAGGGTAGTCAAGCTCCACAGACTGTAGCGAAACCCGGATTAACACGCAATAAGGTGATTCTGTGAGTATGGTGGGATTGGAAGGGCATCGTTTATTATGAGCTTTTACTGTCGGTCAAAACCATCAATTCGGATCTCTACTGCAAACGTCTAATGAGACTCAAGCAATAAATTGAGAAAAAACGGTTGAAATTGATCAACAGAAAAAGAGTGGCTTTCATCGTGATAACGCCAGACCACAAATATCTTTGGCCACTCAGGAAAAATTGAGAGAGGTTGGATGGAAAGTGTTAATGCATCCACCATATAGTCCTGGCCCTGCACCCTCAGTGTTATCTTCAGAATTCTTTAGGTAGTGTTAGGTTAACATCAAGAGAGGACTGTCAAAACTACTTGTCGCATTTTTTTTAATCAAAATCCCAAGATTCTACAGCAACGGAATTGTCACTACCTACAAGATGGCAACAAGTTATCGAACAAAATGGCACATAATAATTAAATGTAATAGTAAATGTATAATAATAACTTTGAAAATTATTTCTTTGAAAAAAAAATGTCTTGAATTTGTATATAAAATACGAAGTAAACTTTCCCCGACATTTTATGTCTACTGCCACAATATTCCCAAAAAGTTCATCACCTTAGTAAAATAAGATGGAATGCAGTTATTGTACCGGATCTTCATACCCTTTGCCCATGGATACAGCAAAGATACATTGATGTTTAGCGCCAGAAATAGCTGAGAGGGTGGACACAGACGTCTGCTAGACAGAGAAGGAGCCTGCAAAAAGGAAAAAAATAAACAGGAAATAAGTAGATCAGTATTTTTTTATAGGATAGGGTGATAAACAAGCACACAGTCCACCTGATGATAAGTGGTTGCTGTGGGCAATAGACATCTACATCTATCTTCGATTACGAATCAAAATGCAGATGCGTTATCACCCCTGAGGACTAGATAGAATGCCTCGTTCCCAGTAAAAAGGGTCTCTGGTTCTCTTAATTATAATATTATCTTATTTATAAACTCAAACATAAAAGTGCCAATATGACTTCTCAGATATGACTTACGGAATCTTTGTTCCTTCATTGCCGATCGTTGAACACAAAACACAAATAATTTGGGCTGCTGTTTTCTGCGCGAGACAAAACATGGGTGTATACATGCACTTTTCCATATACACCCAAAATAATAATTCAGCTTCTGGATCAGCCTGATTAAAATCACAGTATACACAAAATAGAGTGAAGACACAGTTGGACACAGGTTATTTCTGAGAGGAATTTTGGAGCACATAGGTTGGTGCGATGCTTTAGTGCGTGATGGTGGACTGGAAAAATGCACAAAATATTTTCTTACACTTAAATGCAGGTTTCCTCAAGATTTTATTTTCATCGCCGAACACGTGGTAAACAAACACATTTATTTGTAATTAACAATAACAATTTGACTGGAGCCGCGCCGGTGGGGTTCGATACTATGAAATTTACAGTGAGAGTTTAACCTCTAAGCTACCGCGGCTACTGAATATAGAGCCTGCCCTAAAATACTAACGAACGGGAACGATCCTCTAATGGGGATCGTTCCTAATGATTTTAAAAGCCAAGTGGATACACAAGCCAATGTATGGCGGATTACTAGTGATGGATTGTATTTGGTGATGACTCTTAACAATTAATAGTGTCTGCACTGACGAGTGAAGTATTCCTTTTTAACAATTTCGTTTCTTGTGGTGGCGCCATAAAAGATACCATCACTCCATTAGGTCCCATGGGTTTCGTAATAGGCGACTGCGAGGTGAAGTGGTAGAGCCACGCTGCAGCTATATTACGATTGTAACACGAATAGGTCAGCGCAACCGGGGAAAGACCATACTCTCACAGAATACCAGCGAAAATACCAGTGAAATAGCAGCTTAATGCTGCTATGTTTCGCATGATGAGTGCAGACAACTGAAGCACCTTTTTACTGAAAACGAGGCATTATATCTTAGTCGTCAGGGTTGACAACGCATCTGTATTTTGATTTTTAATCGAAGATGTAAATGTCTATGGCCCGCAGCGTCCACTTACTATCATTTAAACTGTGTGCTCGTTTGCCACACTTACTATATAAAAACATTATTCGTGGCTTTAGCTGTCATCAATCACTTATTTTATTTATAATGTTTGAAAAATTGGTGAGGTTAAAAGTACCTATTACTAATTTTTCAAACACTGCGTTTTTTGGAAACCGCAAAAAAAAACACCGACTTTTCAGATATTCAGGCCAGTTAATTATACTTAATTGTGTTTCCTGAACAAAATCATTTTTAAAACCTGAATGTACGAGCAGCTTTGGGGTTAGTAATTAGAGATTTATTTTTTTATTTTCACATTATAAAACTGACTATCAAAATAACTAATTACGAAATGTCAGATGTTTTCTTTCTTTTCTGCCGACTTCCAAAAAGGAGACGGTACTCAATTCGAGTGTATGTTTTTTTTTTTTTTTTATGTGTGTTACCTCATAACTTTGTACTGGGCAAACCGATTTCGATGATTCTTTTATATGAAAGCTGATAGTTCTCGTGTGGTCCCATATGAATTTGATCAAGGTCAGACCAATGGTTATTGAGTTATTCTTAAATAACCTATATTGAAGTCGCTTATATTGAAGTCGGCTGTACAAAATTTTTAATTTTAAATTATTAAATTCACCAGACTTCTTACAATTTTTTTTAACATTATTAGCGATAAATACCTTAAGAATAATATGTATAAACAGAAAATAATTAATCATCATCATCATCATCATTACAGCCCTTCGCTAGTCCACTGCTGAACATAGACCTCTCCCAAGGAATGCCACAAAGCACAGTCCTAGGCTACCTGCAGCCATCGACTTCCTGCATGTTTTACTAGGTCGTCATCTGTAGCAATAGATTGTTGTCGCCTTTCTTGAAGAAGAAGAACACCACACTTCTGCTCCACGCCTCCAGTGTAGTGCCACAATGGAGGACGGAATTAAAGAGCCTCTGAAGGACTTTTAGTATAAATTTTCCACAGAAGCTCTGTTATAATTCCATACTCGCCCGGGGACTGGCCGTTTTGAAAATGCTGGAGAGCCATTCTAATCTTGCTCAGACTGGCTTAGTATGTTCGGCAAAGAATAACATTTGATACGAGTTCCCGCAATTTGATACCAGTTTTATTATACGGACATTGGACTTTGTGTTGATAGTAACCTTCTATCGAGATACTTCCTGTTTAATTTTAAAATAAGAAAAACATGTAACAATTTGTTCATTATTTACAAAACCTATAAAATTTGTCCGAAGAGATTTGCTTGTAAATAATTTTATTCTTCTTTATATGTTTCACGTGATTCTTCATTGCTGGCTGAATGATAAAGCTGAAGGTAGCTCAGTGATCGCTGCAGAGGGGTATGCGCTGAGCTTCTCTACGTAATAGACTTAGAAAAAAGAGGAGAGAAGAGAAGAGGATATCCGCAGTAGAATCAGAGTAACCAACATAGCCCAACGGATTAGTAAGCTAGAGTGGCACAATGGGCCGGCCATATAGCTCGAAGAACCGACAGTCGATGGGGAAGATAGTATCTCGAGTGGCAGCCTTGTATCGTTAAGTGTAGTGTAGGGCGTCCCCTCACTAGATGGAGTAGCGACCTGGTAAAACATGCAGAAAGTCGATGGACGCATAGCGGAATTTAAAAATATAAGACTACCCCACCAAGGTACCAGCACCCCTGGCAATGGAGAAACCCTCACTGAGCATCCGCGCCCATGTTAACCTCCTCTTCCTGAGCGTGAGTGCACAGGCTACCCCGCGTATTCTTGGGCTAAAATCCAATCACTACTAATACTGCATGGGGCAAACAGCACGATAAAACCATGACGAACTGGAAACCATCACTTTAATCTCTGCACAGTGAGGACGACTTGCTGGCCCGTACCGCAAATGAGAAAGCAGCCCTTTTAGGCTCCCTTTTTGCATCCAACTCGACTCTCGATGGCAGGGGGAAAATAATGCCTACCATTCCGCGGTATGAGTGTTCTATGCCTGATGTACACTTCACACAATGCTCAGTACGCAAAGCACTCCTCTCCCTGAACATCAACAAGTCGAGCAGGCCTGACGGAATCCCCCAATTGTGCTGATGAGGTGTGTTCCAGAGTTTTCACCGAATCTAAAGCGTCTTTTCCGGCATTCCTATTCCCTAGGCGTAGCCCCGAATTCATGAAAGACAGCTTTTGTGCATATCGTCATCAACTCCCTGTTATCGAAAATAATAGAGTCCATTATTCACTGCCAGCGCATGCGGTACCATGAGGAGCACCAGCCGATTAGTAGTTCGGTTTCCGTCAGGGTCGCTAAGCTAGTAATCTCCGACTCTAAGCCTGTGAATGTTAGTGTTCCACAAGACTACCTACGACCGCGTACCCTGTTCCTTCTGCATATTAACAATATGTTACAAAACGGTAACATTCATTGTTATGCAGATGACCGTTACTTTTTTTTTTATAGAATAGGGGGCAAACGAGCATGCGGCTCACCTGATGGTAAGTGACTACCGCCGCCCATGAACAACCGCAACACCAGGGGAATTGCAGATGCGTTGCCGGCCTTTTAGAAAGGTGTAAGCTCTTTTCTTGAAGGTTCCTAAGTCGTATCGGTCCGGAAAATTCGCTGGTGGTAATTGATTCCACAAGGAAGTTGTGTGAGGGAGAAAACTTCTTCTAAATCGCACAGTGGTGGACCGCCAATCGTCCAGATGGTATGGATGGTAACGCGAGTTATGTCGCGATGTGCGATGGTGAAATTGAGCGGCTGGAATTAGTCCGAACAATTCCTCAGAGCACTCCCCGTGATAGATGCGATAAAATACGCAAAGAGATGCAACATCTCTACGCAGTGCCAGTGTATCGAGCCGATCAGAAAGAACTCGGTCGTCGACGATTCGAACCGCTGCGCTGGATGCGGTCAAGTGGAAGGAGCTGGCACTGGGGTGCCACGGCCCAGAGATGAGAACAGTATTCCATGTGGGGCCGAACTTGCACTTTTAAAGTTGCAAGCGATGTGCCGGCATGAAATACTGTCTCGCTCTGCGTAGCACGCCAAGCTTTTTAGAGGCCAATTTGGCCTTCCCTTCCAAGTGACTACAAAACTGCACACTATTCGATATGTCGACGCCAAGGATTCCGATACTGGCTGAGGCAGCAAGGGGAGTGCCTTGAAACTGAGGAGATACGACAAAGGGGTTCTTTTTAGCGGTAAACGCGCAAACTTGTGTCTTCTGGGGATTGAACTGGACTAGATTTAGTCGGCCCCAATCCGAGACTTTGTTAAGCAAAGACTCGACTTTAGACACAAGTTTGTCCCGGTACTCGACGACGTTTTCCCGAGAAATATTTGCACGGCCGGTATATAAGGCATCAGCAGTGCTGTCGTCTGCATAGCAATGAATGCTACCAGTTAGCATATCATTGATATGCAGGAGAAACAGCGTTGGTGATAGCAAGCAGCCTTGTGGAACACCAGCGTTGATAGGTTTGAAATCAGAGCATGCACCGTCTACTACGACCTTGATGCTCTGATCAGCAAGGAAACTGGTGATCCATTTGCACAATTTCTCGGGAAGCCCATAGGAAGGAAGCTTCAAAAGAAGCGCTTTGTGCCAGACCCGATCGAAGGCCTTCGCTATGTTCAAACTAACGGCCAATGCCTCCCCTTGGACTCTACTGCCTCCGCCCATCTATGAGTTAAGTAGACTAAAAGATCACCAGCTGATCGACTCCGATGAAAACCGTACTGGCGGTCACTAATAAGCTGGTGATCCTCAAGGTACCTCATGAGCTGGCAGTTTATAATGGCTTCCATTATTTTGGAGAACAAGGAGGTGATGGCGATAGGCCTGTAGTCAGACGGGTCTGAGCGGTCGCCTTTTTTAGGGATCGGGTGGACCAAAGCTGTCTTCCATGAATTCGGGACTACGCCTTAGAAGTAGGAGTACCGGAAAAGACGCGTTAAAACCGGTGCCAACTCCAGAGCACACGTTTTCAGCACAATGGGAGAGACTCCATCGGGCCCACTCGACTTGCTGACGTCCAGAGAGAAGAGTGCTTTGCGAACCGAGCGTTGTGTAAATCGCACATCCGGCATGGAGCACTCACATCGTGGGATGGTCGGCGGTGTGTTCCCCCCGTCATCTAGAGTCGAGTTGGACGCAAAAAGAGAGCTCAACAGATCGGCTTTCTCCTTTGCGGCATGGGCCAGTGAGTCGTCCTCTCTATGCAGAGATGGAAGAGATGGCTGACAGAAGTTCCCTTGGACAGCCTTGGCGAGAGACCAGAATGCACGGGTTCCCGAAGGTAGGCGAACTAGCTTCTCGCCAATTCTGCCGATGTGCTCAGACCTTGCCTTGGCAATGACGCTTTTGAAGGACCTGGAGGCGGAATTATACTTCTTTTTAAGTGCGCTGGTATTTACATCCCGAGACGTTGATGCGTCAGCCCAGACCCGGTAGCACTCCTGCTTATAGCGTGATGCTATTTTACAGGAGTGACCAAACCATGGCTGGGATCTGCCTCCGATGGGCACCACAGAGGATGGAATAAAAGTTTCAATACCCTGAAATACAACATCAGCAACAGAATCGGCAACACCGCTGGGATCTTCCGGCGAGAAGCAAACCCGCCCCCAAGGGTAAGATGCAAAAAAAGACCGCCTCCCGTCCCAATCAGCTGACCTATAGTGCCAAACACGGCGGCAAGCTGCAGATCGCAACTGCGATTGGAGCGTGAGTGGCACCGTACTCAGGATCAGACAATGGTCCGAAGAGCCCAGAGGGGCATCGACGGAGACCTGATATCCGTCCGGATGAGAGGTCAGCAGAAGGTCCAACAGGGAAGGTACATGGTCTTCCACATCTGGGATCCGCGTAGGCGAAGTAACCAGTTGTGTTAGACCACATGCCAAAGCAAAGTCATAGACAGATCTACCCGCATGATCGGTTAAACGAGAACCAAGTCATTCAGCGTGGTGGGCGTTGAAATCACTGAGTATCACGATCTCTGCGGATGGAACCTGTTGGAGCACGGAGTCTGCAGCCATTTGGACGTGGTCGATGAGTCGGTCTGTGTCGGTATTACCGCTATGGGACCTATAGAGGCACCCGTAGACGCGGGGATGGTCGTCGCTGTCTACGCGCAGCCATAGGATGGACAGGTCCGTACCTTCAAGACTGCCGAGGCGTCGAAAAGAGATGTGCTCTCTGACGTATACTCAAACTCCAGCCCGGGGCACAAAGGAGTGTTCCAATTTGTATCCCGGGTAGGAGAGTTATGAAGTATCAGCCAGAGAGGACACCTGAGTCTCGGTTAAAAAGAGCAAGGCCGGCTTCGCCGTCTCTAGATGGTAATGGACAGCGTTAAGTTTGGAATGAAGTCCCCTGATGTTGTAAATATTCACGGATAGCGTGACAGGGGTCGCCTTGGTTGTATTTCTCCGCTTGCCCCGAGCAGCATTAGTCGCGAGCGGAATTTTGCCCCCGATGCTCAGCGAGGGACTCTCCAGGGGTGCTGGTACCCTCCTGGGGTAGTCTTTTATTTAATTCCACTACCATGTTGATGGGGGGGGGGGGGGGGAATTGGGCCTCCGGCCACCTGCACTCACCAAGTGCAACGTTACCTCTACTTCACGCTGGTATTCTGTGAGGTCGTGGTACCACCCCGGTATCCAGTACCATCGAGCTGGCCCATCCGTGCGACAGCAAAAACTACCGCTTGGCTCTACCACTGTTAATACTACTACTTCCCCGAGTAATATTAGACCCTCCTAATATTTCTCGGGAACACGTCGTCGAGTGCCGGAATAAACTTGTGTCTGAAGTTGAGTCTTTGTGGTACAAGTCTCGGATTGCGGGTGACTAAGTCTAGTCCCAGAAGACACAAATTTGCGAGTTTACCGCTAAAAAGAACCTCTTTGTCGTATCTCCTCAATTTCAAGGCACTCCCTCTCATTGCCAAAGCTAGCATCGGAACCCTCGGCATCGGCATGTCGGATGACATTCATTTATGCGGTCACTTGAAAGGGAATGCCAAGTTGGCCTGTAAAAAGCTTGGCGTGCTTTATAGAACGGATCAGTATTTCATGTCGGCACACTGCTTGAAATTTTACGAGGCGCAAGTTTGGCCTCACATGCAATACTATTCTCATCTTTGAGTCGGAGCACCCCAGTACCAGCTCCTTCCACTAGACCGCATCCAGCGCAGAGCGGTTCGAATCGTCGGGGACCGAGCTCTTTCTGATCGGCTTGACTCACTGATGCTGCGAAGACATGTTGCATCTTTTTGCGTATTCTATCGCATCTACCACACAGAGTGCACAGAGGAATTGTTTGTTCAATTTCCAGCCGCTCAATTTCATCATCGCACATCGCGACAATACTCGCGATACCATTCATGCCATCTAGATGATTGGCGGTCAACCACTGTGCGATTTAGAAGAACTTTTCTTCCTCGCACAAATTGTTGAATCAACTATCACCAGCGATTTCTCTTAGGACTTAGGGACCTTCAAGAAAAGAGCTTACTCTGTTTTAAAAGGCCGGCAACCCACCTGCAATTTCCCTGATGTTACAGTTGTTGTCACTTATCATCAGGTGAGCCGCATGCTCGTTCGCCCCATATTATATAAAAAAATGGAGGTGGCTCGGGACCGTGTTTTTGGCTTTCCCTGGGGGAGACCTATGTTCAGCAGTGGACTTGTGAATATTAATTATAATTATTAATTGCGTGGGCTTGAAATATGACAAATTGAAAATAATGAAAAAATATGAAAATTATTATAATTCGCAACTTAATATTATGACGATAACATTGTAAGATTATAAACATTTTATGTAGTTACTAAGATGTTATTAGAAGAAAAAAATAATCTAAGACGTACAAAACTTCTAAATGAGTTTTAATCATTTTACAGTTTATTTATATCGTTATATTTAGAATATGCTGTAAAAACTTGTGACACTTTTTTTTAAATTGGAAAAACAAACGATTACAAAAGCTGTTTTATCTCACTCTACTTAATACATAAAACACAAAAATGTCGAACATCGCTGTACGTAAGTATACATTCAATTATATATTTCGTGTCTATGCATGTATTTAACATGTTTCTATTAAGTTTGTTTAAATGTAACCTGCCCAGAAGTAAATATTTTACATGAGTTTTTACACCTGGTAGGTAATTTTCTATTCCTCTTTTTGTCCCGGAGTTGAATGAAACTTTATTTTGAAGTATCTTGCAATTAAAAGTAACTTAATTGTAGTTACTTATAGTTTAATTTAGTCCAGGATAAAGACATGCTTCATGGTCACCGTCACAGGTCACAGCAGATGGAGCTAAGATAAACGTGAACTGTTTCGTAAAGAGTCATCGACAAGGGCGCTAAAATCACTAATTAGTCTGCGCATCGCTAATTAGCGGCGACACTATATGAATTTATGTACTCGTAACCTGCTCTGACCTCGATATTATTGCGATACTTCTATGAAAATTCTATAGCAAAAGTAAATAAAATTAAACATTAATGATTTCTTATATTTACGCGAACACAACACATTTAAATAAAACTAGTTTTTTTTTTTAATGTTTAAATGTAAAATTTATCACGTATAATTAACTTATTTTGTACTCCCGACGTTTGACGACGCGGAGATCGGAACGAAAATTAATTTTAATGTGGAGTTAACAGTGGTTAATTATGACGTTAAACATCTCAGTCCCCAACCCCGGATCTATCATTTATATTGCATGCATTTTAAGTTTAACATGTGGTAAAATTAAAAATTTTGTACCACCGACTTCAATGTAAATATAATTTATTACTGATTTATTATAAAACCGCTCGACCGATTTCGATAAAATTTAAATGGGAACCACCTGGGAAGTAACCCGTTTCAAAAAAAAAATTTCCATATCGATACAAGTATCTTCGAGTAATCGGTGAATATACATAAAAAAAAAGATTCCGCCGAATTGTAAACATCTCCTCTTTTTGAACTCGGTTGAAAAGAGTTTACATTACTGGTCGGGGGAAAAGATTTTTAAGAGATTAAGATTTAAAAATGATGCTAGACAAAAGTATGTTTAAAAAAAAGTAATTCATATTTTTACGTCGAATATAAAGATATTTCTTTTCGTTTAATAATTTACATATTATTGAACAACTATTGATCCTGGGATCGATAGAAACAATTAGGACGAATCACGCGGTGCTTAAGTAACTATTCTTATCAGAAAACAGAAACTCCTCCCAATGTTTTTATGGTTGGTATATTAGTGCAACCGCTACACTTTGCTACTACGAGTTCTCCCTTATTCAGTTTATGAATTGTATAAATTATGGAAATATTTCCATATTGTGTGTATCGCTTACTTAATAATAAGTAGAAATGTGGGCCGGTCTGTCTGGACGCATCGCACTTTGGACGTCTGGCGACGGCGCAACCAGGACTTTCTATATTTATTAGTGTATTTACCTTTCAGATAATGTTTGTTTATGTTAAGAGTAGACACTTCCACTTCATAATTATTTGTTTATTTTCCAATTTATCGGATTGCAGATTTAAAAAACCTAACACATCTATGAAAGTACTTACAGAAATGGCGACTGATTGCCTCAATAATTTTTGAAGTGAAAACTTCTTTAGCGGCGTTGTGCACTTTTTTTGTAATGGGTAAAAAATGTTAAACTCGCGTCAGGTCACGTGTCCTGAATTCGTAAGACGAACGGAGAGTAGACAGCCGGCGCGTTGTAGGAGAGGAAGTAAGTTAGGTTTAATTAATTTTCATTTATTAATTAATATAATTTTATTATTATTATTAGGTTTCGATCGAGTCTACTGTACTGCTTGACGAAATTATTAATATAGATACATATGTACTTACACATTATAGATGTAATATTTGTAATATGTTTATACTTTATAGCATCAACCTATATTTTCATAACATCACAATAAGCACATGTGCGGTGTAGGTTTACCAAACAAATAATTTCGAATGAAAATAAATTAAATAAGATAATAATAAATAATCTCCGCCATTCCAAAATATCAAAAATGCACAACGTTAATATTCAAGGTTTCACTTCTGCCGGCACTCCCGGAGTGCAACCCGTCGTTTTTTTGTTATAGTTCCATAGATACAGACTTATCTATACTAATATTATAAAGAGGTAAAGTTTGTAAGTTTGTTTGTAGGAAGTAATCTATGGAACTACTGAACCGATTTTAAAAATTCTTTTACCAGTAGAAAGCTAATTATTCCTAAGTGACATAGGCTATATTTGTTTGTGATATGTGAAATAACAATATTTGTCAATCAATTTCGAAAATAAATCCTAAACACTCAGTACTAAGAACCACACAAGATAACTTCATCACAAGTAAAATGTTTGACGACCCAGCAAAGTGGGCACGGGTCAGCTAGTTAATTATATTGCTCTAGGCATAATATCAGAGTAATCAGTAAAGAAAACGTCTGTGCTGTTAACAGTGAGTCAGTTTTCGTTCTCCGCGTCTCGGTGCTGTTGACAGACAGCTTAGACTAGGGTTGCAAATTATTATTAATTTCGTATAGTATTATATTAGAAGTATTAATTTTTTATAGTATTATATTATAGGTCAGAGTATTATAATATTATCAGTAGACGAAACAACTACATTTTAATAAAGGCCACCTATGGCGCTAGGCTGGTAATAAAGACTAAAAACAGGAAAAAAATTCTTTTAAAAATAAGATATTAATTTGAATTATTGGAACGAAGTTCCTTATCGCACAGTACGAATTTGGCGGATAGGGGCTAGGCGAGAAAAAGTGTAAGATTTTTCCGTCACGATCCCCTTTCTATAATGCGAGCGAGATGGATATTATTCCATCTCCCTCGCACTTTTTCTCATCTTGCCATGAAAGATAGATATTATTTTAAACTAGCAATTCCCCGCGACTTCGCTCGCTTGTAATTTAGGGGTTTATTATTTGTGCGCGGAACTTTAATTATTATTCTAAAATTAAAGTAGCCTAAGTTACTCTTTATAACATCAGCTGTAGCTGTAGGGTGAAAGTCCCGTTAAAATCGGTCAAGATACTTCGGAGATTAAGAAGCGGAAAAAACGGACAGACAGACAGACACAAATTTTAAAAATTGTATACATACTTTCATATGCAATTAGTAAGAAGCTGTTGTTTTGATATTACAAATAGACACTTAAATTTTATTTATTTATATATATGACGCTGCATTTTAATAGACGCTAGTAATAAATGTATTTGTATTAGTTAATCCACAATATAATACGTTTATCAATAATAATATCCTACGAAAGGAACTTCGTTCCAATCGAGTGTTCCACGACACACACATTTTTATCTACTATATTTTACAGGTAAAAGCATCGAAAATATTATATTTCTTATAAAAAAAAAAACTGGTAACCCTAGCTAAGACTACGATGCATCATGACGTAGAAAACTCAGCTAACAAAGAATATAATAATAATAATAACTTTATTTCAGGTGTCAATTACTTAAAAAATAAATACATTGGCCCATAGCAATATACAAGTATACCTTAACCTAAAAATATATAAAAAACATAAACATAAGACTATTTAGGGAACTTTCTTCATTGGCGCGTTCCTATAGAAACACTAACAGCCAGAAATCGGGGGCAAGGATTGCTCCCGATTTCATATAATATAACCCTTTGTATTATGCGGGAACCTGGACGTAGGATTCGAAGTTCGTTGACCTATTAGACTCCAGACGCTGCAAATGTAAGGAGATCGAATTCTCTATGCGGCATCGGCTTCGTTTTTCCACGAAACGCAGGACGTCTTCTGCCGACGTACTTTTGTCAAACGGGAGACAGAGCTGTATGGTGCTTCACGACACTCAGAGTTATACTTACAGACGAGTCTAGACCGACGTCTCTACTCAACGAGAGTAAACCCATCATTAGCGATCTTGTTTCGGGTTATAATAATTTATCGTAGTTTATATACCAACACCGCGCAAGTCATTTTGGCAACTTTTCAGGAGAGACAAAAAACCTTGCTATTTATTATTTTCACGTTCAGGTAGGTGATTTAGGGTTCAGAATATTTGTAGTATAGATAAGGAATCATTTAAATATGCAACGGAATTAGTATTTTTACAGTACTTTAAAAAAAATGACTTGTGCGGTATTTCCTGTAGATATAATAATAATAATAGTTTATTTTCACCACTTAAATAACTATCACATTTATAAATAACTAATCTAGGATCTATACTTAGTTTACAATGAATGATGGAACATCTGTGTCTGAACTAGATAAATATATATCTGTATTTCAGGTCACAGTGCTCTTCCTTATTACATATTAACAAACTAACATTAGTATAATTCAAATAGACGGTATACAAAAACTAAAATGTGAAAATTAATCTTAACAATATGTAATGTTGATAAAAAGAAAAATGTTAAAGTGTGTATTAAAATGTGTCTCTTTGTGTATAATATTATGTTGAATGCATGAGTGTGTGTGTGGGTGGAGGGTGTGAAAAGCTGAAAAGAGTGTGAAAGATGAAATGGACTTAGGCTGTGTTGGCTAGCTACGTTACTAGTAAAAACAAAAACCTTAACACGTTCACTGTCCGGTTTTAAAACACAATAGTAAAACAATAGCAATGACCTATATGTAGTGCACGGGACAGCGAAAGGGTTAATAACGAATCAGACATTTATTTGAAATAATATTTATTCTCTTTATGTACATTCTTTATGAATAAAACATTTCAAAGATGAGGTAAATCAATATAAAAATTATGACATGAAGAAGGTATGACAGTTTTTAAATCCTGTAAGTCCAGATATCTTCGAGACGAAATTGGCATTCTAGCTACATACAGCTTCGGTAGAGTGCTTAGTGGTTTTATTTTACTAAGAGTGTTTGTGGTAAAGGCTTTACCTCATCTTCGAAATCAAATTTATACCATATTGTACCATCTGGCCTATACTCCAACACACGCAAATCAGCGACTACAGAGTCACCTGCCTTCTTGCCAGGACGTATGAATTTGTACACTAAATCTGTGGAAAAATCTTTGAAAAGGTATATTCTAACAGCTTTGCATCCTAAGGCGCAGGGTTTGTTCTTGCCTTTTTTGTGTAGTCCACTTATTGCTGAGGTAAGTAAATTTATTAATTTTTTAATTTACATTCGATTGCGCTGTGTACAGAATCGCATTCCACTTGAGTGTGTCCTTTTTCTAAATACTTTTGGACTATCACCACCTTTTTTTAAATAGCTAAACGTTAAAGTGCATTAATGAACGTGGAATTGCGATCCTGTGCACAGCACCCATCTGAATATAATATTACAGACATTGACTTTCTGCTTAAAGTTAATTGTAAATGGTCCATCAAACATGTAGCAAAAACTGACGCCTCGAGAGTGCCGTTTGATTCGTCAAACCAATAGCATAACACATCTTTAGTACTCAAATTATACAATATAAAATTACGAACACATAGTATTGTTTTGTAATAAATAGCATTTGCTTGAAGAAATGGGAAGTTTAACCGATTCAACATCTTGCGTAAAGAAATGAAATTTTCCAGCTTCTGCTAAAGATTTATCTATTGACTTTTCTTTTCTCGCCTTACCTTTTTTTTGTATAAACTTCATCGCTGATATTTCCTGTTTTATGACCTACAGAAACGTCACACTGGTCTTTTTAAAATCGGAAAAGACTGAGATTGAGCTTTAAAAATGTGTCATCAAATAGTTTTCGGCAAACGGGTACGCAGGTATTTAATTCGCACGATTTCTTATATTTTTTATAAAGATCAGACATATTTTCAAACACCGGTTCCAAATAAGCCTTAGACGTGCTTGCACGACAATAATGGGTTAGCATGGTTGGTAGACTTGTTAGAAAATTTCTTTAAAAAATCTACGTCTGCAGTCTTTTCGGGACCTTTGCGTCCATTCTGGGATGTGGCTGAATCAGGTGGCATAGCACAGTCAGTTTTTTGAAGCCAATACCTAATAAACCATTCCTTGACTCCTAGTGTTGCATGATACATTTTTTTTACAGACTTGAAGTCGTTTATTGTCTAATCTATAGTAAAAAAAATATTCACGGCTTTCAGTTCTTTTTGAGTCTACACTTTTAACTACTTTTTTTCCACTTTCATAACGTGAGAACAATCAAATGCTATGTGTTGCTCCCAAGACATTTGTTTCCAAAACATATTAAATAAACGACGGCGTGACACCTGACTTATGGAATGACGTTTTTTTTTTATAGGATAAGAGTGACAAACGAGCACACAGTCCACCTGATGGTAAGTGGTTGCTGCGGCCCATAGACATCTACATCTATCCTCGTTTGCGAATCAAAATGCAGATGCGTTGTCACCTGTGAGGACTAAGATGGGATGCCTCATTTCCAGTAAAAAGGGCCTGACATGCTCTTAAAATGGATTTTAAACAAAACCAATAGTTGCATGAAGGATTTATGTTCCTAGCTAGTAAGGTACATTGTGCATGACCTTAAATTTATCATTGTTTTTCACTTTTCTGTCCCTTCTATAACCTAAGTAGCCCATATTTTTACTCAATCATTTCCTTTTACATGAGACATTCAAACCACTTTTTCGTAGATCTGCAGCTAACTCTTCGTCGGAGCTGTGATCACTAATATCATCCAAATTATCCTGCATGACGAATCACTGTAACTATAATGATCAATGTTGCAACAGCACTCAGGTACGCAATCTGATTATAGTAAATACCGCTTAAGTAAGCATCAGCAAAAAAACAGTAAATTTAAGTAAATTTATGGATATTTTTAGACAACTTATTGTTTAAAATCAATTGCTTAACTCATTTTTATCAAAGTAATCGTTTATTAATTTCGGAGTAACAAGTAGTCACCAAAAATAGTATGGCAGAATGCAGACTAATGCGGGTATTGACGAACCAACGGACTTGCGCAGTATCACAATTTTTTGAACATCGCGTTCTTATTAGTGGAAAGTAAAGATTGCCATAGGTAGGTCGAAGCGCGCGAAAAAGCTTTATCCAATGATATCAAAATTATGACAACCGCCAAAATCGACTTACGCGGTGTTGTTAAATAAACAACGATATTATGTAATATACTTTATTTTTTGTGTTTTAGATCTAAGGGCACCTCTTAAGAAGATACGAAACTCAACTTGGGCCACTTTTAGCATTACTAGAACTCTAGATCACCGGTAAACCCGTTGCAAATGAATAGTTACATCCTTTATATGTCCCACTGCTGGGCACAGGTCTTCTCTCATATCTGAGAAGGTTATGGATTAGTTTACCACGTTTCTCTAATGCGTGTTAGCGAACTTCATCTCGAAATATATTATTTCTTACAAATACAGATTTCCTCACAATGTTTGCAATCACCGATGAGCTTGTGGTAATTCATCACTTGAAATTGCATTTAACAACTTCACTGATGCCGGCGGGGATCGGATCCGAGTGCTCTCGTATTGTGAAAGTTACAGGGAATGCTTCCATTGCAAGTAATAATGATGTTAAAAGTCTGATAATAATATTAATATTGTTTGCGTATTTAAGAACCGAAGTCTGTTATTTTGTTTATTTTCATCGTTATTTCATCACCATTGTCGTCAAAAAGACGTCCATCTTTAACGGGTTAGACATTATTAACAAAGAAGCTATTATATTACATACTGCCATCACTTAGAATATCCTGAAAAGTGGTAAATAAATGGTTTAATAAAAAGTATAATAAAAAAACTAAAACTAGTAACTTAATTATCATACAGTCCTACTCCCCGCGGTATCGTGCCAAGAACGCTGGCTGCTTTTCCCCGCTGAATGGCTATACTTAGCTTTTGAGCGAGAAAATAACCAGTCCTCTTATCACCAGCAGCGATCAGCCGTGGATGGAGTTCCTTTAGGAACTTCGCCGCACGTGGACCCCACGGGCCCTACATACCTAACATATTAAAAACAACTTAAATTAAAAACTTAAATTATGGTACACTACTCCCCGCGCTCAGACGCTCGCTCTTTCTTTCGTTTTCTCGCTGAATGCTTAACTTAACCTTTGAGTACCTTAAGCGAGAAAAGAAGCAGCCCTCTTATCACCAGCGACAACGGCAACGATAAATCACGGATACAGTTTGCTTAGAACTTACTTAGGCCTCTACATCAAATGGCACAAAAACAGTTGCTTGATAAATCAGCCTACAGAAGGTCTGCTGAATTATCTATGAGATTTAAGGCGGCTGATTCCGACTCTGTAGAAAAAAATATTAATGAATTAAATAGTTACAAAGCTCTTGGTTTTGATGGCATTAGAGCCATAGACATAAAAAATATTTGCAAAAAAATTAACATAGCCATTGCTAATCTCATGATTGCAAGTATTAAGATGAGTAACTATCCCAATGAATTAAAAATCGGTATTGTCAGACCGATATACAAAAAATGTGGAACATCGGAATACGAAAACTATAGGCCAATAACTATTCTTGCGACAATTGATAAACTTGTTGAAAAATATATTTGTAAACAAATGTATAACTTTTATGGCAACAACAAAATACTACAAGAAAAACAATATGGGTTTCAGCCCCATAAGAATACATCACAGTTCTTAACATCATTTACTAATAGTATATACAAACATCTAAACGAAAAGAAACACATATTTGTAGTATTCATCGACTACAGTAAAGCTTTTGACACACTCAGGCATAATAAGCTTATAAATAGTTTGCATGATAGTGGGGTTAGAGGACCTTTATTAAATTGGTGCAAGGATTACCTTGCAAACAGGAAGTTTGTTCTAAAAGTAAAAGATGCAATAAGCAAAACTGTAAATGTGACTTTGGGTACGGCTCACGGATCAGTGTTGAGCCCGATACACTATCTCACATATGTTAATAACTTAATAAACACATTGAAACATTGTGAAATATATCAATACGCAGATGACACATGTTTATTTATATCTGGGAAAAATATCAATCACACCATGAGTTAACTGCAAGATGACTTTAACGTGTTAACCAAATGGTCGCATGATATGGGCCTAGTAATTAATTTTAATAAAACTAAAGTTATGTACATCAGTAGTACCAAAAACAGAAGTGACAATGTACCCAAACTAATAGCTCATAGCCACCAGTGCTTACACACTACAAGCTTGTCCTGTAGCTGTGTCAATATTGATGTAGTGGAACAACATACCTAACTTGGGCTTATCATTGATAGTCACCTTAGCTGGAAAGGGCATATTGACCATGTATGCGACAGACTTCGAGGAATTCTAGGCAAATTCTCTTTAATAAAATACAAAATACCATTCAATATAAGAATACAATTATATATCTCATTATCAGAATCCATAATATCGTATGGTCTTTCTAGCTATGGTAGGACCTATAAAATACACCTAGATCGTATTTACACCTTACAACTCCGTATTTTAAAAACCGTACTACCAAAAACTGTCATAAACAAATTTAAAGACCAGCAACATAATATGTTTGATTTCTGTAAAATATTACCCGTACATAATAAAGTAAAGTATATAATATTACTTATTGAAAATTTCTTTAATAAAAATCTACAAATTCCAATACAATACAATTTTAACACACGAAAGTCAAAGACGCCAAACTTAGCTTTACCAAAATTCATAAATCTATATGGAAAACGAACGTTAGAATACATGATTCCCGATATCATAAACAAACTTCCATCACAACTAAAGGAACAAATTAATCAACGCAACATCAAAAATATATTAAAGAATTATTTCTTAAGTAACAGTAAAATAAAAATAAAAATTTGTATTATAAGTTACACATTAATATCCTACAACTCTATCAATAATATAAAATAAGTTTATCTTTAATATCATTCATTAGTATCAAAGTATATGAACAGCCTGTGTACTGTGTATGCGAACTCGACGCGTCAAGCCAGGTAGGCAAAGGACGCACTAAGACCCGAGAGCAAACCGGTTTTTTGACTGTACGGGAAGCGCGGTTCAATGCGTGCATCACAACATTATGATGTATGACATAATAAATTATTACGAATAACAATTATTATGATATGTTTGTTGATGGCATCGGTATACGGTAAAGCTGGTATAGCTTATGTTTATGCCGTAAAATATCAATTTAAATATTGTCAAATTATTATCAAATAAATAAATAAAAAAATGTAGCTGTCAGTCTCATTCTTGCGCCACTTAGCTTCAGGCTTCAGACTTCAGTCGCCTCTGACTCTGATGCCGTCTCGGTTGTAATCGAGGTAGCCATGAGGTTATTAAAGTGTCCACGCACGTAGCAACCCACACTAGGGTTTTGCCTCTCTTCCTTGGGAAGCCCTAACATATTATGTTAATATTATTAAGAAAAATAGTAATAATATAATTTAATTAAGTAATTGTAACATTGAAGTGCATATGAATATTCACGTTATATAATAGAAAAATAAGAATAACCTTTTGATATGTTTAATTGTTTTATAGAAGAGGAGGTAAACTAGCATGCGGCTCATCAGAAGGTAAGTGTCGACCGCCGCCCATGAGCAACTGCATCACCATGAGAATTGCAGGTGCATTGCCGGCCTTTTGTAAAAGAGTATGTTCATTTCTTGAGGGTCCCTAAGTCTCATTGGTCCGGAAAAATCACCGGTGGTAAACGATTTCACAAATAAGTCGTGGTAGGAAGAAAACTCAGTAAATCGCACAGCACCAAGCATCCAGATTATGTGGATAGTATTGTGAGTGTTGTCACAATGTGCGTTGAAAGGAGACTAATACGCTTTCATACATTCTTGGGCCCAGATTGTAAAGAGATGAAAGTGGTGTTAATTAATAGCTTATATATTATCAAAACATAACTGAGAATTCTGCGGACTTTGGCAATCTGAGAGCAAAGTTATAAGAGATTTACTAAAAGTGAGGTTATGCAACAAGTTTGTAAAAACCTGTACTAAACAGTTGATTTTTGAAATGTGTTTGCTATTTTAGAAGGATCGTGGGTCTAGTGTATTACAGCGACTAGTCACTATGCCACAATTCACACAGCGATCCATTGAGTCACTATCTTATAGATAAAATCCAGGCCGTAAAATCCACAATAACAAGCCAAAGTCAAACGAGTAAACATAATGGGAGACGGGTCGCAAAACTAAAAATGCCCCGTGTCACGGGTATTGAACCTCGTGTACGAGATGTGTCTGTGACCTCGCGTTCGCCGGCGAACGCGGTGTGCCCTAGTGTTCGGTACTAGTATAGTGTCTGAATGTGTACATGTGTTAGTAATCGATGGACGAATTCCCTCTCCTGCGGAGGGAGGGGTGGGGGTGAGGGTCGACCTATTCACAGAAGTGATTTCGTCGTCAGGGCGCAGCATCCCTCTTTGCCACCGGCTCGGCCACCAACAGATTGTTATGATCTTTGATCGAATTGAAGTGTCTTAAGGATAATTCCTTAAGATACGAATAGATGGTGAGCATGTCGAGGTCGCGGTGGAGATCCACGTCCCTCACATAATAAGGAGCTCCTGTGATTGGTCGCAAGAACAGGTATTGGACAAACTTGTATTTGCTGGAGTCGATAAGGGTGGACGTGAGTGAATGACACACCTGCGTATGTTATAATGGGGCGTACACAGATTTTGTAAAGATGCAGTTTGAGTCTTAAAGACAGCTTACTGTGTTTTTGAGTTAGGCTGAATAGACGAAATATTACAAATACATATTTCGCCTTATTTTCTGCCGACTTCCAAAAAGGAGACGGTACTCAATTCGACTGTATGTTTTTTTATGTGTGATACCTCATAACTCTTTAATGGGTGAACCGATTTCGATGAGTCTTTTTTTATTTGAAAGCTGGTACTTCTCGTTTGGTCCCATATGAATTTGATCAAGGTCAGACCAATAGTTTTTGAGTTATTCTTAATAACTTATATTGAAGTCGGCAGTACAAAATTTTTTATTTTAAATTATTAACTGCTTTAATATGATGAGTGAAGCTCTACTAATAATATATAAGCGCACTATCTAATGTTACCCACTGGTATTTCACCTTTCTATCCCAAGGAATTGGGACACTGTAGAGGGTGATTGTTCCTGTTCTGTGTCGTTTAAGTTTTAAGAGTGTATTTTTACAGCTAGCTTTTGTGTTAAATACGATAGCCCTGCTTTTATCGTGATTGAGTTCTATTCTCCATGTTCTGCACCAATCGCCTAGTGCATTTCGTACAGTTTGGAGTCGAATGCAGACTTAATGGACTATTGTCTGATATATAAAACGTTGTGTCATCTGCATATAACACAAGATGAGTATCTGCTATCATTGGGATATCACTCACATAGAGTGAGTAGAGAGTCGGGAGAGTCGGGAAGAGTGCTGAGCCCTGAGGGAGCCCCGCTCTAATGGGTCTGGAAGAGGAGAATGTCCCCTCGATCCGAAAACGAAAGGACCTATTAGCTAGGAAGTGCTGTATGACTTTGACGAGTCTTAGGCACACCGATATGGATCATTTTATAAACCAGTCTATTGTGCCAGAACTTAACAAATGCCTTACCACATCAAAGAAGAGAGCACCTATATATGCAGTGCCCCTGTTCGAATTTGTGGCGTAGTCTAAGATGTGCTCCGTGAAGCGGTGCACTTGAGTGTGTGGCTCGAAAGCCAAACTGCTCGTTTGGAATCAAATTTTTTTTAGCACAACTTCCCTCAGACGGCTAAGGTGATGCGCTCATAAATTTTCTCCACGGCACTGAGGAAACTGATGAGCTTTTAGCTAGATCCCCTATCTCTTGGTTTGTTCGGTATGGGGATACCGATGATATTTGCTTCTTTCCAACATCTGGGAAAGGGCTATTTGAATAGACTTCTCCATTGAAAATGGCCACTAGAAGGCAGACCAATTTAGGAGGTAAAGCTTAAAAGCCTTACCTCCTAAATTAAAATTATAAGTGTTAAAACACTTTATTATTGATACCGTCTGCGCCTGGCGCTTTCCGAGGCTTGAACTTCTTGATAATGGTCTTAACCTCATCGACGGAAACGGGAGTGGATCGTCCGTTGGTGACGCGTGGCGGATAGATAACCCACTTCCTCGTCCACCTTCTTCAGGTGGACGGGGTCGACTCGCAGAGTGCTGAGAGAGCATTCGCTCTCGATGTTGTCTGCCATGCATTCGGTCTTTTCCGAGTCATCGAACGTGAACTGACCAACAGGTCTAACTAGTGGGGGCATCGAAGCGACATTCTCTGACTTCAGAGCTCTTACTTGCACTCGTACATCTTACATCTTTATATACTTACTCGTTATATAATTCTCCTGTTTGAATGTTTGTCACTGAACTCTTCCTAAACGGCGAGACCAATTTTGATGAAAATGTTTGTGTGTGCTAGTGTGGCCCCTGGATGGTTTAGATTTGTAATTGGATCCGGGAAGGCCTTGTTGTCGATATTCTGAAATAACCCGTGCGAAGCCGGGGCGAATCGTTAGTAATATACATATAAATTTCCTACATAATATTTTTTTTCGTAATATTTACCACAACACTGGTATATCGTTATCTTACTTTATCAGAAAAAAAAAAATTCTGATGAAATAATAATCTTTAAAAGTATTAATTTTAGACATCTTTGAAGTCGATGATCGTAATGCATCATACAATCTAATCACAGATATTCTCGCGTCTATCCAATACTTAGATTCCTGTATGCTTCAATACACTTGAACTTAAATGAGGACTAATAATATTCCGTTCACCAGATGTCGTTAGTTGACACTGAGGTGAAGTTTTTTTTACACAATATCATTTAATGATTTCTTATATTTACGTGAACACTACACATTTCTCAACGTCGGGAACATAAAATAAATTAATATACGGGATAAAATACGTAAAAACTAGTTTTATCTCCCGACTTCAAAAAGGAGAC
Organism: Parnassius glacialis; assembly: GCA_033319125.1. Taxonomy (NCBI): domain Eukaryota; kingdom Metazoa; phylum Arthropoda; class Insecta; order Lepidoptera; family Papilionidae; genus Parnassius; species Parnassius glacialis. The sequence goes on along the minus strand of JAVANC010000019.1, from coordinate 37,753,772 downwards.
GATACTCAATTCGACTATATGTTTTGTTTTATGTGTTACCTCATAACTTTTTACTGGGTGAACCGATTTCGATGACTTTTTTATTTGAAAGCTAGTACTTCACATGTGGTCCCATATGATCAAGGTCAGACCAACAGTTTTTGAGTTATTCTTAATAATTTATAATTAAGTCGGCTGTACAAAATTTTTAATTTTAAATTATTTATTTACAATGTAATATTTGAGAAGTTACTTTTAAACAAAAGTTTATCAGTTTCTAGAGTAGGTATTATATAATACACAAAACAATGCCTCAGTGGTTTGATCTAATTTTTGAAATAATTTTTCTACTTTTATGAATATCTGTGGATTGGTTTATTTATTATTAATTTAATTAGTATAAAAAATAAATAATAATAGTAGAGTCATTCGGGGTAACTGAGTGCAGTGGGTAAATGAGCGCAGTGGTGTATCTCCCGAACGGGGAACGGGGGGGAGGTTTTTGTTTAGGTCGAAAAGTGACGCCAGAGTGCCCTGCTAGACGCGATTTGTTTCTGTGGCGGAGGTTGATGAATAACTTTTGTTTTCATAAAAACAGTATATGGTGTATAAATTCGTAGTTTTTTGTTTGATGTTATCGATTTCACAACGGTAAGTTGTATTTTCTTTGAATAATAATATGTTTACGCTACATTTATATAAAAAAAATCATGTTATATTTGTTTTCAATTTATTTTATGAGCTTTCATTTGTAATTTGGTGTCCTGGGGTAAGTGTGCGCGGGTAAGTGTGCGCATGCGTACACTTGCCCCTTCGGTGTTATTTTCGTTCGTATATTATTTTTATCAAAAAGTAGGGTTTACTAACACTCTTTTATTTTATTTTTCAGTATCTCATCACCATGCCGCGAAATTATATAAGAAAAAGATCCGAACTTGCATCGGTAACTGAAGAACAAAGCTAAAGCTAAAGCTCTAAAGCACTCATTGAGCATGAGCAAAAGAGCTGCTGCAAGTGCCATTGGTATTAGTGAGTCTTGTATTCGAAATCGACATAAGAAAGTTTTCTATGGCCTTGACCTCTACAACAGTAGAATACTTTTGTCCTCTATGTAAGCAAAAATATACAGAGCCAAATACTGAAGCATGGAGTCAGTGCATGTATTGCAAAGACTGGTGACATGAGGATGTCATCTGATAAGGATGCACTGCATAATATGAGAGAGGTGTTTTTGTTTGTGATAGTTATATTGATGATTTATAAATTAATATTGTTTCTAATGCCATTAGACAATCCTAACTAAAATATGTTGATCTCTAAATATTGATAATTATAAATTTCTATAATTTAATTTTAATTGTAATCCAAATGTTAAGTTTATTTTATTTTAAGTGAAAATTGTTATTTTTATGCGAAGACTGACAACTAATAAAAATATTTTCTAAGTGGCATTACAATAAAGAACCTTTATACTTGAATATTGTGTATATTTTGAATAATCCAAGGAATGCGCTTACTTACCCCTTACGGGTGCGCACAGTTACCCGCATCGTGGGTCAAGTGAGCGCATTCCGATTTTATGTAAATAAATGCTTAGAAAAAAAACCACCAAGTTTTCTGTTCTTGTTTTTATTTCAATTTAGAGGCTACTAAATGGTTTATCTCAGAGCCGTCTTTCATATTCCTAACTCTTATATTTTATGCGTAGTGAACTAATATTTACCAAAGTGCGCACACTTGACCCGAATGACTCTACATGAAGAAACATTAACCTTTACATTTGTTGGCTAGTATGCCGAAAGCGCACTCGACATATCGTCTCGCCCTACTCAAACGGTAGTTAAATATTCTTTGTTTAACGGTTAAATGCTTGCCAGAATAAGGGCGCATAACGTTATTTGAAATGGAAAAAGCTTCGTCTCCTATGAAAACAAACGGGACCGGTTCTTGAAAGCCTGGCAATGGCTTCGATATTGGTATGGGCAAGCCACCTTTCATCAGTGAGTCATAAAGCTTCGAGTTGTGGAAAATCGTGGAGTCGCTTTCCTTTCCATATGCACATCCTATATCCACGTAGATGAATCTGTATTTCGAGTCAGTAATAGTCAACAAAACAATTGAATTATAACCTTTGTAATTGTGAAAAAGTGATCCACTATTTGCGGGACTACGGATACGAATATGTTTGCCGTCTACAGCTCCTAAACAGTTACCTAAACAGGAAATTAGTTTTCTTGTCAAAATCTGCACTGATTTCTTCTAACAGCTGTTGTGTTATTTCAGGCATGTTTTGACGTAAACAGCGATCCCATATTGCGTTACACACCAATCGTATTGTTTTCGCTATTGTACTTGCACCTCTATAATAGTTTAAATGCATATCGTTGAATTCTTCTCCAGTTGCTAAAAATCTGAAATTAAAATAGAAAATTTTAAAAAAAATTAAATAAGGGCGACAATTAAAAATTTACCCTAATATGACATTAAATACATACATAAAAGATTTTTAAACATATGAATGGTTTCTTTCTATTTAATGTCATAGGGATGCCCCTACATTTATGTATTTTTATTGATTAATTTTGTATAATTTACACGTAATGAAGTATTAAAAAGATGGAGAGGGATCAACGATACTTTTAAAAAGTACGTAAAGAAACTTAAAGACGAAAAGCGATCTGGAACAGGAGCAAAACCTACCAAAGAATACCATCTGTACAAGCAGTTATTATTTCTTAAAAAAAAATTACAAAATGAGACAACAGATAGCATTAATGAAACGAAAATGCAAGCACCACCTGGACAAGAGAATCAAGCAATATCTGAAAAATCTCCAAGACGATACCAACAGCAGCCGCGAAAAAGAAAGGCAAACAAGTTTCAAGATGACATTATTAATATTTTAAAGGAACCGGAAAACAGGCACTTGTGTTTTTTTAAGGGAATTCTACCGTCTCTGGAAAAATTGGATGAGAACAAAACACTTATTTTTCAAAGTCGTGTTCTCCAAACTTTAACAGACTTACTTCAACCTGCATATCAAGGCTACCCACCTCATAGTTCCTCCTATCAGTCTAGCAACTACCAGAGCTACACAGGCTATCAAACTCAACATTTTGCAAACCAAACACCACTGACACGTCCACATTTATCACACGAACAATCATCAAATGCAAACCAAACACCAATTTCACATTTATCACACGAACAATCATCAAATGCAAACCAAACACCAATTTCACATTTATCGCACGAACAATCATCAAATGCAAACCAAACACCAATTTCACATTTATCACACGAACAATCATCAAATGCAAACCAAACACCAATTTCACATTTATCACACGAACAATCATCAAACGCAGGGGAAGATCAAATTAATTCACCTAGTGATAATTATTCTACCTATAGCGCTTTGTCGACGGAAGAAGAGTTTGATTTTACATAATATTAATTACTTTTAATGGGCTATTAATCACACATTTGATTTTTCGCAAAAAAAAACAATTAAAATGTCAATATATAAATAAATTTTGTTTTACTTTACCTGATAGTCAGTCCCAGCATTTCCAAAGGCATAACAGGAATTCTTCCCTTGTACGATCGTTTTTGTAGGCATGGTGATAGTAAACTCAAAAGCTCTTCAAATGAAGATATGCTCATTCTAAAATAATCAAAAAATTTATCTTCTTAAGTTCTCAACCCATAGTACTTTCGAGTAAAATAGTTCCCATCCGAGTTCATAATCGTAATAAATGGATGAACCCAGAATCTTCTTTTTCTTTTATATCTATTTAACAATAACAGCAGGGCAATAATCTGTTTGCGATCCATCTTACGCTTCCTAAAAACCCGTCTAATACGGCTGAATACACTTGAAGGTATGGTTGCCCTACCAAACGGTTTGCCGCACAAAATCGTATCGCAGAAATTCGCATCGCAAGTTCCTGCGATGCGGCATCGCATCGCATCGCATCGCAGTTTTGTGTGGGAGCCCTTAATTGTTACTATTGGTCCGATCTACGCAGAATGAGCTTAGCGTGTCCTGAGGTTTTGCAGTGGTATACTAGGGGTTTAGTTTTAATTGGAATAATTACAGGATCTCAAGCAGGTGGTACGCTAATTTACCACGTGTAACTTTAAGCAGGTGTTGGTACCCAGCTTCTATTGAAACTAGAGTGTTTTTTTAAAATTTAAATAGCCTCACGTATCATCCTTGTTAATAATTGATGTTCCTTCGCGAGGAATTGTTGTCTATCAAATCTGATGTAATGGTGGTCATCGTCTAGAATATGATTACAAACTGCAGACTTCCCTGTGGGACAGTACAGGAGATTGGAGGCATATGTTCAGCTTGACTTGTGATGTGCTGTAGTGATTTAGTGAAGATAGTATGATAGTGAGAGATAAGAGGCATTACTACTTTTCCGTATGTTGTTTATTTTAGAAGGTAACATATATGTCGCAATAACGTCGATAATAGATACAATATCCGTCGTCTAACATTGGTCCGTTCTAGGGCAAACGTAGATTATGCTATCAATGTAAACAATACCTGTTACAATACGCCGTGAGTTATCGTGAACCCATCAGTAGAAGTTTATAAGTAAATAAAAACAATAGATATGTTTTTACCCATTGTGTTATATGTACTACGTACTAGAGAAGCCATTCCGAACATTGACTATGTTCAACTGAACTGTACAAACTAAATATTGCATAAATTAAAGATTTGTGAATTCAATTAAATTATTATTTTTAAGTACATTTTATTTAGAAATATGTTTGTTTTGATTAAATTAAGATATTTTATATTAAATTGTTATATTTATTTTATATTAATATCTTATTTTATATCAAATTAAAGTCTTCACGCATGCGAGACTACTACTACCGCGCATGCGCGAAGACATAGAGTAGGACACAATTTTTGTTTGGAATGGCCTCTCTAGTACGTAGTATATTATATAACTTAATGTTTTTACCTATTTCTGTCGTCAAATAACCTAGTGCTTGCAATACTGTGTTCCGGGTTGAAGGATAGAGAGCCAATTATATTTAAAGGCTGTAAGTCATTCCATCTTACTCCTCAGGTGTAACATCGCCTATGTAGCCTTCCTTGTTTGAAGTTAGTTGCAGGTGTCCGCAATAGATTTAGTAGCCATTTATCTACAAATGGTCTGTAAGTTCGTTTGTAACTTTAAACTGAAGTTAAAAAAAAAGTGCGACACGCCTGCCTGCGATTTCCAATATGCCTACTAGTGTGGCGATAACGGTATACACTGGTAAAGGTTCACGTTCAGCAGACTGTAAGTAGACTACGGGTGAAATGGACAATATCTAAGAAAAAATATTTTAATAATATTGCACAAACATTTCCTAGAAAGCGGATGTTTGGGGGATAAATACGTTGATATGTTGTGGATATAATAAAATAATAAAGGCTGATGAATAATTTAAAATTAAAAATTTTGTACAGCCGACTCCAATATAAGTTATTTAAGAATAACTCAAAAACTATTGGTCTGACCTTGATCAAATTCATATGGGACCACACGAGAATTATCAGCTTTCATATAAAAAAAGAATCATCGAAATCGGTTCACCCAGTACAAAGATATGAGGTAACACACCTAAAAAAAACATACAATCGAATTGAGTACCGTCTCCTTTTTGGAAGTCGGCAGAAAGAGTCGTGGTGTGTATCTACTACATTATTACAGGTATTTAAAAGTCTGCAAATTCTGGGTATTGGGAAATTAAATCCTAGTACAGTTCTACGAAGAGGCGAGATTTTAATAATATTGCACAAACATTTCCTAGAAAGCGGATATTTGGGGGATAAATACGTTGATATGTTGTGGATATAATAAAATAATAAAGGCTGATGATAAAGTAAGTTGATCACAAAGGTAAATACAAAATTATAAACACATAATTATGGCGTCTGCTCCAAACGCATAATATTATAGTAACGTTAAACGAATCGACGGAAAAAACCTGGTACGGACGTCACGCGGGCAGATCCGCATCGGATCCCCGTTACCTAATTCGTCGCGGACGTTTCCTGAACGATAGCGCCGTAAACAGTCAGTCACGCATGTCGCATGAAAATGGGGTCAAGTCTCCAAATCCTGATAAGAGCACCACGATTAGCACCACGAATGTTTCCGATGTTCGATTACTGATAAAGATGGTTTAAAAGATAAAGATAAGTAAGTATAAAGTGTTTAGGTACATAACAAAACTGTAGGAATTGTTTAAGTTTTATGCTAATCAGCGAGAAAAAGGATTATTATTTTTTTATTTTGTTCACGGCCGGTATTCTGATTTAATTTAAATATATTTCGGCTGCAAAATATTAAACATTTTGTACAACCGACTTCATTCAATATACTCAAAAACTACTGGTCAAACCTTATTAAAAATATTTTTATTACATGATGTAACTAAAAATTTATGCTTTTCGCAATTTTTCCTTTATCTGTGCTATAAAACGTTGCTTCGTACCAAATTTTAAGATTCTGAGTTCACGGGAAGTACCCTGTAGGTTTTGATTCCCTTGCGAATGTCGAAAATTTACGGCATAAACGGCTGTATCTTTTGATTGCGTTGGCTTAGAAGTTTAATTTTTTCACAGCTCTAAGGGACAGTAGACTTGAGTATTTGATATGAATTTCAGCTTGATACCTCCACGCGTTCCTGAGAAAAAAGGTCTTGACAGACAGACAGAGGGACAACAAAGTGATCCTATAAGGGTCCGTTTTTTCCTTTTGATGTACGGAACCCTAAAAAGTGTGCTGTGTGTGTTATACTTCTTTAGCTTAACAAAACAAAAAAACTTGAGTGACAATTACCCGCTGAAGTTGTCGCTGGGCGCATCGTAACAACTTCCAAGGTGTCGTTTTTAGGAGTCGGTGTGCGCGCGCATAGTAAAAATTCACTCTTATCATTTTTCCCAAACGCCCCAAAAGAATTATAACTTCAAAAAGATTCCGGCGAATTGAGAACCTCCTCCTTTTTGAAGTCACTTGAAAAGGTGTGATAGTATTTTCTATAATATATTAATAGGAAGAATGAAGTGAAGAAGAAGACAACTTTGTACACCTTTTCCGCCAAGCCGAACAAAAGCAGTTTTCTTAAAGTAGTTCAAGCCATTTTCGACCCCCGAAGCGAACCGACCAACTTCGTTGTGGATAAAGCCTAAATTTCAATTTCAGTCAATCTATTTATTTAAAACATAAAAGATTTTTAATATTAATATGGTCACTATATAACTTAAGACAGAAGAACCCTTAAGTAGAGACTGAATAAATTAACCGACTTGGTATTACATCGATCTCACAACTTTTGAGATAGGTAGAAGAACTGAGTTGCGAGACTTTTTTTTACAAGTTATGTTTTTAGAAGGATATGAGATTTGGCATCGTTACAGTTTATATGGAAAAGGAGTGCAGAAAGCTAAAATTTATATAAAATATGTATTACAAATACTTACATTAAAATAAATAAAAATAAATCATTGTTTACGTTCACACTGTCAATATTAAACCTAAATCTATCGTTATTTTATTATACTGCTATGAATTTTGTGTTCCTTTATCAATAATTTATGGAGGCAAAAAAGCGTTTAGTTTATGTTTTATAATAGGTATATATTTGTGTTTTATTGTTCATTATTTTGCATTTAGAAGGAAAATACAGCTTGCTTAAACAAACATAAAAAATTTATAAACTACAGTCGATTTTGACCACTAGGCGACCAGTAGTATTTAGTATTTCCAACAATAATTATTATGAAACAAAAATTTTTGTAGTAGTGCGACTGCTGATCATGAGGTCCCGGGTTCGAATCCCGGGTCGGGCAAAAAAATCAGTCCTTGAGCTTTTCCATCAAGAAATTCTCAGTAGCTGCCCGGAGTCAGGAAGTTGGCGGTGTTTCACCCCCGTGCCTCGGAAAACACGTAAAGCCGTTGGTCCTGCGCCCTGATCTCTCTCCGGTCGTGTCGGTTTACCGTCCCATCGGGCTATGAGAGTGAGGGAATAGAGAGTGCACCTGTGCTTGCGCATACACTTGGGCACTATAATCCTGTCCTGCGCCGATGGCTAGTCTCCGTTGAGACTTGCCGCCGTGGCCGAAATTCGGTCTGGAGGACATTATTATTATGAAACAATTTGTTGGTATTAACCAATTGACATTGTTACCGAAACCCCCGAAACATTATCAGTTTTTATGAAAATAACGTATTAGAGGGTCAGGCGTCTGCCGCGTGTCTACCAAAGTCTACTCGTGTGACTATTCACGTGCTGGCGTCGCCATGTAGGGACCATATATCTCATCTTTTTCTGGGATATGTCCTTTTTTTAATAAATTATCGCTGAAGCATTTACTTGTGAGACGGTATGTAAATAATATAAAATACGTCATAATAACTAGAAATAAACTATAAATGATTCGAAGCCACGACTTTTTAGTTCAGGAAATTGCACTAAATACTTTGCGTGTGGTAACAAAAGCGTAGAAATCACAAAATATTTTACTAACAGGAGTTCGAATATTCATTCAATGAAATAAAAACGAATTATTTCCTTAGATTTCTGTTGTCACAACCATGAATACTAACAAAATAATAGGCATTCTTCATTTCTTTTTAGGCGCAGTTCGCTGTTGCCGGTACGGATATCTTATATATGGTCAATACGAAATGGTTATGTCGCCATTTGTAGAAGTTTGCTGATATTTCTTATAGCCGCCACTTATGACAATCTCGGGACGATATGGGGAGATAGATTATCTAACTCCGCCATCATACGGTGTAATTACAAGTTGATTCTTCATTTCTAAAGAGTTTATTCTGCTGTCAACAGCCTTCAAAGGTACGTGTACTCCTTGTCAACTGACTGGTTGTTGTTGGTGGTTGCAACGCATCCGTTACTGTGATCGTCAAGTTGAATGCTAAATGTGGTGGTTGTTATGCACTAAACAATGGATGATGATCTTTCATCGTCAACATTGATTTTTTTAAACTTTCCACCTGATGGTAAATAGCTACCGCAGTGCATGGACACCTGCAAGCATCTTCAAACAAAGAAACCTACAGATTCGTTGCCACCTCTGAGGACTAAGATAGGATGCCTCATACCCTGTAATTGTACTAGTTATCTATAACCTTCAAGCCGGAATACAGCAGTGGACTGCACTGCTTGACAATTAAAATAGTAAAGATGATCGTACCAACCCGAATAGAAATAGACACCGAGTACAGAAAAGGAGTACTATCCATAATAGAGTTTAACAAAGCATTCATTAATTTATCCCACCATATGAGAAATAATGGAATGTGTAACGTGAATACATATTTTTTTAAAGTTGCCTTTAAAGTACCCAATTTTTAATACAAAAATGGCTGACCTAACCTTGTAGCGGCAGAAACTGAGACAGATAACATATCAGGAGCGAATGACTAAGTGAATAATCATTTTTAATATTTTTAAGGAAGGACATTACCGAGTTGTGCTGCGTTTATAAATCAACCGCTCAAAAAGTGGCGGCGATAGTACACTCAGAAATTAACCAGTATCTATTCAACTAAAACGATAGTCGCCTAATCGATCAAAAAAGGTGTATCCACATACGCTATTCGATTAATATCGTAAACCAATCATAGCACAAGTAATTGAAGCTTATTTGGAGGATTAACGACTATAGCATTGCTACTTCCTAATATTATTTCTTTTTTTAATATTATTTCATGAAATTATTTTTTTAAATTATATTATTTTTAAATGGGGCGTAGGTGACGCGTGTAGTGGCGGTGTAAGAATATCCACTACCCCATATCGTTCCGTGGGTGTCGTAAGAGGCAACAGAGGAAAACCAAAATAGATGATGGGCAGCAGATATATAACAGCTGAATAAAAAATGCGTTTGCTGAACCGCCTGCCAAACGTGGCAACTATGGCAATGGCAACTAGGTTAAAAGGAGTACAAAAATTCAGTTTACTACTATTTCTCATGAATAAGAAACACAAACCATTTTTTTTGTTTATTTAGATAAGTCTATGTAGTGAAAAATAAAAAATGTTAAAATTTTGCTCAGAGCTATAATTTTTAAAACATTTAAGACAACACTACATTACATTTGAACATATGAGTCACCCAATAGTTGTACAGTCTGCTCCAGCACATATATATTTTTTTCTACTGGTTTTGGGTCGTGATTTACTCCGTCATATCTTACTTCTTCCAAAACCCTTGATCCAGACTTAGATGGTCGACCACTAGATTTCGGAGTATTTTCATGCTTTTTCAAATACGTTTGGGCTAGCTCACGACGGAAATTGAGCTGCGAAATGTCTTTTCCTGATTTGCTTATCAGTATCTAGTAGTTGTTTATGGTAACATTTATATGCAACGTAAAAATAGGCCACCGCCATTTTTTTGCCTCGAATCTCAATGCTATAATTGTTAACATGAGCATCCATGAGGTATGTACCACCCATGCACTGATTGTATACTGCTTTAAGATTGGGTCTCGGTACTTTTATCTTCTGTTGGTTTGCCTTGGAATACCGATCTGCTAATGCTACTAGAGTTACTTTGTGATCTGAAGAAGCAACAGTCACAACAGAACTATCCATCAATCATAGAAAGCATGGGTGCCGTTGCTTTTCCAAAATTGTGTTCCTCGTTTTCTTCGTTCTCAATTACCTTGATACACTTTAAAATTTGCCAAATACCTACTAACGCCGACATTTATGTCCAAACCGGATAGGTTTATTACGAATACATTTCTTGCATCCATGTTTTCCAAAGAATTCAATCATGCTGTCTTCATAGTTAAGATTTTGTGCAATAGGAATTTGGTCGAGAAAGTTTGTTTTAGTTTATTCATCAGAGGTCACAATTTCGTCATTTTATCGTTTTTATCACGTTTGCTGTTGTCAGCTGCCTGAACGAAACGCATAATCTGAATAAATCTATAGTGCGTCATAGCATTATAAACTAATGTATTTCGCATGTTCCAGTATATCCCAGTAGGACCCTTTACTGGGTAATTTGTTATATCCTGACAAAATCAAAATGGCAATAAAACATTTAATCTCCAGTGAAAATACGAGGGTCTGGACAGTTCAAAAATAGCGCATATCTAGTACTCTGTTCTACAAAGAACTGCATCAAAAAATAGTCCAAATATATCTCTTCATTCATTCATAATTAAAGTTAACTTAGTTTTAACAAAATAATGATGATTTATGGTCTTCTATCAATTTACGGTATAATTTTTATTAGCGATATTTGATTCATATTATTGGTCCCATTTAATATTGCTTGGCACCATAAATTTTTACATTCGAGTAGACTTCAAAATTTAATAAATGCACTTCTATAATAATAAATACTACCCATGGAATATAACTAATTTCACGGATTTTATCACGTTTAATGTTTTATTTAATTATTTATGTACACACAATAATATACAGAAACAGTCTTATAGTGAGTTTGTACAAAGATTCTACTTATTCCATAATTTGCTGAAATATATTCATTCTATTGTGAGTAGTCAGAATGTGTCCAAAAAGGCACGTATGGCAATTCACAATGCTGTGTTAGTCCCTACTTTAATGTATGGTAGTGAAAGTTGGCTGTGGCAGAAGAAGCACGAGAGTAAAATAAATGCTGTAGAAATGCGGTTATTAAGGAGTATGTTAGGGATGAATCTGAATGACAGAGTGAGAAATTGTTTGATAAGAGAAGAGTGTGGTTGTGACCAGAATTAAGAAAGGAATGCTTCGGTGGTTTGGTCACGTAAAAAGAAAGAATGAGGAAAGAGTGACAAAGCAAATTTATGTTGCAGAGATGAACGGCAGAGTGGGGAAGGGACACCCTAGGCAAAAGTTTATCGACCAAATTGGCAATATATTGAAAATGGGCCAAATCAAGAGTACCTTTAACCGACGAGCGTGTATGCGTAGATATATGGATGTGGAGGAAGCGAGAGAGGTGTGTCAGCATCATGCCAAATGGAAGTCTATAGTCTCTGCCTATCCCTCTGGGTAACAGGCGTGAGTGTTTATGTATGTAGGTATGTATATTCCAGTAGACCCACAAAGTTGGATGTTTGCCCTTGTGCAATTTATGTTTGTAAGCTGCCTCCACGACACAGGAGAAAATCCTAGCGTGGGGGTAATGTTTTAAAAAAAAACAGAAAAAAAAGGAAAATATATTAAAAAGGCAAACTTAGAGCGCACAATACTAATACTACTGTAAATAATATACAAAATGTTACGTAAATTACATTAAATGATGCTATACATAAAATAATACCATAAATAAAAATAATACATACAATAGCTACATATAAACTAATACTAATATAATAAAATAATATATATATTAATTAACAGGATACAAAGAAACTATGTCTAACACGTTTTTTAAATACCAATAATGTTTCAGACCGGAGTAGGAGTAAAAACCGGAATTATAGACGGTAAAGTTAAGAAGAGTTTTAACAAGGGATCGGCATAGTTTATTCGAAGAATAGGTGAAGGAAAATCGGCTTCTGAGGTATGAGGGAGAAGAAGGATTGTGCAGGATGTTATAGAGGAGAATAATAATTGAGTTTTCCTACGAAGTCGAATTGGGAGCCACTTGATTTGCTTGCGAAACTGAGATATTCGGTCAAATTTCTTGAGTCCAAATATGAAACGGATACACTGATTTTGCAAGCGCCCGAGTTGTAATGATGTAAATTCTAATTTATTACACAAATGCCTGCTGCCTATTATGATGGCCTGCGATTTCGTGGGATTAACTAATAGACCAAACGATGCAGACCATTCACAGATGCAGCTCATATCCTCATCCGTGGCTTCGATTTCATTATTTGTATCACAGACCGGAAAATATCGATACAGCTGTAAGTCGTCCGCGTAAAGATGGAAATTAGATGTAATAACTGTCGTAATAGAGTTTATAAATATAGAAAATAAAAGAGGAGAAAGAACGCCACCCTGAGGTACGCTCATAGTGATACTAGACCAATCGGAAAGAATGTCATTAAGACGGATACAGTGCGAGAGACCTCGAAGATACGAATCAAACCACGTAATGTCAGATGGAGAAATGTTTATAGATTCCAAGATCCCGAGAAGAATATCGAAGTCTACTGTGGTAAAAGCACTGCTAAAGTCAAGAAAAACTAGAAGTGTAAGAGATTTGTTATCCATGGTCCAGCGGATATCATCGGTTACTTTAAGTAAATCAGTGACAGTGCTGTGACCAGGACGAAAGCCCAACAGATAGGTAGAAAGCAAAGAGTAAGACGATAAGAAGAAAAAAGTTGGTTATGGATAATGTGTTCCTGAACTTAAAGGAAGAAAGGGTAAAACAGATATGAGACGAAAGTAAGAAAGAGAAAAAAGATTAGAAACCTTAGGTAAAGGAATTATATATGCTTGTTTGCAAACTGACGGAAAAGATGAGGATGATAAGGAGAAATTAAATATATGAGTAAGAATTGGAAGAGGTAGAGATAGTACTGACATAATCATATTCGAGCATAGACCGTCGTTACTAACATCAGTTGAAGAGATGGCTTGGATGGATTTTTTTTAATCTAAAAAACGTTACCCCCACACTAGGATTTTCTCCTGTATCGGGGAGGTAGTTTACAAACATAAATTGCACAAGGACAAACATCCAGACCCGGATTTTTTGGCATCTTCCTCTGTCACAAGGGAAAGTTGAAAAGGGAAAACGAGTGGTTTCGGGTTACGCGACAATGTGAATAATGTGTTTGATTTGATGTAGGGATCTAAAGCCATAGGAGGAGTAGCAAAATTTTTCTTTAGATCATTTACTTTAACGTCTTTGCATTCTAAAATCCAAGACCTGCTGACACCAACAGAACGAAGGAATTTCCCCATCTGAGTAGAATTTCTATTATGGAGAGAGTCATAAAAGTAGCGTCTTTTAGCATCCTGACACAGACGACTTAACTTATTTTCAGATGGGAGACGTTTATATCTTCGCTTAGCTTTGTCCCTCTGACCCATTAGCTCCCTTTTATGCTCCAGAAAGTCTGGAGAATGTCAACATGTTCTGTGTCGTCCCAACCATTGTATCAGACCAGATAGACAACAAATTCTCGCAATAGCATGTATAAACACCGAATCCTAACAAATATGGTTCGCGAGTCTATTCAAATTAAAAAAAGAGATCCTTATTTCAATAGAGAAGATGACTGGGTGCTGCCCTCTGCTTGGGATCTCATAACTAATCAAATTAAATCCAAATCCAAGCATACTACTACAAGACTTCAAGTACTGTAAGTTGGTTCTATGTAGATCGGACCTAACGTTATTAATTAAAAGTTGATGGTGATCTTTGTTAACTATGATATCAAGATATCAAACACCTTATTCCCCCCTGTGGCCATGGGGTTCTATAAAGTGTCCGAAACGTCAAGAATTAAAAATGTTTAAAATTAAACGCGATAAATTCCTTAAGATAACTTTTAATGGCAAATGAATTTCTATTCTCAGTGAACGTGGGAAGAACTACATTCGTGAACGGGAGTAGAAAAATGATTGTCTTCTTGTGGCGGCGAAAGAGAATCCGCCACTTCATATCGTCCCGTGTATGTCGTAAGAGGCGACAGAGGAAAACAAACAGGAAATGGGCAACATTATCTTCCTGACAACAGTTCAAAATAATAAACGCTGCGGTTTACAACCCGCCTGCCAAGCGTGGCACAGCAAATATCCACCCTATTAGAAAATGATGATGAGTTCTACTCTTTCGAATCTTTGGTATCCTTAATATTTACGGTAGAATGAAAACAAAAAGTAACATCTCCCGAAATATGAATGAAATAAAAACTTCAGAAATGCCCCATTAAAACTAAAAAGTAGTAGCACTATTGGGCACAGGCCGCAGAGCTTTTGGCCAAAAAAGTTTGCTGCGCTGATCCCAACTATCCCACCTTAACTGGAGCACTTCTCATGTATGAAGGTTTTCCTTCACCACCGAGAACGTATTAATTGCAATTTGAAGTGTCGATTCACCGATACTTCAAATTGGAATTAATATATGTGCTAAAATATATAATGCTTATGTTTTATGAAGTTTACGTTTGGATCAGATTAATTACCGCTTTGACAAGTAAAATAAAATAAACCTTTGTTTTAAGTAAAGTTTGCTATTTTTTCCGCAAGAAACTGTTCATTTACATGTGAGCTTTGAAACCGGGACTGTTACAAAAATCTTAATATGTCTGAAAATATGAAAGCTATCTTATATGACAAACTGATTTATAAGTCTATTTAGAGGAAACGCTGCACGAATAAGTACCTATTCAGTAGCATTCTAAAATTTTATTTTATCTTATCATTAGTTTATTTAGCAGAAAGTAGATGGCGCTATTATTACATTAAAACTATATCAAAACTATACTATCTAGTAATATCAGCGATAGAAGATTGGGGTGCGACTGGCTCAAGATCAACCCCAAAGCCGCGAAAATTTATTTATTATACAAATAAGGCATAAAGTGATGTTGATTCTGTTAAAAGTTCTGTTTCTGTTAAAAATATGCTATCTGTGCTGCTAGCAGTGAAAACTATTTAACGATATGATCATATCATGAAATAGCAATTTTGTGTTTAGTTATTAATATCGTCAAACGTTCTCTATTTATTGATTTGGTCAAGCTAGTTATGCAGTCTGGAAGTAGCCTTAATACCTGTTGACCACAAGTTGTCCTGATTAAGCTTTCGATATTAAATTACTCGTAAACATGATAATTCCAAATAGCCATAATTTTACAATAACATGTTGATCACCTTGTGCCTTTAGTTTTTGATATTGGATTACTGAAAACATATTATGAAGTGTAACGTTAAGACGCTGACTCTACTGTGTAATTGTTATTGCTGGTCAAACCAAAGCGTGATACTTTTAGTTAACAGACTTGTTTTGTCCATCGTATATAAGCCGTTGGATTTAGAATAAGATTCATTGTATAGCTCATCGTAGTCATGTAATCACTTAATTAAGGAAGTCAGTATTGCACTGAAATAGTTTTAATACATTATTGTAATGTAATAGTAATAAATATCACTGAGACATATTTAGTTGTATTTTTAAAAAGCTTCAGCACCGCTCCCGAAATTTAATTAGCTATATCATGACATGATCAGCAAACAGTGTTAAATATCATGAAATGACACCATTTCACGAAATGATAGACTACTTTATGATACTATAATCAATTCTACGATCTGGCCACGGCATTTATAAAAATCTCTTTGATTAAATTATATGAACAATGAAAATTTTGCAATAATTGCAGGCAGACCAGTTTAGGTCAGTTTACATACTATACCAGTACTATATAAACAAAAATAATACAATACTAAACCAATTTTCACCCGACCCGGAATTAGAAGCCGTGACCACAACATGATCAGCAGTAGCACTTTCACGGATACATATATTTATGGAATTAGGAGTAGGGTTACCATATCTCAGGATTTGTCCTGAGATTTCGGGATTTTTAGACTCTTCTCAGGATTGCGGCTGGATTTTGCAAATCTCATGAAATCTCAGGATTTTTAGAACTTTTAATATAATACAGCTTACATTTATTTTAAAGATCTCTTTGATAAAAAGTTAAACAAACTAAAAATAATTTTCCTTTGGTAATAATTCCACAATTAAACTCAACACTTATTTATCCAAGTAGGTACTTAAACAGTTTTATCATACTTAATATGTGAAGATACCTTTTTAAGTAAGGTTTTCTTCTCAAACTGTAAAAAAATCTCAGGGTTTTTAAATGGAAATCGGACCTCTTCTCCGGATTTTTTATTTTTTCATCTGGTAACCCTAATTAGGAGAGACATAACCATGTGATCTTGCACTTCAAGATGATCTGAGTGGAGGACCTTTTTTCGTGAGAACGTATCAATGTTTCATGTTCCTTTTTCATTACCTTGCCCTTATTAATTTTGTATAGGTGTTCTAAGTTATATTTCGTTACTTATTTATACTTATGTTGTTTGTGCTTAAAATATTTTTTTGCATATTATAAGCCAGTGATTGACTGACTTCCCATTTGATAAGAAATGATGAAGTAAGCTTGAAGATTGTAATCGAGAGAAAAAAACACACGTCTGTAAATTAATCCACTCCTTTACGTACAGCATTACGAACAACGGAGCAAAATATATTAATTATTAAAAATTATTAAAATTAAAAAAAACCTTATGTCCTCTGCACTAGGTGCACCCTGCTAATCCATTCGAAAATACCAATCTTATATCTAACAGACTGACCATAGGCCTGCACTGGCCAAATTGCCTGTACATCGAGGTAACAATGAATTAATAAGCCAAGTTATGCTTACGTCTTAGAACAATAATTTTGAAAATGTAATATCTATCAAATATAATAAAATAAAAAGTAAAATGTAATATAAATAGTGTGATTTAGCAGTAGATTATGAAAGATTTAAAGACATTTTGCAATAAAAAAAATTATTAATTCTTTAATAATTATTAATTCTAAAAACTAGCGACCCGACTTGGGAGACGCGCGGGGTCATATATTTTCGTACGAAGAACACTTGTGAAAACTAAACTGTCTTAATCTAGATAAAATGCATTTAAACGATGATTAATAGTTAATTTGATGAGGAATTGTACTTTATCTACTGACTGTTTAGACTGACTGACTCTTTCACTTCTTTTTTTCTTTCTTTTTTTATGTGTGAACCGATTTCGATGATTCTTTTTTCATTTGAAAGCAGGTGCTTCTCATGTGGTTCCATATAAATTTGATCATGATCTGACCAATAGTTTTTGAGTTATTCTTAATAATTTACATTGAAGTCGGTTGTACAAAATTTTTAATTTTAAATTATATCTAATGATATTAGATTTATCATATATATCAGAAATCGAAAAAACATAAATAAATAATAGTCATTGATGATATCTTAAACATAAATGACGTCACATTAATAGACTCAACATAGGCGAAGCGGGAACGAGTCGCTTATTTATAATATTTAAGTTTATAATCTAACGATAACGGATAATCTAGTGGCAAAATATTTTGCATTTTATGCGACTTTTTGGTTCTGACAACTTTATCGATGGGTTTGTACTGAAAAACTGGGTTTGAACTGACCTTTTTGGGTTTGGGTTAAAAGTCTCTCGCATGTAAGTAAACGCGAATTCAAATGCAGACAATTTTTATCTTTGGCTATATATTTAATTTCGGCTTTTGACCCCCCATGACAAGAAGAATGTTCATAAAACGTAATTCTATGAAGTAATAAAGTTTTAATAATTTCTTTAGTGACGTGTTTATTTATCTCGTATCTATTGATCAGTTACACGTCTGTTAACACATACGGCACCGTTCAATACATCGCCAAATATTATTATTACTTACTCGATTTTTATAAATTTAGAAAATTAAATTTTATTAAGATCTTTGCGATCAATTTTAGTTCTACTGAGAAACCTCTACTAATTTAAAATATAAAACAAATAATTCAAACACGAATTACAATATCGCTACCTAACTGTTTTACATGTAAAATTAAGCTTGCCGCTGTTCATTTTCCTGGAAAAGACCCATTTTACTAGAAAAGAGGCATTCCATCTTAGTCCTCATGGGTAACGACACATCTGCATTTCGATTCTTTATTGAGGACTAGCTGTTCCCCGCCTTCGCTCGTGTGTTGGGGTTTTTATGTTTTTGCGCGGAACCCTAATTATTTTTCTAAAATAAAAGTAGGCTAAGTTACTCCTTATGAAATCAGCTATCTGCCAGTTAAAGTCCCGTCAAAATCGGTCCAGCCATTTCGGAGATTAGCGGGAACAAACAGACAGACAGACAGACAAAAATTTTAAAAATTGTATTATAGTTGTAAAGTACCGTATTTACTTTCATATACATTTAGTAAAAAAACTGTAATTTTGACATTACAAACAGACACTTCAATTCTTTTAATTTGTATAGATAAATAGAGGTAGATGTATGGAGCACAGCAACCATTTACCATCAGGTGGACTGTGTGCTCGTTTGTCACCCTATCCTATAAAAAAATAATTACAATATCGCTACCTAACTGTTTTACATGTAAAATTAAGCTGGCCGCAGTTCCTTTTCAGAAATGATTACTTTACTTTACTTTACTTATCTTCACGCACAATCCCTGACGGGGTAGCCAGAGAGAACAGATCGCCAAGTGTCACGATCCTTACATACCTCTTTCGCTTCTTTCAGATTCATTATCTTCTTCATACATGCACGTCTAGGTATCCGAGTACTCTTGACCCTCCCCTCTTCGAGCAGTTTGCTCACATGGTCTTCGAAAGTTAGTCTCGGTCTACCTCGACACCTTTTAATATTAACTTTCGCGCCATATATTTTCTTCACCATTCGGTCTTCACTCATTCGCTCAACGTGCCCAAACCATCGAAGCACGCCCTTATCAATTTTTGTGATAAGGTCATCTTTCAAACCTGCCATATTGCGAATCTCTTCGTTTCGCTTTCGGTCGGCCATGGTAACGCCGCACATTTTACGAAGAGATCGCATCTCCACTGCATTCAACTTGCTTTTATGCTTCTTCTGGCACACCCAGGTTTCGCTGCCATATAACAAAGTCGGTACCAACACTGCGTTATGTATTGCAAGGCGTGCACTCTTCACTACGCCTTGCCTTTTGACTAACGCAGTCAGGGCACCATTGACTTTGTTCCCGGCAGCGACACGCCTGTCCACATCTAAATCACATCTTCCATCCCGGCTAAAAGCACTCCCCAAGTATACAATTTCATTTACCTGTTCTAGACATTCCTGATTTACCCATATTTCACACTTCGTTCTCTCTTCGTCCCTTTCAAATACCAGAACCTTAGTTTTATTAGCAGAAATGATTAAAGTCCAATTAAATAATAGTTCTATCCCCACTTTGTCTACATTGTAGTGACAATAATATTATGTTAATTGAATCGCAAGGAGGCGCGTACTGACTTGTCGTTTTCTGCCGACTTCCAAAAAGGAGACGGTACTCAATTCGAGTGTATGTTTTTTTTATGTGTGTTACCTCATAACTTTGTACTAGGCGAACCGATTTCGATGATTATTTTTTTATATGAATGCTGATAGTATTCTCGTGTGGTCCCATATGAATTTGATCAAGGTCAGACCAATGGTTATTGAGTTATTCTTAAATAACCTATATTGAAGTCGCTTATATTGAAGTCGGCTGTACAAAATTTTTAATTTTTAATTATTCATCGCATACTTAGGACATTATGGTGCTAGTTCACTTCTTCGATTCTATCTTAAAAAACCTTCAACATGACTTCGATATGTGACTACAAAGTTCATGTCACATCACTAACATTCTACCTATGACAACTTATAGAATGGTGAACAACGGGTAAGTCTAAATATGAGGAAGTATCGACGGATCGCGTGCGTATCGAAATGCGTGCTCACGGCCCATCACTGTGATCGATGTTTTGTGCAGATGCGCTAGCATTAAATCGAGATAAGCTTACATGCGGTAAACAGAACCGAACCGGTAATGATTTATCGGTGGCATTTTTATCAACTGTATTATTAAACGCTACCCAATTTAAATTGCATAATACTAACGTTTTTATTGCAGAAATAATAGAAATTTTCTCTAACGAGTATTTAGTTTTGTTTTTTTTTTCTATAAAAATAAATAAAATTGAAGTGTCTATTTGTAATGTTAAAATAACTACGGACTTAGCATAATGCTACAGTAAGAGTTACCGCAACGCTGGTATTCTGTCGGAGCCACATAAGTCGACTCGCTGGATATAATTTATTACCTACTAGCTGTTCCCCGCGACTTCGCCCGCGTTACGATTGGTTTTCATGGCTTTTAATTGTTTTGCGCGGAACCCTAATACTTTAACTAAAATAAAAGTAGCCAAGTCACTCCTTATGATATGAACCATCTGCCAGTGAAAATCCCTTCAAAATCAGTCCTGCCGTTTCGGAGATTAGCCGGAACAAACAGACAAAAATTAAAAAAATGTTTTTTGTTATGTTTACCTTATATACTTTCATATGCAATAAGTAAAAAGCTGTTGTTTTGATAATACAAACAGACACTTTAATTTTATTTATTTGTATAGATTGTATGACAATCACTAAGTACTTGTGCAAAGTTCAAAAGTTCAATGGAAAGAAGTCAAAATCATTATTTATTTAAGTTATCAGTTTATTACAGCTAGTGACAGTGTACCGTTGGACATTGGACTAGACAGAGCTAAATACAGGCACATTGCACTAGCATAGATTATTGTTCCGAGGTAGGTACCTGTTTTTCCGCATTGCGTTTGCCTAAATGTTGTATACATAAATTTTCGCTGTCTAATACAATACTAATACTTCTAATACAATACAAATACTTTTCGCTGTCTAATACAACTACTGTATCGGTTATTACTTATATTATAAATCTGTCCAGCTAATTGACATATATACTCATAATAAAGTTGGTAAAAATTACTTTGCCTATATCAGCTCAATAAAATAAAATGATGTACCTTACCTAGTTAGAAGAGCACCTCCCGTCCACCCTCAATTGCGTGCACTGTCTCAGTCACCACTAATCCTAGCACCAGTACTCCCAACATCACTACACTAGGAAAGACACACCACGGTGAGTTGGACTCTGCGGTGGCTGACCGCTAGAGTAACGATTTTTGTCCTGAAAAAGGCTCAAAGGATTCAAGGGTCCCTCGGTAGGAGGTACCAACCTCGGCTATTCATTGAAGTGATCTCGTCGTCAGGATCAAGATGAACCTTCTTGGGACGTCTTCCGGGGGGCAGCATCCCTCTCTGAGGAGTACGAACCAACCAATCACCACCACCTGACGTACACAGCCGCTTGTTGTAAAATTAATAACAAACCGATGCGTAAAACCCGCCTACCATCCTACCACGCAACCAATCGCTGATCGCCATGAGGGCACATTAGTCGTCAAATTTTTTTTGTGGGGTTGGCACAAGAGGATAAAATTAAATAAACAAAACATTTATCAACTTTTATTTTATTATATGTTTTATAAACTACTTATTCTAAATATTTAATTTTTTAATTTTTGCTCTTCAACAATTTGTTGTGCCTTTTAATTGAATGGTAAATTATGAACCTAATGTAAAGTGTTTTAATAATATTTTGGAAAGCACTCACATCACATAACAAATGTACAATCTGGCACACATTTCAATATTTCATTACCAATATTTACAATGTTTCTTTCGAGATCAATATTCGAGAAAAATATTCGTAAATTTTTGCTCAAGCAATTTATAGTTTAATATCAGATACATTCTCACATTGTTTGGAACTCAAACAAACACCTTAATTTGTCAGCAAGTTGAGTGATGGAAAAGCATTTCCAAATAAATAATTAACAGGTCTTTGTTACAAAAAACTAATACTGAATTTTTCGAAGTAGTTTTTTAGAAGTTTTAACAGTGGTAGAGCCACGCGGCAGCTTTTGCTGTCGCACGGATGGGCCGGCTCGAACCGGGGTGGTACCACGACCTCACAGAATACCAGCGTGAAGTAGAGGTTTACCTCTGCGTTTCGCTTGGTGAGTGCAGGTGGCCGGAGGCCCTTTTTACTGGAAATGAGGCATTCCATCTTAGTCCTCACGGGTGACAACGCATCTACATTTTGAATTGTAATAGAGGATAGATGTAGATGTTTATGGGCTGCAGCAACCACTTACCATCAGGTGGACTGTGTGCTCGTTTGTCACCCTTATCCTAAAAAAAAAAAAAAAAAAGTAATCCTCACAGAGTCTATATTGTTGCCTTTTTTATAAACAAAAAGTTTTGAAAGGAGATTTTCTCCTCCGACAGCTTTTAACTACTCTTGCCGTCTGAAATAATAATAATAATAAATCACGAACTTACGTATTTCATTTATAAACGTAATTATTCAATTATAAACATTATAAAAATAACTATTCAATTACTTGTAGGTAGGTCACTTATAAGTGAGTTATCTATCTGCCACATTAAAAATAATAAATTATAGTCAAGTTACTACTTACTTATCATTACCATATTATCACTTTTTTATATTTCATTTGACACGACTAATAATATTATTCTTTACATAACCCTGAGTTTGAGCACTGGCCGAGCCGGTTTAAAAGCAGTTTCTCCCTGTACGTGACGAGCCGCCAGTGCTCACGCATACACACTCCTCAAGCACCTCAAGCTTGTAGTAGTGTAATGATAATAGCGCGGTTGTAAGAAGCTTTGCCTCTGTACGGTTTCTTACTCATGTGGTGAGGGCGACGAACCACCATTTTGCGAGGCTGTCTGTTATTAGAGAGCAGGCATAGAATTATTACGCAATAGTGGGTAAATATAGTGAGTATACTATACATATCGAAACACTTGTTTGTACATTCAGCAGCGAAACGTCACTATTTTTTTATTAAAAATAATCTATACAAATAAAAATAATTGAAGTGTATGTTTGTAATGTCGAAATAACAGTTTTTACTATATTTTAAAAATCGTGTTTGTTATAAGTAGGTACCGTATATACTTTCACATGTATATACGGTACCTACTTATAACAAAAACACGATTTTTAAAATTATTGTCTGTCTGTTTGTCCCGGCTAATCTCCGGAATGGCTGGACCGATTTTGACCGGACATTCACCGGCAGATAGCTGATGTTATAAGAAGTAACTTAGGTTACTTTCATTTTAGAAAAAGAATTAGGGTTCCGCGCAAAAAATTATAACCCATGAAATCCAATAATAATAAACTACGCGCGCGCGAAGTCGCGGGGAATAGCTGGTAATAAATAAAGAGACAGATGTATAGTACTTTGAAAACCATTTTTTTTTCTTAGGCATGCATGTTTCTTTCCGTTGATTTCCTACACACCAAACCGTAGTAAAAATCAGCACTTAAAGTTCAAAATTTTAAAAACTCCCGAAACAAAAAGAGATGATGATCTTCACACGGCTGAAAAGATATGTATGTGTTTCACCCCCGTGCCTAAGAAAACACTTAAAACCTTTGGTCCTGCGCCTGTTCTCCCTCCGGTCGTATCGGATAACCGTCCCATCGGTATTTGAGAGTAAGAAATAGAAAGTCTACTTGTGCATGCGCATACACTCATACGTACACTGCGCAGAGAGCTAGTCAATTAATCTGGAGGGCATTCAATTAATATTGACGGTAGGATAATATTATCTTATTCAGTGTGAAAATTGTTTTCTTTTACAAGAGGCGTCATCTATACTCGTATTTCTTAGAAATGTTAATGTTATGTTTAAGATAAAAGTATCTGAAAGTGAACTTTATCATTTACTTTCCTTTTATTCTCTTGATACAAAGAATTGTTTATACTTATGCAACTTATTGCAGTGTAAATCAATCTTCTGTATGATGTCCCCATCAGTGCCGGCCCGAGGCAAGTTTTAGGATGGAGCGAGATCCAATTATGGCGCCCCCTTGCTTGCTCCGAACACCAGTTGCGCGTGCACGTGCAAGCATGGAACTGGGAAGATCTCGACAACATCTTAAGTCTATGGCTACTTTGTGGATTGAAAACAGCCATGTTCGTGGGATTTTAGGCACTGCACTCCTTACGGTATCTATAGGAGTAATTGATGTAGAATGAAAAAACAAAATTAAATAGGAATTAAGGTACATTTATTTAAATAAGTCATAACAACAATAGACATTAAAACAAAATTAAGTCAACATTCGTTAATGAGTTCAATAAGCATAATCAACTTTAGAACTGGTATTTATACGTTATGTTATATGTTTACTAATTAACGTAACAGTGCTTAATAAAAACAAACTCTTTAGGTTTAGCCTACTGGCTCCTAATAATAATATAATTAACCCATTGAATGACGGAAAAATTAAAACAATAGCATAACAATAACAATTAAGACACCTGTCTGTCCTTAAGACACTCAATGTGTTAAATATAAACTATTTTAATGAAGAACAAATTTTAATTAAATCGATGCGTACGCACTTTTGAATTTGCAAATTTTTTATGACCTCCTCATACGATAATGTCTGAGCTATATCATTTTCAATTGATAGTAAGGCTAGATCAGAAAGCTTATCTACTACAAGAGTCGACCTCAGCTGCGTTTTAATTAAGAGCGTAGTCGGTCTGCGCGGGAATTGAGAAATAGGTATTTGAAGAAACTATTGCCGTCGCACTGCGCCTGAGCAACCGAGGTATCAATATGTGAGTGAATAATCTGTATTTGTGTGCGTAGCTCAGTACAACGCATCTTCCGCGCGCACCATGTTTACGGACTTGATTCTTTGCTTCACTGTTTTGACTCGGCTTGTGGATTGGATTTGAATACCTATTTATTTTGTTCTAACGACTAGAGAAAAATCGTGAGTATTATTTTATTTGTAAATAAATTTTATCATTTTACCCCCTTCAAATCGACAAAAGAAATTCAATAATTTAACAAAATACTGCTTGTAAGGTACAAGTAGTGTTTTGTTAAATTATTGAATTTTGTTTGATAAAATGTCAACTTACAAATATAATCATATCATAATAATTTTTGTTTCAGGTAAACCCTTTTTCGTTAATAATGGGTCGAAGAAAAGGGAATAAAACGCGTCTATTCTTGAGTCCTAAAAGAAAAAACCTTAATTTACGTATTTTACGATGATTTACGTATATAACGGAAGATTAATTTTGAACTGTGTACAGTGCCATCCAATTAATTAAAATTTCATAGCTATTATGGTCAAAGGAGCGTGAGGTAGTCAATTTTGAATGGCATGGCTGGATTCTACTCGAGATGGTCCTTGTTATAAGGCGATAACTATATAAAAACAGCAACAATAATGCTTAGTCTCTTTGTTTCGCACGTGGTTTATCCCATCTCGGCCTAAGATGTTTTTATTTTTAACGTCTTTGATCTCAGCGGATAAAATACCACCTGTTGCAGACGCTCGTAATATGCATTCATGTCAAATTACAATATGCATTTAAGTAGGTATATATTGCCTATCTCTATGGCAATCAAATATAAAACTGTATAATTGAAAATCACCTTCCGACTGGGGTTGCCATCGCTGATAGGGCTTTTACTTGTTTTATAATTTTTAACTGACTTTCAAAAAAGGAGGGGGTTATATGTTCGACTGTATGTATTTTTTATGTATGTTCACCGATTTCTCCGTCATTTGTGGACTGATTTTCAATTTTTTTTATTCGAAAGCTTACTCTTGAGGTGGTCCCATTGCCATCAAGTCAGAACTCAGAATATGATCCCAGGGAAATCGAGGGCAACCCTTAAATTTTATAGACACATTTGATGTTTTTTTATATACTTTTTAACGCATCCATTTGTGCCTGGTAATCTTCATCTCATGTTGCTTAGATGATGATGGAAGGTATAAGTTAGGATGGATGGGATTCCAAGAAAATTAAGGGCAATACACACATTTTATGGGCGTTGTTTGAACAACAATCTTCTCATAAGATCCGATGGTCATCATGTCAGGATCTAATGAAGGGATCATTGAGAAATCGAGGGAACTCTCCAATTTTATAGACACATATAGGCGTTATACCTGGTAATCATCATATCAAGTTGCTGAGCTGATGATGAAAGTTATAAGTCAGGATCTGATGATGGGATCCCAGGACAATCAAGAGAAACCCTCAAATTGCATAGGCACTTAAATGTTTTTTCATGCAACTTTCAGAGAGAGTTGAGAACCTTTTGAAGAAAACGCAAGCTTTTTATCGTCGGGGTTGATCAGCTGGTGATCTTCTGGTCTACCTGACTCATAGATGGGCGGAGGTAGTAGAGTCCAAGGGGGAGGGATCCTCGGCGTCGACATATCGAGTGACGTGCAGTTTCGTGGTCACTTGGAAGAGAAGGCCAAATTGGCCTCTAAAAAGCTTGGCGTGCTCAGCAGAGCGGAACAGTATTTCATGCCGGCACACCACTTGCAACTTTACAAGGCGCAGGTTCGGCCTCACATGGAATACTGTTCCCATCTCTGGGCTGGGGCTCCCCAGTGCCAACTCCTTCCACTTGACCGCATCCAGCGCAGAACAGCTCGAATCGTCGACGACCGAGTCCTTTCTCGATTCATTGGCGCTACGAAGAGATGTTGCATATCTTTGCATTTTCTTTCGCATTTACCACGGGGAGTGCTCTGAAGAACTGTTCGGATTAATCCCAGCCGCCTTTCACGAACGCACATCTGGATGATTGGCGGTCCACCACTGTGCGATTTAGAAGATGTTTTCTTCCTCGCACAACTTCCTTGTGGAATCGATTACCATCAGCGATTTTTCCAGACCGATAAGACTTAGGCACCTTCAAGAAAAGAGTCTACTCCTTTTTAAAAGGCCGGCAACGCCTTTTTTTCACGAATTTTTTCCACGAATTTTTTCCACGAATGCCTTCTCCCTGAAATAATTGACGGTCGGATACCACGAAATTTACCTGTAAGAGAAAGGATGGAAAGGACGACAGAAAAAATGTACATATTAATTATTATATGACTTATTATATTATATTAATATATAAATAAAATACCCACAAGCACCTCTTCTGCCACATGAATATTACGAATTTATTTGATAAGAGCAATCATTATTTTATAAAGTAAAGTAAGTAGAAAAAAAGTAAGTAAGCCCCAGTAAAGCTGGCAAATCAAGTAAGCAGAATTATTCACCAAGCAGTAGAATGCGAACATTAGTTACGTATTATTTCACTAAATTTCGCTAAAGGTCTTTTCAAATAATACTAAACGTAAACTCGCTGAATTGTTACTTCGTTGTCTTAATAATTTCACTGTTCTGTGCCGCCTGTAAATCAGTATAGTACGATACGTCGTTACGTCGATATCGACTGACATCACTATGATATCGATAAAAACTTCGACAGTTGTTACTTTCCTAATTCTTTAGACTAATAAGTACTTATTAGTCTAACCACCCCTCACCTCTGGTCTCCCCCCGTAGAGTGCGATAGGGACAACTGCAGCTCAGAACGATTTCACCTACAAAAACCATGACCGATCGACATTTCGTATTCCCCTGTTTTCTCCTCGAAAACTAAGCAGATTAAATTATTTTTGGTATCAAAGTTTAAAGGAAGAATGGATCTACGCTCCTATCATTTTCTTTTATCTTAAAAACGTTTCAAATTTGTTTGGTAGTCGTCTGATTACGGAGGTAAAAACGGGACATTTTTTTTGGTCTTTGGAAAGTCATATTTATTTTTGTAATAATTTTTTGGAAAAAAATAAATGATAGGGGCATGCCTTCAATAGACCTTGATTTTTATAAACAAAACCGATTACTCTAGAGGCATTATCCAGGAAGAAAATAGGGGAATACATTTGTATGGAAAAAATGCAGCCCGTCTACGCTCTTAACTTAGCTTGCTAAAACTGCGTTCACCTTTGGCCACCGTAATCGGAATAGTTACAAAAATTCGGAGAGCTGTCCAAATAATAGGTCTTTCCGTATGAAATTGCTGTACTGCTGTACTGGCCATTTAAAATCAAAATATTTTTTTGTTTGGCTAAGAATTCTGATTTCAAATTACTTTTATTTTAAAAACATGGATTTCTTTTTTCAAAATTTGTGATTTGTATATTAATAAGCGTTATGGTTTCAGCTTTTTGTCATTATGGATGCGTTAAAATTTCGAGTAATTATGGAATATAGGTACCGTCGTGGCAGCAACGCGGCCCAGGCGTCACGCAACATCAACGAAGTTACGAAGCAAATACTACAAACTAACGCACTACCTGTTATTGGTTCCGTTTCCGTTCTGAAAATTTCGACCTGAAAAATTTACCCCGTGGTCGTCCGAAAACTTTGGTCGACAATGACGAATTAAAGGCGATTGTGGAAGCTGATGATAATCAATCTACGGTTGCATAAGCAGCACCTTTCCACGTTAGCATCAAAACAGTAATGGTCCATTTGCGTCAAATTGGCAACGTACAAAAGCTTGACAAATGGGCACCCCAAACTTAATGATCGCCAACGCGAAGTACGCGTCGAGATGTGCCTTGCACTGCTCAACAGGCACACAAACGAAGGAATTTTGAACCATATTGTTATATGCACCGAAAAATTAATTCTGTTTGACAATCGCAAGTACTCAGCAAGTTAGTTGAAACCTGGTGCAGCACCTAAATAATGCCCTAAGCGAAAACTTACCCCTAGAAAAGTGATGGTCCCTGTTTGGTGGTCTAGCACCGGTGTGATTCATCACAGCTTCTTAACAAACGGAATGAGTATTACTGCAAAAGTGTACTGTGTAGAACTGGACATAATGATGGAGAAGCTCGCACGTCTCCAACCAGCTTTTGTACTTGGTCTTCGTAATGGCTGAACCGATTGTAATGACCGAATTTTAACACGTGGTAGAGCCATGCTGCAGCTATATTAATAGTATAGTTGTACCATGAATGGGTCGGCTCGACCGGGGAAGTACCACGCCCTCACAGAAACCATTGTAAAATAGCAGCTTAACGCTGCTGTGTTTCGTGTGGTGAGTGTAGAGAACCGGAGACCCTTTTTACTGGAAACGAGGCATTACATCTTAGTCCTCACGGGTGACAACGCATCTGCATTTTGATTCATAATCGAGAATAGATGTAGATGTCTATGGGCCGCAGCAACCACTTACCTTTAGATGGACTGTGTGCTCGTTTGTCACCTTCTTGTCACGTTTGTCTTATCCTATAAAAAAAAGTTAGAAATGATAGGTTGACCAGCCCTAGAGGCGGCACCTTGATCTACTACATAAGCTCTTCCTTGATTTAGTCAAAGCGTTTGGCACATAGAGCCATATCCCAGGGCCATCAGACGTCACTTATTTTCTGACGAACGAAATGTGTAAGATTGAGTAGTGTTAGTATGTACTATGATCGCATGCCCACCAGCTAGCTTGGCCCGTAGGCCATTTTCCAGTTATCAGGTAATCAAGGTATGTAAAAACATTATTCACCTCACGTTAATTCTTCCAGCTGATTTTTACGTATATGTTAGATAATATCGTTAAAAATCGGCCATCAATACTCCCAGACACTTTCCGTCGGCGGTATCGCTTTGAAGACACTTTAAAGTTCTCAAAAAAATTATCCAATGTCACTTACAGTTTACAAGAAGGCAGACCGATCCAATGGGTCAATCACCCCATAACTCAATTTTAATGCCTCTGTGGGTATGAGCGCGAGGGCGCGCATGAGCGTGAATGAGACATGTATTAGTATTATATTGACCTCGCTCCCTATCTTTTACAGTTTACTCATACCAAATTTTTTTATAGCATAGAGTGACAAACGCACACACACAGTCCTGTCACACAGTCCACCTGATGGTAAGTGGTTTCTGTGACCCATAGACATCTATTTGATTCAATAAAGAATCAAAATGCAGATGCGTTGTCACCCGTGAGGACTAAGATGGAATGTCTGTTTTCTGAATCTAAACATTTTAAAAAATCTGCTTAATAATTAAAGATCAACTTTTAAAAAAGTGCTCTTCTGACCGCAATAATTCTAGAAATTCACCTTACAATCTGTTTCAAATTACTCGAGTAAACTTCAATTTTTTTTAAATAAAATATCAAAAGCTTGACAAACCATCAATAAATTCATTAAAACTTGTCTTTGATTGTGATTCCTGGCTCCAGACATTTAGCAATGCTCAAAAAAGATTAAATATCACTGTGAATTGGCTAAAAAAACGTACTTACTTTAAATATTGAAAAAACCAAATTCGAAAAAAAGCCTTGATTTTTATTTCGAATTTGAGCGACTGATTCCCTTCCATCTGAAGGTGCACTAGTGTTTTACAGGCGTAACTCTCTATTGTCTTCCTCAGACTCGATTATGTATTGTACCTGCCCAAGCATCGAGAGATCTGAGTACCTACGTTAAATATATTTCTTTTTTTCTGCGATGTAAGTGCTGTTAGCCTATATGGCTCTTACAGCTTCATCTGACACAGGGCTTTTAAAAAAGGGAAGGGCAATGATGATGAGGATGTTGATGATGATGGTGGTCCCCTCTGTGAGGATTTTTTGTTTTTTGCTCTGTAACCGGTGTTCGAGTAGGGAAGTACGGACCCCTACCTCTGGCTGCTTAGTTCGTGTAGGTCCATGTTCTGGGCGGTGAGAACCGGCCAGGTACGCGGTTGTACGGTGTGTACGCGGTGTGTGCTGTAACGCCCTACATTATAATCATCTCACGCGCTCCAACCGTTATTATCTTGCAATTGCTGGTCCCATTTGGTGTGGGTGAAGTGTCAATGTATGTTGTACCTACGACGTTTGGGGTGACGGGATTGAGCGAGCGTTAAATATCTTGGTGTAATAATTAACAATTTAGCGTTTGCATTAATATCCAGATTAAGAAACTTGATTTATGTATTTAAAATTATAAAAACTGATACGAAAGTGATTAAAACTATTTATTTTACCTTGGATCAATCTTTTCTGCTATACAGTATAAATTCATGGGGTGGTGTAGCAATAACCAGTATTATAGGATTAGAACCCACGCAAAGAGCCATACTAAAAGTGGGGTTTTCATTTCCATTCTTATTTCCAACTGCAGAACGCATGCACGCACGCACGCAATAACGCACGCACGTACGCACGCACTCAAACACAATCGGCTTACCCTTCTGAGCAGAAGAGCGCGCGACGCGATTGGCGAAAATGGGAGGGACACTATAATATTATGTCCTAAGCTGATAACAACGTTCAAATTATTATTTGTTAGGTGGTCACCGTGGTCAAAGTTGTTTTCTAGTCGTTGCGAAAGGTACGATCTTTGTCCGGTCGCGCCTGTGACCCGGACAAGATAGCATTATCGACCAAGTGCAGTTGAATTAAAACAACATGCCTCAATCGTAGCCCATGTATATAAACAAATAGCTAGACAGAGAGTGCTAATATTTGATTAGTAAAAATAAATAAAAATTATGGCAGCACTTTATGACCCTGCTAATTAAATTTTGTTGTTGTGATGACATTGCGAGGTAAAGCAATAGTATTGATTCCGTTAAGGTTCTTGTACTATTATTTGGACGTAGTTGTACAAAAACGTTCCAACCCACAACTCATTCAAAAATGAGTTAAATATACAGATCTACTTATTACGACATCTTTATACAAAAATGTTCCAGCCCACAAAGATGTCAAAATAAGTAGATCTGTATATTTAACTCATTTTTGAATGACTTGTGGGTTGGAACGTTTTTGTATGACTACGGTCATTTATTCTGTGGTTAAGGTAGCCACCTGATCCCTTAGTTATAAAGTAACTGCCTGGACTGTGTTTTTTTTTTCATTAAAAAAATTATCCTCACACTAGCAATTTCTCCTGTATCGTGGAGGTGTTTTACATGCGTAACTGCACATGAATCAGACCCAGACCCTTTCTATACGTGGTAGAGCCATGCTGCAACTATGTTAATAGTATAGTTATAGCACGAATGGGTCAGCTCGACCGGAGAAGGACCACGCTCTCACAGAATACCAGCGTAAAATAGCAGCTTAACACCGCTGAGTTTCGTATAGTGAGTGTAGAGAACCTGAGACCCTTTTGACTGGAAAAGAGGCATTCCATCTTAGTCCTCACGGATGACAACGCATCTGCATTCTGATTATTCATTGAGGATAAATGTAGATGTCTATGGGTCAACCACTTATCATTAGGTGGACTGTGTGCTCGTTTGTCATCCTATCATATAAAACAAAACCCAGAATGTATTTTGGAGGCACAGCAATACTTGTTTCGTGCAGAAATCGAAAGCATCCCGTACCACTGTAGTAAAAAAATACAAAAGAGATCCATAAGAGCAATTTATAACCTTAGTCCAAAGGAGAAGAGAGAGAAAGAGACTTCTTAGGGGAGCTGCGGGCTGTTTGAAAGAGATACCGCGGCTCCGGAACGTAAGGGTACTGAAGGAACACGGATGGTTTTTAGTCAGTAAAAGTCTGACACTCCCTTCCGCTCCACCCAGAGCGAAAGGCGTCATTTGATGATTTTCCATCCGCAAAAAAAAAAGGGTGCTTCTAAACGGAACACATTTTTACTGCAATATGTGGCTGCAATATTTTTAAACATTGCCCGGCCATCGTAACATATTTGATGTACAATATGACCAAAAAATGTATATCTCGGCAACGGCAACAACATGGTTAATGTCAATCACGGTTGTAGTTAGGTGCAACAATGGCTGATGTAACCATTTATATTACAGCGGCTTTTATTTTTGCATACCTTAAGCGCTTAAGAAAGCGCAAGGTATGTTCTACTATCGCCTAAAAATTAAGATTCCAACGTTTTATCGAATAAAATCGTATCTAGCAATCATATTATACATATAAATTATATAAAAAGCACATTGTTAGAACGATAAATGATTGTTGAACTTATTAATATTTTTTTTAATCGATTAATTGCTATTTTTAAATAAAAAAAGGGGTTTAGTGGCTTATGGTATGGATTTATCAAGTCCGGAAGGCTTGTAAACACTCTAACTTTTGAAAATATCAATTGTTTAACTCAATCTATTTTTTAATCTCTTCATCTATCATGTGGGAAGCCACTGAATGTAAATGGCAATGTAATTTTGTTTTGTTTAGCTATAATTAATTTTTTTCGGCTCCAAAATGGCGAAATTTTCGTTGATTTGGTAGCCTTGTATGTAAATTAATTCTGTAAAGGGAGCTAAAGCCACAGAGTAGTTTACTCACTCACTCAATTCGACGCACAGAGTACTTTTTATATACTGGTCAGTCGCCGTCGTGAGTGGACATTGTTTCGGATGTTTGCAGCGGCTCAAAAAGATCGCTGTACAAATACACAATATTCGAATATCCAAATTTCTTAAATACCTGATTATAATAATAATAAGATATTTTTTATTACAATATTTTAAAAGCACAGAATAAATAATAGTAGTACGTACTAAAAGTAAGTAGTATCAATTTTTTTGTCATTTGGGTGACATTTCATGTTTTTCGAGTGTTGAAACCGATAGGGTTGTCGAAATATAAATCCAAGATGGCGGCCGCAATAGGTATAATTTTTTTCATCATGGGTGTCATTTTCATGGTTTTCGAGGGTGTTGAAGCCGATAGTGCTGTCGAAATGTAAATCCAAGATGACGGCTGAATTAGGTACCAATTTCTTCATCATGGGTGTCATTTTCATGGGTTTCGAGGGTGTTGAAGCCGATAGTGCTGTCGAAATGTAAATCCAAGATGGCGGCTGCAATAGATATCAATTTTTTCATCATGGGTGTCATTTTCATGGTTTTCGAGAGAGTTGAAGCCGATAGGGTTGTCGAAATGTAAATCCAAGATGGCGGCTGCAATAGTATCAATTTATTCATCATGGGTGTCATTCTCATGGTTTTCGCGGGTGTTGAAGCCGATAGTGCTGTCGAAATGTAAATCCAAGGTGGCAGCTGCAATGGTTATCAATTTTTTCATGATGGGTGTCATTTTCATGGGTTTCGAGGGTGTTGAAGCCGATAGTGCTGTCGAAATGTAAATCCAAGGTGGCGGCTGCAATAGATATCAATTTTTTCATCATGGGTGTCATTTTCATGGTTTTCGAGGGTGTTGAAGCCGATAGTGCTGTCGAAATGTAAATCCAAGATGGCGGCTGCAATAGATATCAATTTTTTCATCTTGGGTGTCATTTTCATGGTTATCGAGGGTGTTGAAGGGGATAGTGCTGTCGAAATGTAAATCCAAGATGGCGGCTGCAATAGGTATAAATTTTTTCATCATGGGTGTCATTTTCATGGTTTTCGAGAGAGTTGAAGCCGATAGGGTTGTCGAAATGTAAATCCAAGATGGCGGCTGCAATAGATATCAATTTATTCATCATGGGTGTCATTCTCATGGTTTTCGCGGGTGTTGAAGCCGATAGTGCTGTTGAAATGTAAATCCAAGGTGGCAGCTGCAATGGTTATCAATTTATTCATGATGAGTGTCATTTTCATGGGTTTCGAGGGTGTTGAAGCCGATAGTGCTGTCGAAATGTATTTAAACTACTTTAAAAATTCCGTATAATCATGTTATACGTATTTTTTTTATGCGCTTAAGGTATGCTCAATTGGACTTACCAATTTTTTTTTTTAAACTAGTTTTTGTCCGCGACTTCGTCCGCGTATAATTAATTTAGAAAAATTGAAATTAAAAAAAATTATGCAAGTACCATAGACCACATATACTATATATTCTACATGCATTTATACTACACGCTTCGGAAAATTGTACATAAGACCTAAGAGTACAATCTACCACTTTCTTTTCGTATGTGGACTATGAGAAAGATATTGATTCCGTCGAAATTTGGGCGTTGCTACAGGCCTTTCAGTGGTGCCAAGTTAACTGTCATTATATCGAAGTGCTGAAGTTTTTGTGCAGTAGGGCTATGATGGATATCCAAGTACATAGCCAGAGTACGAAACCCATCCGACTGCAGAGAGGTGTAAGACAGGATGACGTTATATCCCCGTAACTCTTCGCCGCTTCATTGGAAGAGGTTTTCAAGCTACTGCACTGGAAACGATACGTTATTAACATAATGATGTTTGCCAATGATCTTCACTCACCTTAGATTTCCCGACGATATAGTCCTTATGGCAGAATCGCTGGAGGACCTAAGAACTATACTCAATGACCCAATATTGCCTCCTAACGAATAGGTCTTAAGATGAACATGGACAAAACAAAAATCATGTGAACGTCCATGCCACACTTATCCTGTAGTGATTGGGAGCACTAAGCTCGAAGTTGTTGACGAGTATGTTTACCCGGGACAAATAATCCGACTAGGTAAGTCCAATTTCGACTTCGAGAGGTCAATGGACGGATTCAATTCGGCTGGACAGCGTTCAGGAAATAACGACACATTTTCTCGTTAGGTATATATACATCAAAACTTGAAAACGAGATTGGTCCTTCACTACTGGTCATATGAGGAAACTCAAGGTCGCTCTACGATCTGTGAAGAGGGCTTTACTGGGAGTTTCTCTGCGTGATAAACTTAAAAATGAGGTTATTCGCAGTGGAACCAGAGTGACCGACATAGCCCAACGGATTAGTAAACTGAAGTGCCAATGGGCCGGCCAAATAGCTCGAAGTACCGACAAACCAATGGGAAGAAAGGTTCTTGAGAGGCAGCCTCATACCGGTAGGCGAAGTGTAGGGCGACCCGCCTCTAGTTGGAGTGACGACCTGGTAAGACATGGTCGATGAATGTGATCCGTTCGAAGATCATCGTCGTGTCGTCTTGTTACGTCAAAAACAGGTGCCAAACTGTTGTTTTCAATGGCTATTCCTCTAAAGGTGTTTATACCGTCTAGGCTTGGGCAAAAAATATCGATATATTAGAATAAAAATATCGGTATATATCGTCGATATTTTAAAACGCGATATATCGATTTTTATTTTAGAGTATCGAATATTAAAATATTGTATCGTTTTTTTCGTCGTCCAACTGTCAGTAAATAAAATTTAGGACCTCATCTTTACATCATGCATATGATGACGATATATCGATATTTATCACGCGATATATATCGATACAGTTTAAAAATATAGATTCGATATATACTTTTCCCTTGGCCATCCCTAATACCGTCTGGCCTTCCGCAGGGATCGTTACTCGGTCTATTACTGTTTTCAATTTTTATAAACGATATTTCAACTTATTTTTAAACCCCAACGAAAACAGACGGGTGTTATGTGTTTAACGTGTGTATCTGTGTATGTCTGTAGCATCGTAACGCCCAAATACAAATACAAATTCTTTATTTGCAAGAAACACAGTTGACAGGGTCTTAAGTTAAATCTAGTGTACATGTGTTTAGTCTGCTCGCAGACGTGCAAATATTTAGGTACATAATACAAAAAAGAACTATCTGTAAGTGGATCACATAAATCATTGAACTAATTTTTCCATTCTAAATATTCTTTTAGGCTAAGAAACAATTTTCCAATAACCATTTTGTTAAATTATTTTTAAAAGAGACTCCTTCTTTTTCTTTTAAATTCTTAGGTAATGTGTTATACAATAATATACTCATGTTATATACATTTCTCTTATACATATTTTTATGACAGGGAGGTTGATATATTAGGTCTGCATATTTACTTCTTAAACGCCTTGTTGTAGTATCTTGGCGGGTTTTAAAATACTTAGGGAATGATTTGACAAAAAGACAGGCTTCTTTGATATATAAACAAGGTAATGGAGGAATATTATATTTTTAAAAATAAGGTTTACAACTATCTAAATACCAAATGTTGCTTAAGGCACGTATGCATCGTTTTTGAACTAAAAGTGCTCTTTCTACCTCAACAGAGTTACCCCAAAGCAAAATCCCATAACTAAGCACTGATGATACGTAGCCATGGTACGCGGTGAGGGCAGCCTCAACTGATATATTTTGCCTTACACTTTTTAAAGCAAAACCAAACGTATTTACCTCTACCTTTCATACCCAAATGGACGAACTGATTTTGATTTAGTTTTTTTTTGATCGATAGGTGATTTGATCGAGTGTTCTTAGCTATGATTCAAGAAATTTATGTTTAGCCGTTTGAAGATCATCAGCTCTTTTTGTTTCGGAGTTTTTTTTTAATTAAATTATGTTTTCTGTTATACTCGTAAACGTAGCCCTACCCTATACAATTACAAGCTCTTGAATATGCCAATTCACTTGGAATATAAGGCCAAATTGGCCTCGAAAAATCGACTCGATTCACTGGCGCTGCGAAGAGATGTTGCATCACTTTGCATTTTCTTTCGCATCTACCACGGAAAGTGCTCTGAGGAATTGTTCGGATTAATCGCAGCTGCCAAATTTCATAAACGCACATCACTGCAAAATTCCCGATTCCACCCACACCATCTGGATGCTTGGCGGTCCACCATTGTAGGTTTCACTAGGAGTTTTTTCCCGCGTACGACCTTTCTGTGGAATAGCTTACCACCGGCAATTTTTCCGGACCGATACGACTTAGGGACCTTCAAGAAAAAGCTTACTCCTTTTTAAAAGGCCGGCAACGCATCTGCAATTCCCCTGGTGTTGCACTTGTTCATGGGCGGCGGTAGTCACTTATCATCAGGCGAGCCGTAAGCTCGTTTGCCTCCTAACCTATAAAAAATATGCCAGTTACCCGGGTCAACAAAATAAAGGATGGAGGGATTGAGTTCAACTCGAAACTAGTCTTCGATATGCATAAGTATCTCTAAAACGACCAATAAAGCTCGGATTTAATTTTAGAATATCATCAGAGTTCAAGAGCATAAAACATTAAAAATATGTACTCTATTGTACATTTGTCCGAAATCATCCAGAGTACGCCTCGCAAGTTTGGAATTCCAACTATAACATGTTCATCAACTGTATCTAATCTATATAAAAAAAGTTCCTAAGACATCTGCAATTCCGTTCTAACACACACGTATGCGATATTACTCTACACGAGCGAAGAAAAATAGCAGATTTGTGCTAGATATCTTTTAAATTATCTTTAATAATTTAATAATATCTTTAATAGGTATCTATTTTTAGCGACACACTTGACTGTCCAGAGTTGCTGTATAAAATAGGGCTGCACACACCATCGGAGTTACTAACAAATAATAATCTTCTGCACGTCCCTTTACATAAAACTATCGTTCGACAATATTCATTTTTTTATACATATTATGTACATTAATAATCGTCGGTTGTTGGTTGAACCGACGGGGAAGAAAGGTTTTTGAGTGTCAGCCTCGTGCAGGTAAGCAAACTGTAGAGCGGCCACCCACTAGATAAGAATACGACATGCAAGAAGTTAATGGATGCAGGTGGCTTAGAAAAGTGTGTGGCATTCCTTGGGGAAGGCTTTGGGTTGGCTATAGACGTCCGGTACTTGATTTTAACTTTAACTTTTACACTGTTTTTGGATGTCGGAAATTCGTTTTGAATTAATTACGATAAAATAAATTTCATTAAAAATTGCGTATAACGAAACGCAAATTTGTCAATTTGGTCAAGTATTATGAAGTAACATCGAGTACTTGATTTTAATTATGTTTTCAGTTTAGGTTTGTCAGGGTTAAGCTAAAACCTTTTAACCTGTTTTTGAATTACGGAAATGTTTTGTGAAATAACATAAATTTCAATAACTAAAAATTGCATATGATGCAACGGATCACCCATAAAGAAGTGACTCGGACCCAGACAATCCATTTGTGGCGAAGATGGGACTCATACACAAGAAATTGAGTCGCAATGGAGAGCAGTCAAAGAGGTTTTTCAGAAAACAAAACTATAACAATTCACATTACATTGTTTACATTTACCGTTATCACAGCAGAGTTTAGGGCAACCTGACTTTATAGATAAGATAGGTCGAATCTATACTAAAACTGAATCAGAACGCCCCGACTCCACGTAGTCTTGTACGCCTATCCGTAGTGTTTTTGTAAAGCCGTAGGCGCGGAGGGAGAGAAGCCCCCGCTCGCTGTAGTAAATCGTAGACACCTGTGTGAGCCGTAGCAGCTGAGGCTGGTCGCCGAAGGCGACCAATAAGCCGAAGCTGTGGAGGTGAGTATGGATGCCTGTGATTTGCTACGCAAGGGCGAAGGGTTTGCACTTCCCGCAGCACCGAAGCCGTTGCAGAAGTAACTTTGAGTCAAACTTTGAGACACAAATTCCTGTGTAAAAAGTTAGGTTATGATTTTACAAAAAAATTATTACTCATAAATTATACATTTCCGCAACAGGGTAAGGGTTTCCCCCGAACCCACCCCTTCCCCCTCCTACCCCAGTACGCGAGTACCAGATGTCTATATTTTCACCAAGGCTTTTGTTCATCAGTGGACTTGCGAAGAACTGTAAAGATAATAATGATGAATACTGCTTAACTGGAAGTTATCGATATCTTGCATTCGATTTGGACAAAAATTAAATTACTGACAGCTTGGTAGCGCATGGCAGTAGCTACCACAGAGTACACTATAGTAGCTACCTACACTATCTACACCATTGAGTTATACAAGTGTAACATATAAATCAATGATCTACACAGTCCGCGCGAGGATGTACAGAGCAACGAATAAACGAATAATGCCTTATACCTAGGCTTGCCAACCGTCCCGGATTTTCCGGGACATCCCGCTTCTGGGTCAATTTTGGAGCGTCCCACCGTAACCCTTTGCGGGACGCCTTTTGTCCCGGAAATCAGTGATTATATGATATTAGTGCCTATCTTGTACCAACTACACCTTAGCCGTAGCTTCGATACCACTTTCAAATGCATCAGTAGAGAGAGTGTTTTCTCTCTGTGGAAATGCATGGACAGACAGCAGAAATTAGCTGTTTGTTGACCACGTCAAAACTGAACTACAAATTTTTTTTTTCATTAATTTTGATCAAAAATGCAGTGAATTTTATAACTACGTATTGCAAAACAAAAACTTGTTAAAATGCGCAAAATCGCAAAATAAATACAGTTTTAAAACAGAAAAATAAATTAAATTTAAAATGTTTGTCAAACATTTGTATTGTTTTTTTTTTTATTAAATGATTATATTAGTGTTTTTTTTTCTGTAACCAATTTGTATGTGGTGTGTTGTGTCCCGCGTAATATACCAAAGTCCCGGATGTCGAGCTGGGTAATCCCGGAAATGTCTTTTTTGGAGTTGGCAAGCCTACTTATACCCTCTACATCCCTGCGCAACCCGGACTCACAAATAGATAAATTTATTTTACAAATAAATTTAATATATTCTATAAATGTGTATTCAATTAAGTTGTTGATTACAAACATAGACTACATTGAATGATTATGATAACAATTATTTTAAAATAGACTAAACAGTGCAGCATATTATATTTAATACAAAACTAAATTATATATGTCGTCTGCATGTTCATAAGTAGAAAAGTAGAATTGTTTCTATACTTCAGACATCAAAATATAAAATCAAGAATGACAATCTTAGGATTATCCATATCAGCGTCAGATACATCAGCAGAGCTGTATATTAACAGAAGTCATCATTGCTTATAAAGACTTAAATAAAGTGAGACAAATAACTAAAACACTTTTTAATAAAATAAATAATTTTATTGCTAGTCGATACAGCAGTTTATAAATAAAAACACAGATTAACTGACAACTTATCTAACAATAATAGGAAAGTTTTTATTATTCGCCATTGTAAATGGACGTCTACTTAGTAGTTACAAACATCATATCGTCCCTCGACCCCGTGACATTCGCACTGATATCCGTCAGAGCGAGAAGACAACATAGAGAGCGTGTCGTCTGATTCGGTTACGACCTAAGAGTTTCCACTCGCGTGCTCATCAGGTACTAGTGTTAAAATTAATCAAATGGCCCCCTTTCTTCAGAGAGGCAAATTAGGCGGTGTCTTACAAGGCTCTGGAGGCGGCGGCCGGCGGTCCTCAGGGGAACGTGACTGATAATAAGCGCAGTACGGTAATGGGTCCCAATATGTAAACAGAGCTTCACGTGTGTCCAATACCGTATTCAGGAGCTTCCCCACAGTTGCTGCATGTCCACAGCGCGTTTGCCCCTGACACAAATACGGTAGCGACACACCTACTCGCGCCCCGATAGCCACCAACCTATTTCCCTGACCATTCATTATATTTTCTTCGCGTACCAATCTGAATGATACATGGCCCGTCATGGGTCTAGAAGGAGAGAGACGGGATACAAATCTCTGCACCCAAGCATCAGCTTCTTCATCTTTTTGGGGCACTAAACCTTTCTTTGAAGAGTCAACGCGGCAGGTCACGTTATTGACCGCGCGAGACTCCTTTAAGGTAGTGCAAGTTATAATCTTCTCTCCCTTTGGTTCTCTTACAATAACCCAAGGCTTTTCAGCGCTAATTTCACGCGGAAACTTGAATTGAGTTTTCTCTTCAGGCATGACAAATCGCAGACGGTCTCTAGCACCCCGAGTACCAGCACTTGCAATAAAATGTCGCCCTTCTTTCGAAGCACCGCTTTCATACCAATCCCTAACATCATCTTCACTTGTCACGACCCAGAACTGCGGCGTGGAAAGCCCAGCAGCCCGACTCACTCGAATTAACTCCAGTGGGTCATCCAAAACTACAACATCGCGAGCACTTGGCACGAAGCACTGACATCCTATCACTTCTAGGTGCGGCTTAGCCAAAGCGTCATAGTAGGCCGGCGTTGTTGAATTCACTGGTACGTAGAACACCACAGCTTCCCTTTCGGCAATTTCTTTTAGGGCACGCGCGTATGCCAGTGGATCCGCAGGGTTAGGTCTCGGTACTGTATAAAATCTGTTTACTGCTGCTGAATATTTTAGTAGAGCAAATTGCCCTTCTATTTCGAATGCGACAACCCTCGCTCCGGCGGAATGGAAGTTTCTCGCTAAATGTAACGCTTGAATCGAACTGCCTCCACTAATCAATACGGTGCGTTGTTTCTTCGAATCTTTGGAGATGGCGCGTCCGAGCATTTTAAAAACTCCAATGGGACACTGAACACACTTCCAGAAGATGAATAGCGATGCTGCAATCCATAAAGTAGGTAAGACCACGAGTATTTGCTTCCAAGCGGGATGTGTGATGATGCTCAGCAAGGCGAAGAACGGCCGCAGACACAGGCGTGGAAACCAGGTGATTATGCGCAGGAGCCTGGGTAGCTGTGGTGGTCTTTCAGGCGACACAGCGCGTTCCTCTGGTATTAGTGAAAATGTCGAAGAAAATGAGCGCCTGAGGGTGGTAAACGGAGGCGGTTGGTGAGAGCATCGTTTGACTCGGGGAGGTAACACAAGTTCGTTGTGCGATCGCGCGAGGCGGCTATACTCTGGCGCGCAAGCAGGCATGGCGGTAAACTGACGCGCGCGCATCCCTCCACCGCATATAAACGCTCGCTTATCGCTAAAACCGGCGCCGCGCTCCCCAAGATACAACTTTGCACCCAATTAACGATTGCCTATTTAAAAAAAATAAACAAATGCGGGAAATAATTCATGAGCTATTAGTAATTCGGATCCTCTATTAAAGTTCCATTCAATAATAAGTGAAGTACCTAGAAATATACACATTTAATGATAGCATTTTTTAAATTATTCTTTGATCGAAATTTTCCTTCTATTGGTATATTAGAGATCCGCCCCGGTTTCGCGTGGGTGATTTCTGAATCT
Organism: Parnassius glacialis; assembly: GCA_033319125.1. NCBI lineage: Eukaryota > Metazoa > Arthropoda > Insecta > Lepidoptera > Papilionidae > Parnassius > Parnassius glacialis. The sequence continues at coordinate 37,710,459 of JAVANC010000019.1, read as the reverse complement.
CTGTATTCGAGATTCAGTTGCGGTGTTGTTGCGTGGCAACTATCCCCCCTATGAAGCAATCTATGGGGGAGGCCCATGTCTAACAGTAAACTTTAATAGGCTGTAACGATAGGAACACACGCACACTGGAATTTATTTATATATAAAGATTATGACTGAAATTTCAATATTTAAAACGAATTGAAAATATAAAGGGTTAATAAAAATACCATTACCATGGAACAACTTTAATATAATTATCAACAATATTTTAACCACTACATCGATATATCAATAAATTTAGACAAACAACCTTCAGTAAATACCTACTATTCAACTTGAACTCAGCCTTCTCTCCTAATAAACATAAAATACCTATTTACCGCTACCATACACATAATTCATAAATATTGTAGGGAAGATTAAATCTAAACACTAACAAAATATTTATAATATAAAACTATTTTTGTCCAAATGGTTTTAGACATACAATAATTTCGAAATTTCCAAATCTGATGATATTAGGATAGAACTGCAACAATTATTTCCTACATTGTAGCAATCTAGGTCATCCTTCTAGCAGCAGTTGCGCTTACATTTTTATTCTGGTTAGAAGGGTAATGTCTTAGCTTAGTACTCAGGTGTGACAACGAGACAAAGGGATAGAATTTTTTGTTTAGATGCCTAAAGACTAGTGTTCACTTTTCACACGTGTAACTACTGAAAACTTATTTGTTACTATCATAAAAGAAAGATTTACGGAAGGACAGGGCTGCGACACTTTGAAAAGAGGTGAAATATTTGACAGATTTCATAGCGGGGAAGTTGCATTGTTAGAAAAGTGTCAAGATTTTTTTTTGTTAAATATTATTAGTTACAGTTTATATTAATTAAATTAGAAACGAATAAACCAAACTACGGATATACCTTACAGTACAAGAATAAAAAAAACATGTGTGCAGTTCTCACGCGGTAGAAGTGAAACCTTCAGGAAAGGGGACCAAGATAATAGGAAACACTTTATATTGTCATTTTATCTCATTCTCTCGCAGGCTAAATCCTACAGATGTGTTTGTTTGTCTCTTTTTAGCGTCACTTTTTCGTTTCATCGAGTTTTAAATAATAACGATTCTACAGAAATTTTCACTTCAGAAAGAGAGGCACTTCACTGAGGACTGACTTTTCACTGAGCACTTCACTTTACACTAGAAATAAAAAAAAATTACAATAAAATTATTTCACCTCAGTCCCAAGTTCCATGTAGCGTCATCTAGTGAGCAGAAAATTATTAGCCCTCATTGCCAACATCCATCATTGACAAAGTTAATTTACAGTATTTCACATCTTTATATAGAACATAAATATAGTACATATATAGTCCTCTAATACAAACTTAAAAGTCAATTAATTACCATTAAAGCCACTCACAACTTACCTCTATTTTTGATACAACATCTACGTAACTTGAGGCTTTTTAATATTTTATTTAGAAAAACTAAAATTTTGTATAAGGCAGGAAATCTATCATAAATAAAGACTAGCATTACAAATTAAATTACAATGAAAACGAATCATCATTTATGATCTACGAAAAATAATTTTGTGTACCTACTAAGAATAAATAAGATAAAATTGATATGGATTCAGTGTGGAGTATCGTATCACGATTAATATCAATGACGCTATAGACATAACTAATTAATTCAAACCTTAGAATAATAACAACTCACTATCACTAATTAATTCAAACCTTAGAATAAAAGCGTAGTAATTAATAAACAGAACTACAAACATTATAAACATTTAGTTTTTGATACATTAAATTAAAAAAAAAACCATACGTCACACAATCACAAACTTTCATCATAGTTTACAAAAATATAATGGTCATTATAAATATACTATACAATTTTGCATACAGTTAAAAATTAACCATAATATATTAAATACTTTTATTTATCTAAATTATCATTATTATTATTACATATTCAGATATATATTTAGTAAGAAGGTAGACAGTATTTATATGATGCTTATGATTCAGTTTCTGAAAAAGATTAAGAAATTAATGACACCTTAACATAATCGTTGAATTAAGTTTGCATAGTTGAATTAAGTAAATAACAATATAGAAAATTTTATAGTGCTATAAAGCCATAATACTATTAATCAGTTAACATTCTATTTTGGCAAATTAGCACTCTATGCAATTATTCCAATCCAAGTCCATGAATGTAAACAATGTTTAGAAAGTTCTTTATTTATGTGACAGTTCATAATTATGAAATATTACACATAATATATTGAATGATTTTAGTACTACCAATATATCACTATTTTAGAATTTTTAAACTTCCAAATATTCTTTTTAATAAAATTATCAAAACACCGCTTATAGAATTCATAAAACTTGGATTGAATCACACTACAGAAGTTGTTTAAAATAACAATACCATATTATAATAAAAAAGAGATGCGTTTTAATTAGAAATATTGTTTACTAGCTTTTATCAAATGGCTTTATTTGTAACTTTTTATGATATATGAATAAAATATAGCCTACATCACCTCTTAATATTGCTATTGGTACATGACGTTCCATTACAATCGGTTCAGCCCGAGATTAGCCTGGACAAACAGGCTAACAAACAGACAGAAAGCCAAAATGTTTAAAAATGATTATTCATTTCCTAATAGCATGTAAATCACCCCTTGAGCTTAATAGAAGAAAGTTGTTTTGTTATTACAGACGGCTTTATTTAAATTTTTTCACATATGATGGCTCATGGAAGACAGGAATATACTGATGATATTATATATAACTATGTTGATTTCTAACTAGAAAAATTTCAATGAATGTTATTACATCATCGTACACATATTACTTGTAAAGTGGTTCAATTGTTTTACTCTATCTTGTGCCAAAAGCCTTTTTGGAGAGAAGAAATACCCAGCAGAGTATCATATAAGGAGGAGTCCATTAATTACGTGAGGTGTTTAGGGGGGGGGGGGGGGGGAGGGGGAAGGGGGATCGAGCCGAATCACACCCAATCTCATGTGGGGGAGAGGGAGGGTCTTGGCAAATATCACGTAATTTTTTTCCATTACGTAAAATTTTGAGATAAATGTAAAATTTTAAAAAGAAAAAAATTGGTACAAAATTTTCATAAATTAATCAATAAATATCGCATTTATGCGAATTCCACAAATTATATAAACATTATTAAGTAAATTATGTTTATTTTTTTAAATAAACCCAACACAATCGAGATTAACATATTTATACTAAAAATACGCATTTTAAAAATCTCATGTGAGAATTGGGGGGGGGGGGTAGGAGTCGAACCACATCTCACTGCATCTCACCGGGGGGAGGGAAATGGTAAAATTGCCTCAAGTAATTAATGGACACCCCCTAATGTCACATATAAAAACTCCAGGCCTTGGTATCGCTTTTTTTAAGGTCATGCTAAAAATTTTAAGGTTACTTGGTTATTTCATAAAAATTAAACTTTTTCTGTGGCTTCAGATTCACCCACAATAATAGAAGGAAGAAACCGAAAGGGCTTCTTGCCCATTGAAACAAAATAGCTTCCTGTGTTAATTTATTTGGATACATGTCATAAAAATTAACTATGCCGATTTATGCAGACATTTGAAGTTGAAGCCTCTGATACTATAGAAAATGTAATGGCAGAAATTCAAGACAAGGATATCCCTCCAGATCAGCAAATATCGACTACCGCTGGCAAACTGGAAGATATTTAACAAAACTACCACTTTATTTGGCTCATTTGTATCTCCACAAAGACTTCCCTTCGCATCTTAGCCATGAAGTTATTAGGTAATATTTATTTGAACAATAAAATAAAGAATAATCAGAAATTGAGTATGAGTTTTACATATTATTAATAATTTACATATTTTGCAAGAATAAGTCTTTTACATACATACATACATAAACACTCACGCCTGTCACCCACAGGGGTAGGCAGAGACTATGGACTTCTATTTGGCACGATCCTGACACACCTCTCCCGCTTCCTCCACATCCATATACCTACGCATACATGCTCGTCGGTTAAAGGTACTCTTGATTTGGCCTATTTTCAATAAATCGCCAATTCGATCGATAAACTTTCGCCTAGGGCATCCCTTCCTTTTTTATTATTTGGTAATTTAAGTAATATGTGTTTCAGTTACAATGTAACAAAAAAATTGATATAAATAACTGCATTATGAAACCAATAACATTCAATGTATAACAAGAAATATTTATTTTTATCTTTTTCAGGAAGTTACTGTCACACTAGTAATTTACTGGGGATGCATCCTTAATCGTAAATTGTACATGCACAGCCCTGAAACAACTATTAGCACACTATACAAAAAACAGAGCCAAAAAAAAACAGAATAAATAGAAAAACAAAAAATTTATGTTTACAGAAAAACAAAAATAGAAACTAATAACTATCCGGCATTTATATACCTGTAACCAGTAAACCTATTTTAATCATATAAATAACAAAATTATTATTTATATTATTAAATGCCATCATACCAGTACAATATAACCCTTACACAGTTCTAGTAACATAATATAATGTATAACATTGCACTCAGCCTATTTTGAATAGAATTTTCCAATTCCTTTAATCACAAATATCTTGAAGGTATTAATGAGTTGAAAATATAACACAACTATAAGCAATTAGAAGAAAAATAAGAATAAATATGAATTATAGCTCACATAAGTTAAATTAATTTAATACCTCATTATAAAATGAAAGGTAAATTTGTCTCTTTCAGTTCAATGGTACCATTCCTACATACTATATGCAATTCACTGGGTGAATCTCTTTCAAACCTAAACCGTTTTGGATGCGAGTCATCCATAAACCTTCCCAGCTTCAAGATTTTGTCATCAACTGTTATTTTCTCAGCTATTAAATTGGTGGCTGGCAAATTATTAATAATATCAGGCATAAGCAACTCGACCTTACCCTTTTCATGTATGAATATACTGCTTTTGTCTGTCAATTGTGACGCATGCATAAACACATCTCCACTTTTTAAAGATGCTTGTAAGTTTCCACAAAAACCGGTTATATACAGATTGCCTTGTTTAATTACATCTATCATTACTGATCTGTGCAAGTGATCCAGACGAATATTACCCATAAGGGTAGTGAAGTGAGATTTATCACTGTAACATGACTTAACAGCAATTGGACCAGCATGCGTTTTTACTATAAAAGAATTAGCCATAATGTTGTGACATTTTATCCCTGAGTTTAGACTGGTTTTCAATTCAATATTTGAGGCCTGAAGCTTACCACCTGTTTGTATTTCACCTTCTGTACTTTTCACTTTAATATTGTCGGCTTTTAAATCTGTAACGTTCACATTTCCTTTTTGGGTTTTTACAACAAATTCTGGTCCTTCCAATTTTGCTAAATGTACTGAAGCACTATCGGTAGTTGTGACCTGAACATTCAATTTATATGGCACTTGGATCACGCAGACGTCATTCCTATCCGAAGAAGTATTCTTATTCAGTAGTTCCAACCTTTTAGAAGTCTGTTTTACTTGAAAATCGCTTGCATCATTACCTTCACTGTACAAAGTCATTGTAAGTTTGTTGTGGGCTTTAATATCATTCACATCTATGGGTTGTACCTTAACATGAATAGGACTCTCTATAAAGATGCTTGTATTATTATCTATCGTCTTTTCCACTGTTCTCACAATGTTTAACTTTTTTATATCGGGCAAACTACTAAAGTCTACTACAGTTAACCTCAAAACTTTGAGGCATTTATGTAAAGCACTGTGCCTTGTTAATAAAAACATTATGCTTGATTAGTACCGTGTACTAATTATTCTAACATTATACTTTTGTTGAAAACAAATCATAGAATTTTCATTATAAAGCAGTTTACGGCTTTTTAATTGACAGTTGACACCGGCATTGACGTAATTGACGTTTGACGTTGACACTTTCAGCTCAGATTGTCATAGATATTAGATAATTGATATTGTTGTTATCAAAGAGAATATAATCACTACGTTTATGTTACGATTCGCCTTTTAAGACTGGCAAATTTCTTAGATGATAGAACCTAGTCTGACCTATTTATTTAAAAAAAACATTTAGAAAGTTTCAGGAATATTTTTACGACAGTCTTACCCAGCGAACAGTTAATGACGATAGTATCTCAAGAGGATACAAAACTTGATGTTTATATCACTATCGAAATACTTGTTTCGGCTCTATGCCTACGGCCTGACCTCTGAGATTACCTCTTCCATTTACGTCCACGCATCAGGGTGAGTACCCATTATCTATCCTGTTCCCACTCTAACAGACCTACCTATCGCTGTCTCTTTCTGACGCTGTGCCTGACGGCTAGAGTTGGGTCGCGCAGAGGTCCGCTTATTTATTTCAGTACGCTTTTTTTTACGCAAGCGATCGGTCTGTGTACAAAGTGAAGTGAAAATAATTAAAAAATCTCGAAAACGTTGAGTAAAGTTCAAAGAAAGTTAAAAAGAATAATATTCAAAGTTAATAATTAAGTAAAGTTAAATATTTAAGGTGAGTAATTAATATAAATGTTAATTTTCACAGATAATTACTCTTTAGCACGCGAATATTGTGGGGTTTTTTTACCAGATTTATAGGTTAACTTAACATAACTTCGTATTAAACTCCGATCCCGGGCTCAAACCCAAACGGTTAGTTTCAAATCACGTATAAATTACGTGAACAAAGAGTATTTTAGTTCCTACCTATCTCGAATTAGACTCTGATCTCGGGTTAAAGCCCAGACGTTATAGTCTTAAATCACGTGTAAATTAATGTGAGTGGCCCTACCTGACACGAAAGCTAGGCCGGCCGGCCCTGAACTTTGATACGACCGGGCAGAAAATCTGGCCCAACAGGGCCCGAAGTATGGCTTGACCGAGCCCAGAGTCTGGCCCGACCTGGTGTAGAGGTCTAATCCGACTTGGTCCGAAGTCTGGACCGACCGGGTTCAAAGGTTGATCCGTTCAGATGTAGAACCTGATCCGACCATACTGACCCAAACAACCATTTACCCACTTAGCATTACTTAGTTTATTTTCCGATGATCGCCAATTATTTAATGGCACTTTTCCTTTCTAATCGACAGATGGCGACTTCGCAAAATTTCGTTACACTGGGTAAACTGTTTACGCGAAATTATGATGAAGAAGAGGAGAAACTTTTAGCTGAAGTTAAATCCATCATTGAAGAGAGTCTCCATTGGATTGGTACAAGGAAGAACTCCTCGGCAGGAAGGTGAACCACAAGATCCTGAATAAAATACGTTCCGCAATCCCATCAGTGGAGCTGACTAAAGCCTTATATCCTGAAGCAAAAGCAATCCGCGAAAAGGCATACAAAAACATGAAGCTGAAACTATTAGACTGGGATATATACAGGGCCCTTATTACTAATCCAAACCACGTAGCAGCAAAACTACGTGGGTCTTCTGCGCAGGCAGAAATTTTCAAAAGGGCAGTAGAGACAACAAGAGCGTCTGTTTATTCCAGAGAACAAATTTCAGACGCATTGACAACAGATGTTGAGTCTCATAAAAATAGAGTTCAAATCTACTCTAGGTCTAATTCTGAAAGTCGAAGTAACCTAATCAAACACATAAAGCGAAAACGACCTAGACTTTCATCGTCTTCATCCGAAGAAAACTCAGTTAAACTGGCAAGTGCCCACTTTTCTCCTCAGTGATGACGAATAAATCGTCATCACCGGGGAGAAACTCTCCTAAACGGAGACGCTACTCATCATCACCTTCCCGTTTATCAAAAACAAATGCTACCGTCTCCAGACTAGACCGTAAGGAGGCCATGATACAACATTTATATGAAACGATGAGCACAAACAATAATGAATATAAGCTTAATAATTCGAGCTAGCGAGCTCCCAGCCCGGCACTGGGACTACCCGATGAAAATCTCAACGGAACCAATAATAATTAGGACATATTCTGGACGAAAGAGAGTGAGCCTGCCATACCCAGCGTAATTCCAATTCTGGAGCAACAAGGTCTTAAAAGTCAAAGGCTTGGGGAACCAACATGGAATAAGATTCGCTACGCTGACTCCCAGAAAAAACTTCAAGCCTCACCAGTTTTTCATTGTCTTCGGATAAATGCAACAATGTACCAACACTCCCACCACAATCAGCTGAAGGATCTGCTGGGGAAATGTGACTCCGCATTTGGTTCCATAACTCATGGACTTTTGGTACAATGGCTGAAACTTCAGGAAGCCTTAAAAATAGTAGCGGAACAACACCCAGAGTCAACAAAAAGCATAAAGAAGATGCTAGCATCAGAAAGTGAATCCCGCTCAATATCCTCCAATAACTCGCTTCAATACACTTGTGGCAAACGTGCCGAAGTAATTGAGTCTCGGCGAAAACTGTATGAGCCGAAGAAGAATTTCTACCAGTCGGTTCTCAATGAGATTCCACCATCGGGTACTCATTTGTGGGACAAAGACAAATTACAAGAGGCGATCAAAATACATGGTGTCTATAAAATTGCTCCAGCCCCTCGTCGTATACTATCTAACCATATGTATACAGAAAAGGAAAACAAACTGAAGTAGCCCCGAGACCTTAACACCTTCAGAAAACCACAGCAAGGTGTCAAAAAATTCAGCAAAACGGAGTTTAAACAGCGACAGAAACCACAGTCACCAAAGGACCATAAACGTCACGTTATCTTTGAAAACCAATGCTTCCGGGCTGGGCGTCCAGCAGATATTAGCGTGGAAAAATCTAGGGGCACCAAAATTTATCATGAGCATAATGATTTCTTATATTTACGCGAACACTACACATTTAAATAAAACTAATTTTACGGATTTTATCGCGTATATTAACTTATTTTATATTCCCGACGTTTCGAGCACTTTACAGCACCCATGATCACGGGGGGGACTGAGGTGTATGACGTCCCAATGTCATAGTTAACCACGGCTACCTCCAGATTAAAAATTATTAATTTTTGTTCCGATCCACGCAGTATGAACTTACAGTATCATGAAGTCTTGCAGTTGTATGCTTGGGTTGGGATTTAATTTTATTAATTATGGGATCCCAAGCAGATGGTAGCACCCAGTCATCTTCTCTATTGAAATTATTTAATTACTATATAATTATATACTTATATAATTACTACTGTAAGTTCATACTGCGTGGATCGGAACAAAATTAATAATTTTTAATCTGGATGTAGCCGTGGTTAACTATGACATTGGGACGTCATACACCTCAGTCCCCCCCGTGACCATGGGTGCTGTAAAGTGCTCGAAACGTCGGGAATATAAAATAAGTTAATATACGCGATAAAATCCGTAAAATTAGTTTTAATTATCATGAGCATCATAAAAGGCTACGTAATTCCATACGTAGTATCATATTAGTCTGTGGTAATTCCGTTCTCGAAAAAAACCACCGACTACAACCTTAACACCATCATTTCTGGAAAAATTCCGATCACCTATTTCTCCGCTGATGGACCAAGAAATTACAAAAATTATTCAAGAAAAGACCATAATAAATTTAGGTTGCAAGACTGGCTTCCTCTCAAAAATGTTCTTAACACCAAAGTCAGACAGACAATGGAGAACAGTCTTTAACTTGAAAAGACTGAACGAATTTGTTAAGTTACAAAAGTTCCGATTGGTAAACCATCGAAAACTACAATACTTCCTATAAAAAGGAGACTACATGGCGAAAATAGATCTATTACGGGCCTATCTTCATGTACCAAAAGACATTGGCGTTACCTAGCACTACACTACTGCAATTCAACTTACGCACTTACGGCGCTTCCTTTTGACCTGAGTTCCGCGCCTCAAATATTTGCAAAGATAATAAACTGAGATGCCATGTTACTCAGAAAATAGAACATTCGATTAGTCGTATACCTCGACGATTTTTTGATAGTAAATCAAAACCCACTGCATCTGAGAAACGAGATGTCAGTGGTCATAAAGACACTTCCAAATCTGGGCTTCAAAATAAACTGGGAAAAGTCAGTACTAAACCCAACAAAAGAAATAACGTTCCTCGGAATAAACTAGATACAAAATTGGATCTAAAAAGCCTACCTGTACAAAAAATACAATTTCTAGAAAAATCCATCCTAAAAATCATAAAAAGCGAAAAATGGAGTTGCCAACAAGCAAAGTCAATTTTGTGCAAAATGGAATTCGCTTCGTTCGTGGTACCGCTAGCTCGACTGCACTGTCAAAAAATTCAACGATCCGTTAACCGGTTACTAGAATCTAAGCCCAATCTACACTTCAAAATAAAGCCAGAAAATATTCAAGAGTTCCAACGGTGGTTGGTAAACTTTGAACAAAGATCGAAGATAATTCTGAAAGAAACGGAAATCCATCTAATCACCGACGCGTCAAATACTATGTGACGGTTTTTTTTTGGTGAGCAGAGTTAGAAGGCGAACTGATCTCAAAACTATGGAATACCTCCCAAAAGAAATGGCACATAAACAAGAAAGAAATGTTTGTTGTTTACAAAATTTTGACTAACTACCAGACCGTACTACAGATTAAAAGTATCCTTATACAATACGATAACAAAACACTGGTGACTGGTGGCATACATAAAAATACAGGGTGGAACTAAATCGGTATCACACCTAAAACTTACAGGCGACATCTTGACTATGGCGTTACGCAAGAATATAGACATTCTAATAGAACATATTCCAAAGCACTACAAACTAATATCAGATCACCTATCCAGGGACAAAAGCTTACCAGACTGGCACTTATCAAACGGGATATTGAAAACGATTGTCAGAAAATGGGGCACTCCATGCATCGACCTATTCGTAACACAGAAATCGGCAGTAGTCACAAAATACGTCACGCGATTTCCATGCCGACAGGCAGAATTTGTGAACGCATTCACAAGGACGTGGTACTACAAATAGGATGGATATTTCCCCCTCCACCGTTAATACCCAGAATCTTACAATAACTCAACCAGTGTCGAGGGATCTTCATATTGATAATTCCCAGATGGGAGAATGTTTTTTAGCATCTGATACTCAAGAAAAGATCTGTAGACAAACCGTTCACAATACGCAACCTAGTTGACCATTTGATAGACCTTCAAGCCAGTCAACCTCCTCCCAAAACACAAGATTTGTACTTGGAAGCATGGAAAGTACTGGGTGGGCAGATTTAGTGAAAAATTGGTCAACCAAAGTAAAACAAATTCTAGAGACTTCATGGCGCAAATCATCTCTGAGCCTGGAAGACTCGGCAGCATGGAAGAGCTGGTGCCTGTGGACTAGGGATAAAAAGTTTCAATAAATAACCCGAATCCTACAGAAGCAGGACAATACCTTTGTTACTTGTATTTTAAGAAAAACCTGTCATATCGCACTATCTATCTGCACAAATCAACAATAGCAACATTCTCAACTTTTCTGACAAAATATGTAACAGCCCGCTAATAAACATACCCTTAAAGGAATATAGAACGGCAAGACCCGAAATATCAATTTTCTTGAAAATTGGTCTATTAAGGTAGACTGGGGCAAGTGTGACAGTGGGGCAAGTGTGGCAAATGCAAATTATACGGCATAAATGCGGTTTTTGGGTAAATGCCATCCATTGAACAATGCAGGAACTTTTGTGCAATTGACTATACCGACAGTTAAGTATATAACTTGAACTATTTTATCGACAGAGATTATTTTTAAAAACTACTCAACTAGCGAAAGCCCGCGCAATTTTAAGAGCCGAAGTTTTTAAGTTTTTCGATACGTCTTTCAGTTATTTTAAACAAGATACAAGATGAGTGCTAAAGAATAATATTGATACTTATAGTGTAATATGTTTCTGTGACCTGAAATCGACTATTCCTTGAAATACGGATACAGTTACACTTGGTCACCTAATACCTAACATCGGGGTAAGTGTGACAGTGTCACGCTTACCCCGGTCATCTTGTATGCAAACATCGTAACTAGTGATGGGACAGCCTATTTATAACCGACTTTCAAAAAAGAGGGTGCTATTTACCTGTGTTCTTGTATGTATTTATATTTAAGTATTTACTTTTATATTTATACTTAATAAACAAGCGAGCGTGTGAGATCTAAGAGTCACATTTGACGAATTTTTGTTTGTATGTTAGTAGGTACTTGTGTTTGTATGTATGAAATGAAAGAAAAAGAAAATAAGGGAACAAGAAAATTGAACAAAATAAACCCAAAAAAGCAACAGTCGATAGAAACAAAGAGAAAAGTTTCCCTTACAACAAGTAATTCAGACAATATGAGTACGCATTCAGGCTCTGATATAGTAGACATTATCAGTGACAGCGATTCTGGAAGTGTTCAAGAAAATCAATTCAGTCGAGAAAAAAACAAAAATTTTAGAAGCAAAAAGGAAAAATCAACGCACATTCTTACAATACAACCTGATATCCATACAGAACCAATATTGAAACCGCGATCGATATTTAAAAAATCTTTTAAGTAAATAATATATTTATTAATAATATTTTTATTCAACAGAAATAGTATAAACCAAGTACATACCAAAGATTATATTATATTATTATTGATTGTAAAGGTTTCTGATTTAAAGTTATTTTTCACTTAGCATTGTTTTTATTACTCTTTCAAAACATTTAGGGCAATCAAAAAAAAATCCATTTATAGGCACATCCCTATATTGGTAAAAAACTGTCACACTTACCCCATGCGGGGAAAAATCCATTGTTACATAAAAATGGACGTTCAAATCGTTCTAATAGTTCATAAAATGTATTAACCTTAGTATAATCTTATCAAATTTCTCGAAAACTACAGATAATAATAAAGTAACTACAAAAAGAAGCGTAGTGTCACACTTGCCCCATTAATGGGGTAAGTGTGACAGTTTCCACCTTAATTAGTTTTAACTGCCTCAAATTACAAAATGCTACTTATAGATATTAAAATGTTTGATCAAACAAATAACCACTTAATAATTGATGTTTTGAAACAGAATTAGCTTGCTACATATATATTTATCTATGAACAGAATTATCTATGTCAAACCCTTACAGATTACAAATATTTAAATGTTCATTTTCGTTTTAATTAATTTATGTCACACTTGCCCCGGGTGACTCTACATTGTTTACATTAATAATTCACGTGCACAGACATTTAAAGCTGATGGCTGTACTGGCATAGATCCCTTTGCCTATATATAAAAATATTGTAATCTTTCATATTTTGACATATCTCAATTGTCACTATTGTTTTCTTTTCTAGTATATGTAAATATATTCATTATTCAATAACAAAGGGCATTTAGATATTAATAAAGGTACTCTGTGGATATTAATGAGTGAACGTCTTTGCGCAGTGTTATTGTACTTAATAATAAATATTATTATAGCTAAATGCAATTAATATAATATTAAATGCATGTAATGTGAATATCATAGATTGGTTTCGATAATTTTTTTCTTTGGCCGAAAACATTGTTTTTCTAATAATGAATCCAAAAATAAAAGAGACTTTTTCTCGTATGAAGCCAATATGTGATATGGTTATGGTATGCCCATCTCCAGAAAATGTTAACAGTTTTATGGGTATTGTGTCAGAATTAAGGAAGGAAGATGTTCAAGAGTTGCAACAGTACCTGCTATTTCCTTTCATCACACACATAAGATCTACAGAGATTAAGTACGTCACACTATATTTTTCTTCTTACTAAATTAGTATATATAGTTAATATATTTATAATAATTCAATATTCATTACTTAATTGTCATTTGTATTGATTTCAGAAACAAACATGAACAGCAAAGAATTGTTATTGATGCTATGAAAGTTGTGTTGCAGAAAGTCACTGTAAACAGCTTCGAAATGTGTATGAAAATTGAAACTGGACTGCTTAGCTTAACCTTTGATAAAAATAAACCAGGAATGAGTAGGTTCTATGTAGTAAATTTTTATAAAACTTACAGCCTGGGGCAGAGATGGCCAACCTTTTTATGAAATATTATTTAGTTAATCCTATGGACTTTACTCAACTATTGAAATTTTTTTTCTTCATATTTTCTTTTGATTTAAAGGCACCATTATTTAATTAGTAATGTGTAGCCCAATATTGTATTTGCACACCTCATAAGGTAATAATACAGTGTACATTTTCTAATTTTCTGTAACACCTTTTATTTTAGCAGGGATGGTAGATACGATAAGGATATAGAACGACGAGTGAATGCAGGAAATAGAGTGAATGGGGCTCTACACGCTATTATGAGGAGTCAGAATGTGTCAAATAAGGCACGTATGGCAATTCATAGTGCTGTGTTAGTCCCTACTTTAATGTATGGTAGTGAAAGTGGGGTCTGGCAGAAGAAGCATGAGAGTAGAATAAATGCTGTAGAAATGCGGTCCTTAAGGAGTATGCTAGGGCTGAATCTAAATGACAGGGTGAGAAATAGTGTGATAAGAGAAAAGTGTGGTTTGCAAGATGACGTTGTGACCAGGATTAAAAAAGGAATGCTTCGGTGGTTTGGTCATGTAGAAAGAATGAAAGAGGAAAGAGTGACAAAGCAAATTTATGTTGCAGAAGTGAACGGCAGGATCGGAAAGGGACGCCCTAGACAAAAGTTTATCGATCAAATCGGCGATACATTAAAAATGGGCCAGATTAGGAGTACCCTTAACTGACGAGCGTGTATGCGTAGGTATATGGATGTGGAGGAAGCGAGAGAGGTGTGTCAGGATCGTGCCAAATATGCGGAAACTATGACACGCGGGGTTGCGATAGTCGTTGAGAGGATCCGGCAACTGGGTCTCGAGGTGGCTCTGCACAAGTCCGAGGCCATGCACTTCCATGGTCCTCGGAACAGGCCACCACCGGGATCCTCAGTGATGGTAGGAGGGGTATCCATCGGCGTCGAGTCGACGTTGAAGTACCTAGGACTCGTCCTCGACGGCCGATGGAACTTCGTTGAGCACTTCCGACGTTTGGCTCCCAAACTGGAACGGACCGGGGCTGCCTTCAGGCGGCTCCTGCCGAACCTGGGGGGGCCAAATGCCTCCTGCCGGAGGCTCTACGCGGGGATCGTGAGGTCCATGGCCCTTTACGGGGCCCCGGTGTGGGCGCGTGGTTTGGCGCGGCTTGCCGTCCACCACCTAAACGCGCCCCAAAGGGTGGTTGCCGTAAAGATGGTTCGCGGCTACCGCACGATCTCCCGCGAGGCGGCGAGCCTCCTTGCCGGATTGCCGCCATGGGATCTGGAGGCGATAGTCCTCGCGCGCCTGCACGAATGGCGCGCGGAGGCACTATGCCGGGGGGAAACCCCGCTGCCGCGGCAAGTTGCCGCGCAGCGGACAGACTTCCGGCATGATCTCATGGCGACATGGAGAGAGCGACTGTCGCAACCCCGTGCTGGGCACGCCACTATAGCGGCGATAAGACCCCTCTTTGAGGAGTGGCTTGAGAGACGCCACGGCGTCCTCACCTTCCGCTTGACGCAGGTCCTCACCGGACACGGTGTGTTCGGGAGGTTCCTGCACCGAATCGGGCGGGAGGAAACGCCCGGGTGCTCCCACTGCGAGGATCGACCGGAGGACACGGTGGAGCACACCGTGGAGGTGTGCCCTGCTTGGGCGGAGCACCGCCGTGTCCTCGTAGCGGCGATAGACGGCGGCGACCTCTCGCGTCCGGCCCTGGTCGAAGCCATGGTCCGGAGCGAGACGGAATGGGATGCCGTCACCACCTTCTGCGAAGCAGTGATGCTAGCGAAGGAGGTGGCGGAGCGGGAGAAGGAAAGAGCAACAGCTTTCCTTCCCGGCCGCCGCGGGAGACGCCCCGGGCGTCGGGGGCTACGTCGTGGCCCCCGACCACCGTAGGCGCGGGCCTGTGGACGGCGAGCAATGGGTAGCTCGCCGTCCGTCCGTCTAACGACGACAGGCCGTGTCGACGGCGCGTTTTGTTCCACGCGCGCCTCAAAGAGCTGTCAGCAGCGTGAAGGGGCCTGCAAGGGCCGACGCCTGCCGGGGCTGCGGGCTGTTCGAAAGAGATACCGCGGCTCCGGAACGTAAGGGCACTGAAGGAACACGGATGGTTTTTAGTCAGTAAAAGTGTGACACTCCCTTCCGCTCCACCCACAGCGAAAGGCGTCATTAGATGATTTTCCATCCGCAAAAAAAAAAAAAAAAAAAAAGGATCGTGCCAAATATAAGTCCGTAGTCTCTGCCTACCCCTCTGGGTGACAGGTGTGAGTGTTTATGTATTATATGTACCTTTTATACCTGTATTATGCAAATAAATGAATTTGAATTTGATTTGATTAATATTATTATAAAAATAATATCTAATATGTGTGAAATATTCTTGAAGTAAAATTATAAACAGAATTATATTTAAATATTAATTAATTTGTAGTGTAGTAAATATAAGAAATCTTGGGGGTGAAGGAAAACAGTGTGAGGAAATCTACATGTCAGAGAAATAAGAAAAAAATTTTATATAAATAATAAAAAAATAGGATTTGGTTTTTTAGGATTTTAACTTGCATATTTTAATGTATTATATAAATTTCTTTTAGTTGCTGAAGTTCCCGAGGAGTTAAAACTGAGTATAATGAGGTGTCTTACTGTCCTAATGTTAAATATTGATTCAGCTGTTAGGCTGAAACTCTTGAAAACTCAAGTTCCTTTACTAGCCCAGATCATATTCATATCTGTACATATAGCTAAACTTGAAAAATTAAGGTCACTAAGGTAAGGTTATTAAAAAAAACCTACTTTTAAGGTTGAAATCGAATAAATTCAGGCAACAAACAAAAAAGATAGACTTCTGTTTATTTTTCTTTCACTGTGTATATGCCAATATCAATGTTTTACTTATTGTTTCATAAATAGGGTTTTGCCAGTTGCCATGATTGGCAGGCGGGTTGGTAATTACAGTTTTTTTTACTATTTTCAGTTGTTATCAGGAAGATACTGCTACCCTTTCCTGTTTCAGGTTTCCTCTGTCGCCTCTTACGACATCCACGGGTGGATATGCAGTGCTATTTTACGCCGCCAGAACACAGCAACCGCTACTACATGCACACATACAATTTGCAAAAAAAAATAATAATAAAGAAGATAATTTGCGTCCAACTGTGTGTGTGAGCGTGTATTCTTACAATAAGCTGAGCATGGTTTCGGCGTCACTTGAAATGAACATAGTCTTTTGTCTATCTTTTTTTGGTTGATCTGGGGTTGGGAATAATGGTACGACATTAATTTTTTTTTCAATCTTTTGTTATACATGGTAGAGCCATGCGGCAGCTGTATTATGACTGTAGCACAAATAAGTCGGCTCGTCTGGGAAAGGACCATCTTCATTATCATTATCATTAGCCCTTCACAAGTCCACTGCTGAATGTAGACCTTCATCAAAGAATGCCACCAAACATGGTCCTGAGCCATCTGCATCCATCGATTTATTGCATGCTTTACTAGGTCGTCACTCCATCTAGTGGGGGACCACCCCACATTTCGCCTACTGGTACGAGGCTGCCACTCCAGAAACTTGCTTCCCCATCAGTTGAGTCTTCGAACTATATGGCCGGCCCATTGCCACTTCATCTTACTAATCTGTTGAGCTTTGCCGGTCACTGGTTCTACTATGGATATTCTGATTTCTAAGTTTATCACGCATAGAAACCCCGAGCATAGCCCTCTCCATAGCTCGCTCAGCAACTTTGAGCTTCCTCATACAGCCAGCACTGAAGGACAATTTGCCAGTTATTGACAAATTGCCAGTGATGACTTATGGGAGGGACCACACTCTCACAGAATACCAGTGTGAAATAGCAATACCAGTATATGGTGAGTGTAGAGAACCAGAGACACTTTTCAATGGAAACGTGGCATCCCATTACTTAATTCTCAGGGGTGCCAACTGCATTTTGATTCTTAATCGAGAATAGAGATGTAGATGTGTATAGGCCTCCACGTCCACTTACCATCAGGTAGACTGTGTGCTCGTTTGTCACACTATAACAAAAAAATAAATTTTAAAGCACAGGTGCAAACAACTATCGCAATTATCTATTCTCTATTTATCTGTCTGTCTTTATCTGTTATCTGTCTATTTTCTTATTAAAAAATAGTATGTAACAATACTATTAAAATGATTAACATCACTGTGAAACGAATAAGCGGGCTGCGAGAAATTTGAAGACAGGTTTTTAAAGATGTATTGCTGTCCTGCTGTGCCTGAATGTCTGAACTAGACATCCAAGGCTGACAACTGCATCTTGAGTTGATTATACCTATGAAAAATTGACAATATCATTATATTCCCATGTTCCGTATTACTATCCGTATTCACCTGTTTCTTTCATCTAAACTGGACCAAAATTTATTTATTTTAATTTTTTTATTTCTAAAAAAAAAACCAAAATATATTACAAATTTATTTGCTTTTTTTAATATCTATAAACGACGGTATAACTCGGAAGTTTTAGTAATTTTTAAAACTAAATAATTTGTGGAAAAAAAAACAAGAATGGCAGTAGATATAGATTGTTTCGTAAACAATATTTTCTCTATCATTATGTCACTGTTCCGAAATAAAACTGAGCAATAAGTTTGTGTTGACTAAACGCTTCTTAGATACATATGCGCTTGCTGTAAATTTCACAGTACGCAAGCAGCCAAGATAAATCTGTTGACACCAAAGAAATTGTTAGTTGCAATTTAAATTGATGATTTACCAACGTGCTCGGGGGCGATGAAAAACATCGTGAGGAAATCTGCATGTATTTTAAATTAGAAAAAAAAACATATATTTCGAAAAGGCATTCGCGGCAAGATTCGCGGCGAGCATTTCCTTGCTCTAAAAACCCTCTCAGAAATGCGAGGATACTTGTGCGCTGCTGTGGGACGTATATATTCTGTAACTTTAATTTATTATCTACCGACTTCAAAAAGGAGGATGTACTCAATTCGACTGTATGTTTTTTTTTTATAGGATAAGGGTGACAAACGAGCACACAGTCCACCTGATGGTAAGTGGTTGCTGCGGCCCATAGACATCTACATCTATCCTCGTTTGCGAATCAAAATGCAGATGCGTTGTCACCTGTGAGGACTAAGATGGAATGCCTCATTTCCAGTAAAAAGGGCCTCCGGCCACCTGCACTCACCAAGCGAAACGCAGAAGTAAACCTCTACTTCACGCTGGTTTTCTGTGAGGTCGTGGAACCACCCCGGTTTGAGCCGGCCCATCCGTGCGACAGCAAAAGCTGCCGCGTGGCTCTACCACTGTTACCTCTATAACTTTTTTCTGGGTGCACCGATTTCGATGATTCTTTTTTTTTATTTGAAAGCTGGTGCTTCTGGTCCTATATAAATTTGATCAAGGTGTGACCAAATAGTTTTTGAATTATTCTTAATAATTTATATTTAAGTCGATTGTACAAAAATTTTAATTTGAAATTATTACAGATTAGCTGCCATTAACAATGTAACTGCACATACTGCGACACATGAACAACTTACAGATGATATGTGCCATATAAGAGACGGCAATCTTGAAGCTTTAGTAGTTGATATGCTTTCAAGTATACTGCCTGGCGTACTAGCAGCATTACAAGATGTTGCCATGTGTAAAGAAAATCCAGGACATGCTGTTGTTGTGGTAATTTGGCTGTACTAACACTTCTTTTTCAAGATTAAATAAGTTTTAGCTGTAATTGTTGCTATATTAACCTTTTAAATACGGTGTAAGAATATCCACTACCCCATATTGTCCCGTGGCTATCGTAATAGGCGATAGAGGGAGACAAACCATGGGCTGCAGCGTCTTCATAATAACAACTAAAAATAAAAAACTGCGGCTACTAACCCACCTTCCAAGCATGGCAACTATGGCAAATATCCTCCCAATGAGGCATTCTATGGATTAGGTCTATGTTAACCAGTGAATTTTTGATAGGCTGTGACGATAACTGATTCTGTTTTCGCGAGCACGGAGAAGCAGTTATTATGATTTAAACAAAAATTTTATATTTTATTATTCCAGCAATTCATTTATCACCCCATTCACGTGGGTTATAAGAAATCAAGTTTTTTTTTAAAGAAGAGTCAAATGAGCATTTTACGTGGTAGAGCCATGCTGCAGCTATATTAGTAGTATAGTTGTAGCACGAATGGGTCGGCTTGACCTGGGAAGGACCACGCTCTCACAGAATACCAGCGTAAAATAGCAGCGTAAAAATGGGACTCACCAGAGTGTCGACTGCCGCCAATAAATAATTATAACACCAGGAGATTTGCTGGTGCGTTGCCGGCCTTATAAAAGAATCGTTTCGGTACTATGAGAAATTTGATTGAGGAAGAAGCATCAATAGTACGAGATATCGTATACGATATAGGCGGATTAAGCATATGGATGTATTCTTAGCTCACCAGCTAAATGTGTCAATTATGACAAATCCTACCTGCCAACGGAAAGACTCACTTTTAGAAGTAGAAGAACAAGAATGTATGATTTAATTTATTTCAGGCAGCACTGAACGCAACACACCGCATACTTTGCCTGACAATGCATGACAAACATTTGAACAAGAAGACCGATGTGACAGCTGAGGACTTTGCCAGCATGATTGCGTTAAAAACTAAATCCATAGACAAAGATGTAAGCAGTAAGGGTAATTAATTTAATGATTTCTTATATTTACGCGAACACTACACAATGAATAAAACTACTTTTACGGATTCTATAGCGTTTAATTATCTTGTTTTTTTATTAATTCTCGACGTTTCGGGTACAGTGCTGTACACTTTGACGGATGGTAAGAACTGACTAATCTTCTTCGGCGGCTTGAAGAATGTTCTAATAGAAGCTCGCTTCAAGATGTAGCCAATCTTCTCTGTGACACCTCTGATATATGGTAGTACAGCAGGCACGCGCTCAACTGTGGCCGTAATTATAATCATATCCTAGACGGCACCTGCCATTACATTAGATTTGATAAACCACAAATTCTCGCGAAAGAACATTTCCTGCCAAGGATCATACTTGAGGCTATTGAAATTAAAAAACATCCTAATTTCAATAGAGAGGGTGGCTGGGTACTACCTTTTTCTTCTGACTTGCTTAACAAATATCCATATTTAAGGCTAGCTGAGTAATATAGCTTAATGCTAGATAGCCTATACTATTCCACATGAATCTGGCTATAATATACAAAAAGAATTTTTCAAATCGGACGGGTAGTTCCAGAGATTAGCGCGTTTAAACAAACAAAAAAACAAAAATCCTCTTCCGCTTTATTATATTAGTATAGATATAAAATTTAAGTGAACAATAATCTATCAATCCACCTGGTTATATGACTGCCGCAGTCTACGGACACCTGTAGCCAGCTTCAAACTAAGGAGGCTGCAGATGCGCTTTCACTTCCGAGGACCAATGTGGAATGCCTCACAATACGTGTAACTATACTGACTCTCTGTTTAGAGTGGAACACAGCTGTGCAGGCAATGCCATTTTGTGGCAGAAATTGGCAAAACTGAGGAGTGACGACAGTGGTAAGACATGCAGGAAGTCGATGGATGCAGGTGGCTCGGTACCGTGCTTTGTGGCATCCCTTGGAGAGGCCTATGTTCAGCAGTGGACGTGGAAGGCTGTAATGATGATGATGATTGTGAAGGGTACACCTATCCAAGTGGACTCTTAGGCAGAAAAGGAGTCAAAACACCTAGTAAAATTCAATGGCATAATATATAAATCTCAAACCATTTATACCTTTAGTTGGATATTGAAAGCATGCCCTATCTTTTTCTTGGTCATTTCGAATTATATGTTACTACTGTTTAACTAATCAACCCCGGTTCGATCCCCGCCGGCAACTACTAAATTGTTCGTTGCAATTTTAATTGCTGATTCACCAAATGCTCGGCGGTGAAAGAAAACAGTGAGTTTTTAAGACGTGAAGTTCGCCAACACGAACTGTGGTATCACGACGGACATTTGTGTGTCATCCCAGCTGTGGGACGTATATAGGCGTATATAATTTGTAACTATTTACTTGCTTTCTGGTAAGTATCTCGAAATCTGTATTAAAGGGCTCGTAAACGAGTTATAAAAATTGCACCTTACTGGAAATATTGCTGGAAATTATTTTCCAGCGATAGCTGTGGCTGCAATGTTATTATGCAACACCTTACAGAGTATATTCTGGCAATGTTAAACATAAATTATATAATTTATGTTTAACATCGTCGGAATTTTATATTGATCCATTACAGCCTAGAAAAGTCAAAAATGCAGGTGCGTTGTCACCCGTTAGGACTAAGATGATACTCAATTCGACTGTATGTTTTTTTTTTATAGGATAAGGGTGACAAACGAGCACACAGTCCACCTGATGGTAAGTGGTTGCTGCGGCCCATAGACAATTACATTTATCCTCGATTACGAATCAAAATGCAGATGAGTTGTCACCTGTGAGGGCTAAGATGGAATGCCTCGTTTCCAGTAAAAAGGGTCTCCGGTTCTCTACACTCACCATACGAAACACAGCAGCATTAAGCTGCTATTTTACGCTGGTATTTTCTGAGAGCGTGGTCCTTCCCCGGTCGAGCCAACCCATTCGTGTTACAACTATACTACTAATATACTTTATAAAACGTAAACGTACTCAGCGGCAAAGAAAAACATCATGGGGTTACCATCATAAGCTCTCATAGAATACTAGCGTAAAATAGCAGCTTAACGCTGCTGTGTTTCGTGTGGTGAGTGTAGACAACCGCAGACCCAGTTTACTGGAAACGAGGAATTCCATCTTAGTCTTCACGGGTGACAACGCATCTGCATTTTGATCCGTAATCAAGGATAGATGTAGATGTCTATGGGCCACAGCAACCAATTACAATCAGGTGGACTGTGTGCTCGTTTGTCCTTATTCTATATTATATATATAAAAAAACACATTTTGTATCATCTATATTTGCATCATAAAGAAAAATATTCAATTTTAAAAAAAATCAATCTGCTATGTTTAAAGGTGTGAAGGATATTGCGAGGAGGTCGCCAGAATGGTACGCTATGGCTGGAGAAAAGCTAACACTGGTAATTAAAAGTCTCGTACCGCTGAGTACACATGAACACGTCAAGATAAGGAAAGAACTAGCTGTGCTCAGTGCGAGAATACTGAGAGAATGCAACGCGTAAGTCTCATTATTTTGAAATACTAAATCATGGGCTACGATTAGGAATTTTTAAATATCTAATTATATAACTCACACAAAATTATAGCGAAATATTGTTGCGACAGTGACACATTTGTACAAAATTAAGACGTATTTTGTAACGAAAATATAAAGAAAGATTGTTACCATTACAGCCTATTAAAGTCCACTGCTGAACATAGACCTCCCCCATAGATTGCCTCGTAGGAGGGATATTTGCTATAATTACCACGCTTTTTTTATTTTTAGCCGTTATTAAGAAGACACTGCTGCCCATCTCCTGATTTGTTTCTTTCTGTCGCTACTTATGTCACCCACGGGATGTAGTGAAGATTCCTACACCGCATCTTTTGTCATAGTTACGATAAAATATTCACGGTTGTTTCATGACTTTGTTGCCTTGTTTGTTGTTGGAAGATCGTGATGATATGCTCTCTACTGCGGCACATTTATTGCCAGGAGTTTACAAACCAAATAACACAGTATCTTCTTCTTCATCATCATCACCCCCTAAAAGTTCACTGCTGGACATGGGCCTATCTCGTTCAAGGGACAGTTTGACTTGTTCGTCACGCACGGCAGACGCATTGCAGTACCAGACTCCTCGCATCTTTGATTGTAAGGTCCCGGATTCGAATCTCGAGTCGGGACAAAATAACCAATCAAGAAATTCTCAGTAACTGCTCGTTGTCAGGAAGTTGGGAAAGTGCCTTGGAAAGCACATATAACCGTTGGTCCTGCGCCTGATCTCTCTCCGGTCGTATTGGATCGCCGTCCCATCGGACTACGAGAGTGAGGGAATAAAGAGTGCACCTGTGCTTGCTCATACACCCGGGCACTATAATCCGATCCTGCGCAGATGACTTTTGTCCGTTAAGACTGGTTGTCGTGATCGAAATTCGGTCTGGAGGACATTATCAATTGCTATGTGATAAAATCGGAGATAAGTTCGAATACGGTATCAGAGATATGAAAACATTTACAACATAACCTGACGTAAACACTGACTTATTAAAGACTCGATGGCGTAACTCATCACCTTTAGTATCTTTACGAGAACACGTCAGTCGGACCACATTTCTTAAAACAGTTGCCCATAAATGAGTACACTATTCATTGGGTTCAGTAGTAGATTCAGTAAGCTCGTGTGGTACCCAAATATCAAGCTTTCTTGTACAGCCAGACTTCAAATGGGTCAAGACTGTTTTGTGCTCAATCCTCAATTCCTCGGCTATGTATCGGCTAATAATATGCCGATATTGCTCCATTTTTTCAAAAATGTCATTGGTTTTATCCGTATGTGGGCGACCAGAGTGAGCTGCATCTTTGACATCAAAATTCCCGGACTGAACCAACTTTGTGCAACTCTTACTGACACTGCATGAGGTCCATAAACGTCACAATTTTTTTTTCGCGGCTTGAGTCGTATTCACCCCATTTTTGTAATAAACCTTCTGATTGTATGGAATTTCTTCGTTAGATACACTCATTTTGGCGGACAGAAAAATAATTGAAAATGGCGGGAAAGTGTTTTTTCCTTTTTATTTTTCTTTTTCTCAATGTCTTATATTATGTATTGATATTAAAACCAGCCAGAAGTTACAAACAGTAACCAAACCAAAGAGATTTTTATTCAATTTTATACAAACATAATTTAAAATGTAACCAACAGCAATATAAATTATTAAGAATAACTCAAAAACTATTGGTCAGACCTCGATCAAATTTAGATGGGACCACAAAAGAAACATCGAAATCGATTCACCCAGAAAAAAGTTATGAGGTTAGCTCACATTTCCACATACCATTACCACACATAAAAAAAGAAAAAAAACTTACATTCGAATTGAGTACCGTCTCCTTTTTGAAATCGGTAGAAAATACGAAGAAACCAATATCTGTTATAGGCAAAATTGAAGGAAGTACTGTATTTTTTTATATTTAAATAGACCGGTGGCAAGAACAGAAATTTAAATATTGTAGATATATAAACCAGTTACCTATAGATTGTATCTTTTCAAAAAGTTCTCTACTATAGGCGGGTCATAATTTCTAAATGGAAGGATGATCTTTTTAACTTCTAAATACCCAGACAAGCGGCAAAAGCAGCAATTTAAATAAATGGTCTGGTACCGCGACCAGATGGTCCACCTGCCAAAATATTATTTTGGAATAGACCAATGCCTAGCGGTGGAGTATTAACAATGGTTGACTGTCATAATGATGACAACTGGACGTGGCAGAGCCACGCTGCAGCTATGTTATGGTTGTAGCACGAATGGGTCGGCTCGACCGGGGTAGGGACGATGCTCTCACATAAAACCAGCGTAAAATAGCAACTTAATGCTGCTGTGTTTCGTAAGGTGAGTGTAGAGAACTGGAGACCATTTTTACTGGAAACGAGGCATTCCTTCTCAGGCTTCAGGGGTGACAACGCATCTGCATTTTGATTCTTAATTGGGGATAAATGTAGATGTCTATGGGCCACAGCATCCACTTATCATCACTATAAAAAAATGCGAAATAACATGTCGTTATATTTTCGTTATATTTTAGATCAATGCAGCCTTCTATACCAGTAGTTCTTGACATTTTAATATCCTTGGCGAAGGACGAGTATCCCGAAGTGTCTGAGTACTGTGCTAGTGTAGTGAACGCATACTTCGCCGAGGCTTCGGAGGAAAGGAGGCTCGACACTATGGATTGTCTTTGCGAGAACTTTCTCACGACCTTAACAAATCTGCCGAGGATTCTAAATAACATTGGTAAGTTTTTAGCACTGTACAATTTCTATGCTACTTGATTGTTACATGTGAAAATATTTAGTAGGTAAAATATTTTAGATGCTAAAAGTGTTGTCTGTTCTATACATCCGTTTTTTTAATGACAGTGAAATCAATAGAAGGTAGTTAATAGAATCAGGTGTTACTTTGTGGAAATCCGTTATATTAAATTTAGTAAAAATTATTTTGCTCAATAAATAAAATGATGTGTTTTACCTGGTTTGAAGAGCACCTCCCGCCCTCCCTCAATTGCGTGCACTATCCCCGTCACCACTAATCCCAGCACCGCTACTCCCAACACCACTACACTAGGAAAGACACACCACTGACGACAATACGACACGTGTTTCGACACTACACGAGGCATCCTCGGGTAATTTAATGTAATTTTTGCTAACATTAATCAAAAGAAGGCTTAAACAGTCCTATGCCTCATGTATTACACTTATACAGTAAATCCGCTTAATATAGCCAATTTGTTTAATCGGTCGAACAGCAAAGTTCTGCTAGATTACCTGTTAAATGTTTCATAATAATGTGTTACATTGAGAGAGCAGAGGCGGATTCAAACATACCTGGAGTAAAAAGAAAATGATGGATTTGAATAATTTTTTCTTACAGGACAAAAGAAATATTTTGGTGTTTCAACATTTTTGATTATTATCTATCCCGTGAACTGGATTTTTTTTGCACTGAACCATATATGTATTTGCGGGATAACCGCAACCCCTCAACACTGATACTCGAGTAATTTCACATTGTGCGTTATAGACTCGGGCCGAAAACTCGCAGCACTGAATCTTTTGCATGGGTACGTGCGCGTTTTGAGCGACGACTCTCGACCGCAGCGGCTGACTATGGCGATGACGTCACACACAGCCCTCGATGCTCTCTGCGAAGCTCTACGTCAGGCCGCTGCACTCTCCACCGATCTTACGCTGCTCGCCACTCATGCAGACAGAGGTGAGATATTTAACAGATTTTTAACAGTGGTAGAGCCACGCGGCAGCTTTTGCTGTCGCACGGATGGGCCGGCTCGAACCGGGGTGGTACCACGACCTCACAGAATACCAGCGTGAAGTAGAGGTTTACCTCTGCGTTTCGCTTGGTGAGTGCAGGTGGCCGGAGGCCCTTTTTACTGGAAATGAGGCATTCCATCTCAGTCCTCACGGGTGACAACGCATCTACATTTTGATTTGTAATAGAGGATAGATGTAGATGTCTATGGGCCGCAGCAACCACTTACCATCAGGTGGACTGTGTGCTCGTTTGTCACCCTTATCCTATAAAAAAAAAAGAGTTTTGCACTCTAGTAACTACACACAAGGTTCTACATAGGTAGCTCCTGTTTTGAGCGACGAAAATTCACTTTTTAGGGGTAGAAACCACCCCTATCACCCCTAAACAGGCTAAACCACCAGATTCTGGGTAAAAAGAGTTCGATCAACTACATATTTATTAGGAAATATATATTTCCTTATAAATATGTAGTTCATTACCACATACCCTAACAACCTCATAAACTACCCGTAACCACCCCCAAGCAGGCTAACACACCTAGCTCAGGGTAGAGCGAATTTAATCAACTACATTTCTGTAAATAAATTGAGATTTCAACTACAGATAGGCTAACCCACCTTAACTCTCACATACTTCGATTCCACATACCCTTACAACCCTAATAATTTACCCGTAATAACCCCTAAGCATGCTATATTTCCTTATAAATATGTAGTTGGTTGAACTCGTTTTACCCAGAATCTGGTGGTTTAGCCTGCTTAGGGGTTGATAGGAGTGGTTTCTACCCCTACAAAGTGAATTTCCGCAGTGCTACAAGAAAGCAGGCATAATTACGAGTATTTAAAGAAAATATTTAATTTGGATTAGAGTTACTGCCTCGCGCGTAGTTTTGATCGTTTCCGCCCATTGTGCGGCGGCAGCACACACATTTCTACGTTGCTAACATGTGGGGAATTCCCCAAATTGCGGGGAATTTAAAGTTGATTGGGGATTTTAAGGGAATTGGTATTATGCGGGGAAAACGCGGGGATTTTGAAAATCGATCGACCGAGCCAAGTCAGAACCTTTTTTCATGAAATTTAAATACTTATCTTAACATTTTTGTTAGGTTACTTATGAATATCGAATGACTCCCTTTTTTAATTATCTTCATTGCACCATATTTAATTTTAGGATTTATTTCGGAAACTTTTGTGATTTAATGCTTTTCATTTCTTAATTTTTTTAATTTTAAAGCAGAGAACCGCATGCATATAAATGCAGATACTGTGGTACTTTTTAATGGTAACAATGGAAGGAAAAATATTCCATGGAGTAAAATGCTTGTTACAAAAATATGGAAAGTGTGGAAAAAAATTCGGTAAAAGAGAAATGGATTTTCGGACATTTTGAGAAATTGATTTTGGTATATTTTTATGGGGAAGAAGGGTTCTTGAGTGGCAGCCTCGTACCGGTAGGCGAAGTGTAGGACGACCCCCCCACGAGATGGAGTGAGGACCTGGTAAGACATGCAAGAAGTCGATGTATGCAGGTGGCTCAGGACCGTGCTCTGTGGCATTCCTTGGGGGAGGCCTATGTTCAGCAGTGGACTTATGAAAGGCTGTAATGATGATGATATTTTTATACCCTAGCCAGTTGATTTAAATTACACTGCTGGTTTTATGTTTATCTATTTTCATGACTTTTTTTACGAAATTATCGTTTCATTTAGCTGTATTAACATGATGGAGCGTGAATAAAGCTAATAAAACGCTGTGAAAAGATGATTTTTTTTCCTCGGGATCGATTTTCTTTCTGACCCATCATCAAAGGTATTATTACTATCGTCTGTCTTCGTTTTCGGGAGCGTTTCACAAACACCTTGTATATTATCGAAAAAGAACATTAAAAAAAAACTAATAAATGATAAAATAAATGAAAGGCACAGGGAAAAAAGGAGCTCATTGAAAATTTTACGTTTTTGGAATGAACTATACCATTTTACTTCGTTTTCTATGGCCAATCAGAGCACGTTATTTTAAACACGATAAAAGGCGCTGATTTTTTGTAAAGTGAATTGAAAAAAATTGTACTTTAGGATAAAACGCGCTCATTGCATTCTATACCGCGTAAAAAGGTGCCCATTGTCTATGAAACCACGCTAGAACGGGCTGATCGCAGTGATTGTAACAGAAAATATGTGCGAAAAATGCGCTCATAGTCGGCGATCTGTATTATTTTGTCATACAAATGACAGCTGCCAGATAAGCTTCCTTGCATAAATTTTACGACTCCTTTAGTGTACGTTAGGTTTTTAAAAGTTTTTGCTTATTTATCTCAAAATGGACAATAATACGTAGGACACTCAATAAGTTTTAAGATATACGAAAAGTATTCTAGATATTATTAATATTTATTTTACATCTTTTCAAAATATTCTTCATCATGCTCTATACAAAGTTCCATTCGCCTAAGTCAACTCTGAAAACACTTTTGTCAGTATTGATCTGACAGGTCGGAAATCGCTTCTCCGTAGGCAGCCACGGCTTCAACACCAGATTCCTCAATAAATGCTTTTGTTCTAAGGGAGGTATGTGAAGAGGCGTTATCGTGATGCAGCAAGATTCCCCGAAGCCCGGTCTTTGGTCTTCTCTCCCGCACAGCTTGAAAAGCTTTGGGTAATGTAACTGTAGTATACCATTCAGAGTTGACTGACCTACAATTTTCCAGCACTGACGTCGACAAATGTCCGCTCCGCGAAAAAAACTAGCCACCATTTTTTTGCCGACGTAGCGAGGTCTTTGCAGTATTGTCAGTAACTGTCTTTCTGAGTAGACCTATACCGATGATTGCCTTTTATTTTCCGGATCATATTGATAGATCCATGTCTCGATCCGTTTTCAAAACGTAGACGCATTTCATGGCACCAATCGTCTGAGTCTGTTTTTCGATTTCGGAGAGCAAACGAGGGATCCATCGACAACAAAGCTTCCTCACTTTAAGATGTTGATGTAGGATGGTATGAATGCTGCCCGAACTAATGCCTACAATCTTTTCGATGTCCGCATATGTGATTCGTAGGTCTTCTCGCACCAACATTTCAGTAGTTCATACATTTTCTGCCGTTACTGTTGTTTGTAGGGCCCCGGTTCTTTTTCATCTTTTAAATTAATTTTACCCGAATATATTAACGTACCCCACAAATAAATTTCATGCTAATTAACACGTGTTTTATTTCATTACTGTGTTTATGTAATTAGACATTGTTTATGATCACCAATTAATTTGTAAAATGTAAAAAGGAGATCATAGTGACAATTAGCACCTTCTTGCCTTTTACATTTGGGAGTTAGACAATTAAATTACAAACTATTGTTTATTTACCAACCCAATCTTTTAAAATAACAATATATTATGTTAAATATACACTGTTCCTTTTTTATATGGGTACAAATCATATTCTAGTAGAGTTGTAAGTGTAGAAATTGAAATTTTAGGTTTAATTCTTTAATTACTCGAAACAATGAGAATGTTAATGAGCTCCTTCTTTTTCTGTGCCCTTCAAATAGTCTTTGATGGTTACCTTAAATCTAAATAACGCCACATTAATAGATCCTCCTCAGACGATACCGGGGCGGATCGCTAGTAATAAATAAGAAATGGTATATGTAAATACATTAGATTACTATATGATTATGTTAGATAATGTTAAAACAGTGCTGTCACAGACAGCGCTATTATTCTGTACGTGAATGTTATCAAACCCTTACAATGTTATTTTTCAAAGAACAGCCAAATTTCAAACTTAAGTTCAAATGTATAAATATTGATGTACCGTTATTGCAGTTTTTTTTAAATACGAGTAAATAAGACTTTTATTTGAAATTATCCCAAATTGAAAGTGATTTATGGGCAACGATTACGCGTACGCACGCTCCTGTGTGCGATTCATTACACAATGTTTGTGCCGACCCATCGACCCTTACGAATGTGTGCGTGCGTAGTAAAATAGTACGCGTTAGATATTTATGAATGACAATCAGTTAAAATAATACATTATCACCCATTTTGAATTTAAAAGGACATAATATTTGAGATTTCTTTTAATTAATATTTCTTTACCTTATTTGCCTATATTACTTACTGAATGAACCTTCTCTGCAAATTTGAAAAATAACCCTGTATAACGTTATTGTTTCAGAACTGACCGCTCCACCACCAACTACCACTCCGTGGCGTATCCTTCGACATTTAGATACGAAGGAATGCGAGCAGCGACTGCAGGATATCTGCCAGCTGCTCGCTGAAGCGGAGTGCGCGGAACTGTTGCTCGATCATCTGCTGGAACTGTTCCAGCAGAGGGAATGCGAGGTGGCCTACATCATGAACTGCTTTGGCTCTGGTAAGTGGGTGAAGGGGGGATATCCAGACAAGCGATTGTACATTTAGCTTCTTTGTAGATATGGTCTTTAGTTATTGAATCCAACTAAATGTAGCTAACAGTGGTAGAGCCACGCGGTAGCTTTTGCTGTCGCACGGATGGGCCGGCTCGAACCGGGGTGGTACCACGACCTCACAGAATACCAGCGTGAAGTAGAGGTTTACCTCTGCGTTTCGCTTGGTGAGTGCAGGTGGCCGGAGGCCCTTTTTACTGGAAATGAGGCATTCCAACTTAGTCCTCACGGGTGACAACGCATCTGCATTTTGATTCGCAAACGAGGATAGATGTAGATGTCTATGGGCCGCAGAAACCACTTACCATCAGGTGGACTGTGTGCTCGTTTGTCACCCTTATCCTATAAAAAAAAATAACATTACCACGGTAATTATCTCGCAAAACTAAGATCAGTTTGTCGGCGAGTGCACGTTCTTAAAAACTATTATGATATACCCACTACCTCCTACATAAAAATACCATTAATTATAAAATAGAATTACCCATTTAACCATTTAACATGGAATGTTCACATTAAATATTTAATAACCAAATTAATATCACTTCCCGCCTTGCTCCGGATTAATTTTCGATACATACCACAGAAACTACGTTTCACTATATATTATGCCCTAGTAAAACCACACCTGTTATATCTCATAGAGGTCTGGGGAAGGGCTGCCAGTACTAGATTAAACAAATTACAAGTCCTACAAAATAGAATCATAAAAATGCAACTACAACTACAATTTCCGAACATCAACTTCAAAAATTTTCCGAGAAATGAAACTGATGGATATCAAACAATTATACATTTATAACACCTGTATCTTTATTCGTAAATCCATGAACAAGAAGATACGCACAGATCTCCAATTCACCAAGCGGGAAAAAGTTGAGCGCATCTGCACTCGACGGGCGAGCTTCAACGTTTTGCCTAAAACTCGAACAAAGTACGGCCAGACCAAAATTACATGCGAAGGTGCGCGCCTTTTTAATAAGATACCCTCTGAAATAAAAAATGTAGACTCGTTCAATGTATTCAAAAAGCGACTAGCAAATCATATAAACACAAATATATCTATCTGAGTGCATTGGACGGGTTTGTTCCTGGCCATGGTTGTGCTAATATGATAGTGAATCCCAGAATTTGTGAGTGACTGTTTCGTTGTCGTGCCTATGTTGTTGATTTTTCAACAACATAGGCACGACAACGAATTTTGTTATTTAGATTTACTTTTATTTATGTTCTCATGTAAGTGGCGTATATAATGTCTTTATGAGAATAAATGTCTTTAAACCTATACCTATAGAAAAGAAATCAAACAATGTACGCTTATAACTAAAACCAGTCACTAGCGTGGTTTAGCGATAAATATACCTACCTACTGCCATTAATTTTAGTTACTCCCAAATTCCAGCCAGAGCCTATGTTTCTGCAAATACCAAAAATTATTAGTTCTTGTAGATATTTGTATCGTGTGTGTCTGAAAACGCTTTAAAACTTCCATTAAAAGTTAAAGTTACAGCCTATATATACGTCCCACTGCCAGGCACAGGCCTCCCCTAATTTCTGAGAGGGTTTTAGGGCAAGGAAGTGTCCGCCGCGTTGCCCTAATGCGTGTTGGCGAATTTCACATGTCTTCGAAATATTTTTTTTTCTTATTTCTCAGACATGCAGGTTTCCTCACGATGTTTTCCTTCACCGCCGAGCACGTGGTAAATCAGCACTTAAAATTGCAATTAACAATTTCATTGGTGCCAGCGGCGATCGAACCCGGTTTGCTCGCGTACTGTCAAATTTACAGCGAGCGCTAACCATCTGAGCTACCACGGCTCCCACTTCGTTGATATTGATATTGTGATAGAAATCACATATTGATCAGTACCATGAAGCAAATACAAAGAGGAAACGGCATTAGCAACTGTGCACTGTGATTCTAAGTAGGTCCTGACGTCATCATAGTGAACGTGGCTTTACTTTCAGCATTCGTCCTGTGCGCTTATGTGTTCAAAATCGCAAATCGGTGTATTTTCGTAGTATTAAGAAGAAAAAGATGAAGTGTTGTGTTTTATAGTGTAAAAACTACTCAGGTAGACGCTCTGATGCTATGGATGGCATCACATTTCATTTGTAAGTAATTTTACACCTAATTTATTAAAATAGTTCTAGACAAATCCCTTTGCGTTGGCTTTCAAATATAATTAAATATATTCGACACTAGATGGCGACACTTTGTCATGTGAACAAAAAATATAAAGGTACGTAGAGCTCAGTATTGGTAAAATAATCATACGAAGGTGCTGAAATTGTTACGACTTTCCATTGACGTCCGTCGAGGTGGGGGTTGTATTACGATATACGCATCTCCGAATGTTGAAACTTTGCGTGTGTGCTTATAATAATGTAACATTTCTGTAAAAAAATATCAACCCCCAACTTGACGGACGTCAACGGGGATTGGCATAAATATTGCAAAAATAATTGATTTTCAATAAAAAAAAATCTCAAAAAGTACGCGTTTCCGCAGGTAGAAACTTTGCGTGTGTGCTTATAATAATGTGACCTTTCTGTAAAAAAAAATATCATCCCCAACCCCAACTCGACGAACGTCAATGGAAAGCTAAGCCCTGAAACTTGTTTTGCATTCAGTACTAAAGAGTTTTTAATCGCCAAAATGTTATTTTTATAGTTTTTATAATAATTTTGTGAACATGCCGCCATCTATCGTCTAGGTAGCTAAACTCCATTGCAACATCGATATGGAACGATTCGAGTATTTTTACTATTTATTGGTAGACGTAGTTAGTAAAGTGGGTGGAGCTTAACATCCCCTCACCCCTCATCCCCAAATTGTCCTGCGTTGTTACATAGTGAAATCTAATTATAACACCTCCTCTTCGTATTTGCTTCATGATCAGTACTTAGTTGTTTAATCAAGTGACTAGCGATCCGCCCCGGATTCGCACGGTTTTTTCGGGATCTCGATATCAACGCCACCTACCGGGTCCAATTGTGAATCTATACCATTCTCTAATCAACTTAATTACACACACAAAATCCATCAAAATCGGTCCGGCTCAGTCACATACGCACGGACAGAAGAATTATATAATATATAATATGCATGTATTATACATATAAACCTTTATCTTAGTGTCGCCGCACACGGGCCACCGGCCACAACCACTAAACGCCGCCACTGGCATATTTCCTGTAATTTTCGTACATTTTATATGGACTCACCGCACACGGTTGGCGCCGGTGGCGGCCACACGCTACAAATCGTCGCAGCTTGCTTCTTGTGGCCCGCACCGGCCACTAAACGCCGACACAAAACGCCGCCACACGCCACTCGCGCGATTCCGCGTCCCTCTCTCCCTTACCTCAGTAAACATGTTAGAGTCGACGGTAACGCACGCACGTACTCTGTGGTTCATATTGATAGATAAACATGGATGTAGAATTATTTATATCAGAGATACAATCCCGTCCTGCGATTTGGGATTCAAAAAGTGATAGTTATAGTAATAGAGGAGAAAAAGTGAAGGCCTGGAAAGAAATCTGCGACTTGTTTGTAGGAAATTTTTCGAATAAAACCGCCAAAGAAAAGAACATTGAAGGTAAGTTTAATAAAATAATATAAAACCATATATTTATATTCTATTTTCTTGCCACGGTATTGCTCCTTCATTCATAAAATAATCTTTTAACGTATCTCTTGCAGTAGACGCTCGTGTTACTGGCCAGCCTGTATTTTGTATATTTTCGAGTCCCACTATTTTCAAAGTGTGACGAAAATTGAAACCATCCCTTTTGCGAATAAAGTTGTGCAAAATGCAACAAGCTTTCACAATGTCTTCTGAGAAATGAACAGAAGTGTTTAATGGGCGATGTAATTAATATTCTCCATTTGTTTGTTAGTACGCCGAAGGTACACTCAATGCAACGTCTGGCACGGCTTAACCTATAATTGAAAACTTTTTTGTCTAAGTCCAAATATTTTTCAGCATATGGCCTCATCATATTTTCACTGAGGCCAAATGCTTCATCACCAACAAATGTATAGTTCAATGGTTGTCGATTACCGACCTGTCGTGGTGAGGGGATATTTAATGTCTTTCTGTGTATTTTATTTATTACACAGTTCACTTTCTCTAAATATTGTAGAATCGGATGCTTTACCGTATGCCCCAACATCCACGAACGTAAAAAGTAAATTCGAGTCGCATGTTGCTAGAAGTACTATTGAAAAAAATTTTTTTATAGTTAAAGTATAAAGAGCCGGTATCGAATGTCTGAATAATTCTTATATGTTTCCCATCTGTGGCGCCTAAACAATTAGGCAAATTAGTATTTTGAAGAAATCCGCTGGCAATTTCATTCCACATGTATTGGGTCGGTTCTGGAATGCAAACGGCTTTTAAATAGTTCCAAATTAGTTGACATGTTTCTTGTACTATTTTCCTTGCTGTAGAA
Organism: Parnassius glacialis; assembly: GCA_033319125.1. Classification (NCBI taxonomy): domain Eukaryota; kingdom Metazoa; phylum Arthropoda; class Insecta; order Lepidoptera; family Papilionidae; genus Parnassius; species Parnassius glacialis. The sequence continues at coordinate 37,674,486 of JAVANC010000019.1, read as the reverse complement.
GCCCCACGGTGGTAAGAGAGTTCAAAATCCTCAAACGAACATCCAGTTCCTAGATACCTGAAACAATGAAGTATATTATATTTTTTTGTTGTTACAGTGACTAAATTACAGAGGAAGTGGAAGAGTCTGCGTGACAGTTTTAATAGAGAAAATGTAAAAAACAAGAACGTTGCGAGTGATTCGGCAGCAACAAGCAGTAAACAGTACATTTATTTCAATCATCTATCTTTCTTGAATTCCTTAAAAGAAGTGAGACCGCCTACCGATGTTACTTCCGAGTGTGCAACTAATGATGCGGAAACACCTCGCCCGAAAATAAACAGAAACAATAATATAAAAAGGGCCGAAAAATCAGAAAATGAAATTCTCAGAACACTTTCGGAAAATTTAAAACGTAAACATGATCAAATTAGCGACCAAAATGACCCCGATAAGCAATTTCTGATGTCGCTGCTTCCACATGTAAAAAAAATTGACGAAAATTGTAAACTTGATTTTCAATCAGAAATATTACAGTTAATTAGAAAGTACACACATAATCAAAATTATGAAACCTATTCGGCACAATGTTATGGTTATTCTTCAGGAAATGCCAACATACACTCTACACAAAAAGCTTCCACATCTGCCCAGCCTTCTCCACTTCATTCCGACAAGTCTATGCTTGACATGTCATACTCTACACAAAACGCTTCTACATCTATCCCGTCTTCACCTATAATTCAGCCTTCTCCAACTCATTCATATTATTCTGACCAGTCTATGGACAACAGTTCTGTTATCGAAGACATGTTCCGTGATGATGACGAGTGATAACAAATTATAATAAACACACAATAAATAAATACAAAGACCTACGTGTTTTATTTGTTAACTAGCTATTCTCTAGTAGAATAAACAATGCAATTGTGCCCCATGGGTGAACTATTAGAAATCCTTTATTAAAATCGGATCAGCGCGCGGTATAGGCGTGTAACAGACAGACAGACAAATAGGCCTAGATTTTAATACGCAGTTATAATAACATTATAAGTAGTGATTATAAATAAAGTATAGATTATTTTATTATAGTGTTCTGTGGAGTTTTACGCTAGTGATTATTTCCACTTACCTTAATGTGATAGCTAGTCTTTCCGCAGGTGCGATGCTTTTCCGCATGTTGGTGTCGTGGTGCTTTAATCCAGCATATAATAGAGCATGTAGTTCCCAAAACGTACCTATACTTAAACGAAAATGTTTGAAAAACTTTTTTGGATGGTTTAGAAGATTATCGAAATGTTCGTTGCATTTGTGTACATTCGTTAAAATTGGATGTATCCAATAACTACGGTTTCGTCTTCTACGACGACGTCTTTTTATCAAAAGTAGCGCAATTAAACCTTCTTCGTCCGAGTTCATTATGATACTGCATGCGTGGGTTAAAAAAAGTAGCAGCCAACGACTGCAAGTGGCGACCACCGGCCACAAGTGGCTGTAGCGAGCTTCAGCTACCTTTGCGGCCGCTTCTAGCTTCTCGTGGCGGCGTTTGTGGCTGTGGCCGGTGGCCCGTGTGCAGCGACACTTAATCAATTTGTCTACTGATGAAGCGCATCGAAATCCGTTGCGAAGTTTAAAAGATTTAATCGTACAAACGGTTGGAAGCAACTTTCTTTTATACTATGTAGAGATAGAAGTGTTATGGAGGCGCTAACGTCGCGCTGCATGCATAAATGACATAAAACACAACACACTTCACGACTTTGTGGAATCCACTACAACCAGCGATTTTTCCGGGATACGTCTTAGGGACCTTCAAGAAAAAAGCCTACACTAGAGGCCAACAATGCAATATGCATGAATAACTGCAATCCCCCTGGTATTGCAGTTATTCATGGCGGCGGTAGTCACTTACCATCAGGTGAGCCGAATGCTCGTCCCTTCTTCTATAAAAAAAAAACGAATCGAATCCCAAAGAAATCTTTGGCGCTCCCCTTGCTGAACAACTTGCCCGAAAGGTTCCCCTTTACCATTGACGGCAAAAGTGAGTTTACGTAATAGAGAGAGAACCTTATCTGAATCAAAGGCCGTCTGACTAGATATCACACTGTTGAAAGCTTAGTTATTATAGGTTGAATCATTTCTTATAAATCAGTCACTTAGTCCTCAGGGGTAACAACTCTTCTGGGTATGTGGCCTTCTTTGTCCATGCCACAGTCTAACTACTACTAACAGTCGGTCATCGAAGACATCTAGACGGGCAATCGTGCGGTGCGATATACGATACGATACGATATAGGTTGTCGTGTCACGCGAATAAATTAAAATTGTTCACACTACATGTGCGTGCGGTAAGAACGAACAAATTTAAATGTCCTGACAACCCTAGCAATTTATTATTTATGTCGGCTTTTCCGACAACATCAAACGCGATGACTGACTGTATGTTCTACTTAGGCTGTGTCCATGCTGCAGGGCTATAGGAGCCACTTACAATATGGTGGACCGTTAGCTTGTTGGTTACGTGAGTCGAGTTAGTAATCATGCATTCTCTATCAGCCTTTAAAAGTCCCCTGCAGGACATGGCGTTTCCGGTTATATGGAGGATTTGCCTTAATCATCCCGTTTTTTCACGCGGATTGATAATAGCAGTACCAAACATCTCGTACCTTTGACGCTGCTCTCCGTCGCCGTATATTACGTCTAGTGTAAACGAGATAGCAATACTAGCATTTATCGGAAGGCATAAGAATTTCAGGCATTTCCCAAAGTCTATACTTTTACACCCACGGAGTGAAATGTAGTGAACGATTTGCCGCCAATACACTTCTAACCGCACTGCAAGGCTTGTTCTTAAACATATACAACAAAATATAATTTTTAATTTTTTAACCGACTTCAAAAAGAAGAAGAGCATCTCAATTCGACTATATTTTTTTAATGTGTGTACCTTCTAGGTGAACCGATTTTGATGATTCTTTTTAATTAATTTGAAAGATGGTGCTTCTCATGTGGTCCCATGTAAATTTGATCAAGATCTGACCAGTAGTTTTTGACTTATCCTTAATAAAGCGTATTTAATTGACTCCGACTACATTGATAATGTTCTCATTTTGAAGTCCGTTGTACAAAATGTTTAATTTTAACACTTGTTCTTTATTGTAATCTAGGGTCTTACAATATGTGGACTTAATGTCTTTTGGGGTTCTCTGCCAGTCCACCTTGGCAGAAAACTAATACATTTGGTTATACAGGGTATTTTTGGAACGCTCCCGAAAACTAAGACAGGCGACAGCACCAAGTATACCTTTGATCATGAGTCACAAATAAAATCGATCCCGATGAAAAAAAAAACATCTTTTTACAACGTTTTATTAGCTTTATTCACGCGCCATCATGTTAGTACAGCTAAATGAAACGATAATTTCATAAAAAAAATCATGAAAATGCTGAAACCTAAAACCAGCAGTGGAATAACTGAATTCATATCAGCTGATTAAAGGTCAATGTACGCGCGAACGCAAATTCGCGCAGTCCGCAACTAGCGGGCCATACCACAATACCTAATAATTTACAACACTTGTCTAAATACCTAACTTATCTACTTAACCTACTATTTTGCCACTGTACTTACTCCACGTAGCCATTTTAATCCGAATTTACAGGTTAAATAACCCAAATAACTGGTTCGATTTCCCGCTAATGAAAAAATACATAAATGAAATGTAACCAAAGTTAGAGTCATGCGTTTTTATTCATCGTGTAGGTATGTTTATTATTCTCATGTATTCAGTTATGTATGTATTCAGATTAGTTCAGTACTAAGTTATTTAAAAAAATTAGTTATGAAACAGCTTACCGCTCTAAATCCTCCGTGGTCTTATGAGATGCGGCTCAAATTGTGCTCCATTCATTTCAAGGCAGATTTGGGCTCGGTGTTGCGTCTCCTCATGGAGGCGGGGCATCATCGTGTGGTCTTCGACACAGTCCGTACGTAGTTTGTCGAAAACATCCACGATCCTTTTGTAGTTTCGTCAGCACTATCACACTCACGATTAAAAACCCTTTCTTTCACATACCCCACAGAAAGAAGTCTAACGGGGTCAGATCTGGTGCGCGAGGTGGCCAAGCGTGTGGTCCTAGTCCGCCAAATCCAGCGATCATCAAATAGCTCATTGAGGCGCTCACGGACGAACCTCACGACATGTGGAGAGGCACCATCATACTGGAACCATGTGCGGCGATATTCAGCCAACGATAGGTCGTCTAAAATGTCTGTCAACTGTTCATTTATAAAGTTTAGGTATCGCTGTCCGTTCAGTCGCTGTGGCAGAAACACTGGTCCCAGTATGCGATCCTTAAATAAACCTGCCCATACGTTAACCAACCATCGGGTTTGGTGCCCGGTTTGTCGAACAGCGTGCGCGTTAAACTCTGAATACACGTGTGTATTTCTTCGGTTCCACAGGCCGTTTCTGGTAAATGTCGACTCATCCGTCCAGATAATGTGCTCAATGGAACCAGCCACACGTTGTTGCTGGTATAATAACCAACGGCAGAAAACTCGTCGGCGGTCGTGATCGCCGGGAACTAAAGCTTGCACTTTGTGCAATTTGTATGGGCGCATTCGGTTACGCTTCAACACTTTGTGCACTGCACAGTATGACACACTTGTTCCATCCCGACGTCTTAACAATTTATTTATCGATACTTCGTGTACCTAGGTTCGGATACATAACATGTTGTCGTATTCACAATCACTATAAACGTACGCGTTAAGCATTATTAAAACAAAAAACGAACAAGAATAATACCAACACGTAATTACAATTTAATAAACAAATCGACAAAACTGAAACCCACTGCGTCACAGCGTGATGCGACACGAGCCGGGCGGGTTACATTGTTTCGCACCGAGCTAGATACAGGTCGAGTGGAGGGAGGTTACAGTCGCGTTCTAAAGTACTACATGGTATTGGGATATTGTTTTATAATATTATAGTAAGTAATTAATTGTTTTATTGTAGAATCATAATAGGTGCCTTACTTGGAATTAAAAATGGATAATGTTTACTTGAGCATTATTTGTTATTTCCATCGTAAAATATAAAGTAGTTTGTAACAAGAAAACTTAAGGTAAGTGTGGCACGCCGTCCATTATGTCGTCTTGGGTCACATGGAAGCCAGATGTTGAAGGTGTGTTGGTGTTACTGGATGCTACTTCATCATTACTTTCATCTTCGCTTGAGCTTCCGTCATCAGGTCTATCACATGGTAATTTTTTCGGTATTCTTCCTCAACACTTTTAAATTTACTGCACAATTTTCCCCATTCACCTATCATATTTACCTTTTTGTTCACTAGTTTAGTCATAAAACAATAGATATAAATAATTTTCTTTCCTTCCTTTTTAAAACATCGTCGCGAGTCGCAAAGTAAGCTGTGTATGCGACTGTATTTTTGGAGCGAACAAAGCGCGGGAACCAATAGCATGCAGGCACAGTAATACTGGCGGATTGTTCCCCCGTCGCGCCCCCTTCGTACCAATATGTGATAAATCGCTCAGTGCCCAAGTTCAAGGCCAGCGTTCTTTTTTCACCGTTCGCGCGTACATTAACCTCCATTAGTCAGGTGATATCAATTCAGTTTTCACTGCTGGTTTTATGTTTCAGTATTTTCATGATTTTTTTATGAAATTATCGTTTCATTTAGCTGTACTAAAATGATGGCGCGTGAATAAAGCTAATAAAATGTTGTAAAAAAAATATGATTTTTTTTCATCAGGATCAAATTTATTTGTGACCCATGATCAAAGGTATACTTGGTGCTGTCGCCTGTCTTAGTTTTCCGGAGCGTTCCAAAAATACCCTGTATATAATATAATACACATAAAAATGTCCACATATAAATACATACATACATAGATACATACATTAATAAATAAATATACAGATATATTATAAATATAAAATAAAAGGCGAGTAATACGTGTTTGCCTTTAGATAATGGTGTGTACTCGTAAGAGGTGTTAAAAAACTTAAAATTTACAATACATTCAGAGCATTTTTGATATCTTCGGGGAGGACGTTCCAGAGTATTTAGCTGGGAATACTGTATTACAATATATTTTTTTCACAGCGCCAAATTCCTCACCGACCCTTGCCAAGCGAATACTGGACACGTATTTAGAGGAGGATGTGTGGTACTTACCGCTGGAGGTCTGCAGCTCTGAGACTCCGGTAACCAAGGAGGAGACGTTAGATGTCGAGGTTTACAACCCGAGGGCCTGGATGAAAGATAGTGTGCCAGGTGAGCCAAATCTTTAGCGATTTAAAGTTCGCTTTACAAATTTTAATTTTATAAAAAAAAAATTATGGTCGAGTTTTTATGAAGTAAAGTTATCTATACGTTTGAATACTGATTCTGATAATGCAACTAACGGGAACCACAGGATTTGTTACATGTTGCGTACTGTTAGTAGGTAGAGGTTTCTCTAGCGTATAGTATATCTGTAGTATATATTACGTTTGCTTGATTTAGGTCTGTACGAGGGCGCGACGGAGACTCGGTACACGGGTATAAGCTACGCGCAGGGGCGGCGCGGCGCGTCGGGCGGCTGCAGCAGCGCGGCGGCGCAGCGCAACGCGGCGCTCGCCTGCCTGCTCACCGAAGCCGTGGGCGCGCTGGCCGCCACGCTGCGGGACCGCTTCCAGCCCTACTTGTTGAAGACCCTGTGCCTCGTGCTGGAGAGAGTTGGTAACGAAATTTTTCTTTTTTTTATTATCATCATCATCATTACAGACCTTCACAACACCACTGCTGAACATAGACCTCCCCCAAGGAATGCCACAAAGCACGGTCCTGAGCCACCTGCATCCATCGACTTCCTGTATGTCTTACCAGGTCGTCACTCTATCAAGTGGGGGGACGCCCTACACTTCGCCTGCCGGTACGAGGCTGCCACTCAAGAACCTTTCTTCCTCATCGATTGTCGGTTCTTCGAGCTATATGGCCGGCCCGTTGCCACTTCAGCATACTAATTTTTTGGACTATGTTGGTTACTTTGGTTCTACTGCGGATATCCTTGTTTATAAGTCTATCACGCAGAGAAACGCCGAGCATTGCCTTTTCAATAGCTCGCTGAGTGACTGAGCTTCCTCGTACGGCCAGCAGTGAAAGACTACATCTAAGATCCATAGGTCACTGGCAACACGCACTGGTTGAACAATCTAGTTTTGAAGTTCTGAGGTATGTCTAACGAGAAGACATGTTGTAATCTCCCAAACGCTGCCCAGCCGAGTTGAATCCGTCGATTGACCTCTTAGTCGAAGTTCGACTTACCTAGTCGGATTATTTGTCCCAGGTAAAGACAACAACTTCAAGCTTAGTGCTCCTAACAACTTCCGGCATAGGTGTGACATGGACGTTAAACATGATTTTTGTTTTGTCCATGTTCATCTTAAGACCTATCCGTTGGAAGACACTATTGAGGTCATTGAGCATAGTGCTTAGGTCCTCCAGCGATTCTGCCATAAGGACTACTATATCGTCGGCAAATCGAAGGTGAGTGATGTACTCGCCATTGACGTTGATACCGTATCGTTCCCAGTCCAGTAGCTTGAAAACGTCTTCCAATGCAGCGGTGAAGAGTTTCGGGGATATTACATCAACCTGTCTTACACCTCTCTGCAGTTGGATAGGTTCTGTGCTCGGATAGCCATCGTAGCCCTACTGTACAAACACTTCAGCACTTCGATATACCGACAGTCTACTTGGCACCGCAGGAGAGACTGCAGCACCGCCCAAATTTCGACGGAATCAAAGGCTTTCTCATAGTTCACATACGCAAGAGAAAGTGGCAGATTGTACTCTTCGGTCTTCTGTACAATTTGCCGAAGGGTATGTATGTGGTCTACGGTGCTAAAGCCTTTTCGGAAACCGGCTTGTTCGGGAGGCTGGAAGTCGCCGAGTCTGCATGCAAGACGATTCGTAATGACTCTCAAAAATAGCACGTATACGCGGCTGAGAAGGGAAATCGGTCTGTAGTTCTTCAAGAGAGCGTTGTCGCCTTTCTTGAAGAACAAGACCATCGCACTTCTGCTCCACGCCTCCGGTGTAGTGCCACCAGATGGGAGATGGAGAGAACGGAATCAAAGAGCTTCAGAAGGATTTTAAGTACCGGTTTTTCAAGCGCTTTCAAAAGCTCCGCAGTAATTCCATCCTCGTCTGGGACCTTGTCGTTTTTAAGGTACTGGAGAGCCTTTCTAATCTCGCTCAGACTGACGTCCGGGATATCATCGGAATAGTGTCGGATAAGACTTGCTCTTGGATCGTTACTCACAGTTGCGTGTGGCTCCAACGATGACGTGTACTGCTGCCCATAGAACCTCTTAACCTCACTCAAAATCTCAGGTGTCTCGGAAACGATGCTACCACATTCGGTCTTTAGCTTTGACAGTTGGCACTTTCTGACAGAGAGATCTCTGGCTAAGACTATGGAGCCCTGGTTCCGCTCGATCGCTTCTTCAATACGAGCAGTATTAAAGTTGCGTAAGTCCCACCGTATGCGTTTGGAGGTCTGTCTGTTCAGTTGCCTGTATGCTATCAAATCTACTGAAGACTGCAACTTCATTTCCCGTCTAACCATGAGATTAAGAGTGTAATCGAAGAGTTTTTGTGTTCTTCTGCGGCTGGTCTTGCAAAACTTAGCTCCGACCGCATGGACAGTTTCCACGAGCTTGTGATTTATATCGTGCATTGCATTGCAATCTTCTAGGCACTGAAAACGATTTTGTTACTCGAGCTGAAAGCTTTTGGGACTTTGAATTAGAGCACGTGGGGCACTTATGTTTAGGTTCAATGTGCCTCTAACCATTCGATGATCGCTACCAGTTTTCACCCTCGCAATCACTGAGACATCACTAAACAGTTGCCGTCTGGTCGTCATAATGAAGTCAATTTCATTTTTTGTCGAACCGTCGGGGCTCGACCAGGTTCACTTCCTGTGGGGCCGCTTCTGGAAGAAAGAGTTCATCATAAAGATCCCTCTTTCTCCACGAAGTCTGTCAGCTGCTGCCCCCTTGGGTTCATTTGCCTTATTCCGAATTTCCGTACTTTCAGCTCACCGTTCTCTCTTGTGCGTTGAAGTATCTCATTAACACCGTATAGTGGGTTTTGGAGGAATGCATGCCTCTAGAGATATCTTCATACATTTCTTCCACCTCCTCATTGGGATGGGCCGAAGTTAGGGAGTAAACCTGTATGACCTTCAGCGAATACCGTTTGGTGATACGGAGTATAAGGTACGCAACCCTCGTCGACACGCTCCCAATCTTTACAACGTTGTTAACGAGAGACTTGTGGACGATAAATCCGATACCTACTTGGGACAGATGGTCGCCCTCCCGGTGATAGAACAAGTTGCCGGATTCGAGGATTACCCTGTCCTCCCCCTCTCTTCGGACTTCGGATAATCCTATAATAATCCAGCGCAACTTGTCTATCTCTTCTTCCAGCTCCAGGATCTTCTCGTCAGTCCTCAGGGTGCGTGCGTTATAAGTTGCCAGGTCGAGTCGTCCTAGGTGGCAACCAAACCTCCACCGGAGCTTTTTAACACCCCCGCCCCGCCGTTACCATGGTTGCCACCGTAGCCAGGAATAGCGGGGCCGCCGAGGACTGGGGGCCGTCTTTTTGTAACTTTTATCATGGGGGTATATTGCCATAGTTGCCACGTTTGACACGCGGGTTGGCAACCGCAGTTTTTTTTATTGCTTTTTGTGTTATCAGAATGATGCTGCTGTCTATCTTCTGCCCCAGTTTCCCTCTGTCGCCTTTTAAGACACCCACGGGAGATATGTTGTAGTGAGTATTCTTACCCGTCACTACACGGGGATTTTTATATACTGCCTCCTGTTGTATACGTCACGACTACGGTTCTTACGGTTTGAAGGCTGACTCGCATAGATCTCGACGAGATACGCCAAAAAGTAAGAATAACCTTTTTCGATATCTCCTTAGTTTCCGAAATATCGTGGATCATCAAATCGTAGCACCGTAGGAACCGTAGAAGCCCCTTGTATACTGCCTCAATGGTCTAATTGTCGTAAACGTGACTACTAAATATGAAGTCCCGGGTTCGAATCCTCAGGTTGGACCACAAAAAATTCAGTTATTGAGTATTTCTCTCAAAAAATTCTTAGTTGCTGCCCAAAGTCAGGAAGTTAGCGGTGTCTCGCCCCCGTGCTGCGGAAAGCACGTAAATCTGTTGGTCCAGCGCCAGAGTTTTTTTTTAATTACTGTTATAATCTTTAAGCTTGCTGAGGATTTTATTGTAATAAGTTTAATTCAGATTTATCATCTTGTGCTACAGGCAGCCGGTACGAGCTGCTCCACCTGGCTGGTCTGAAAGCCATCAACGACATAGCCCTCGCGTGCGGACACAGCGGCGTCGTCGAACTGATCGCCACCAACGCGGACTACCTCACGAGTCAGATCACCAATAGACTAAAAAAGGTATAAAACCACTGCAATCATTGAATATATCAATAGATTTTTATTAGGATATAACAGAACATATTATTTTATTAAATTTTGTAACACCTTTTTTTGCCTACAATGCTGTGTTTCAATTTCATGAATAATAGATACAGTATATTTTTATTAGAATTATAGAGTCAGCTAGCTATCGAAGGCGTACTAAACAGCTAGCTAGCTGACTATAGAGAAATAGCAAGGAGAGCTGGAACATAACTGTCCTAACGTCCTAACTTCATAATACATTAGGAGTATTAAGTGTATAATACGTATTTACCTATGAAATTGCCGTTCTGCAATACTGGCCAATTCAAATCAAAATAATTTTTATTTGACTAGAAAATGTCATTTCAAATTAATTTTATTTTCAAACATGGAATTCCTTTTTCAAAAGTCATTTGTTTACTGATTAGCGTTATGTTTTCATTATGGTTTGGAAATTCCCGACAATTTCAAAGTCCCGGGACACGGAACAGCCTATAATCAAAGTCCCAGGAATTCCCGGGACTTCGAGACTTTTAAGAAAAAACTTTTTGTTTTTTTTTTAAGATGAGTAAGCATTTTTGAAGAATTTTAATTGAGGTAATTTCTGGTGAAACGTATTAAAAAGAGGCATTTATTGTAAAAATCAACATTTATTAAACAATTAAACAGAAAATTAAATAACTTTAACGTTAATTTCAGTCTTAATAATTGCTTTGTTTATTACTTTTAGTCACACAGAGATGCACTTCTAAACAGTTAAATCTTATATAGTTCGGCCGTTCAGAGAATGCGTTCCTGACACCTATCAGTTAGTCACGACTAGTGATGGGCACAACATAACACTGAGTTCGTTACCGTTCCTCCAAAATGAACCGCCGCGTTATTTTTAAGATTATTTTCGTTTTAAATTGGCGGAATCATTTAAAATTTATATTTTAGTAATTTAAGTGGAAACCAAAAAAAGGTAATATTAATATAATAAAATTGTTTTATTTATTCTTTGTCACAAAGTTACAATCTGTATTTCTATGCAATTAAGTACATTGAATTGAATGTGCGTACAGAATATTAATCAGACTCCGATTCGCTTGGGGAGGTGGTGTCTTCATCATCATCTTCGCCTACATGTATAATTATATTATTATCAATAACAGAATCAATCCTGATATCTCGGTCAAAATGTTCCACAATCAGGTTTTTAGTCTTCTCAACAACCTTTGCCCAGTCATCTTTTGTGACTTCCCCGCAGGCTTCTTTTAATAGGGTTATCATCTTTTTCGTGCTGAATGGCGGGGAAGTATTGTGGCGGGCGGCGTAACCTTTTATTTGAGCCCAGATTAGCTGAATCGCGGTATATTGGCAAGATACGGTGGAATTCTTAGAACGCGATGACCGTACTCCAGAGCCAGTTCATCGATTTCGTATCGCACATTTGCCGCTTTATTTTCTTTAACTAATTTAATTAGCTCTGATTTTAGCATCTGCATATTGGCGTCAATGCCTTTTGCTTGTAACCAAGCCACCATTTCTTCTTTTTTATTAGCTTGGGTAGGTGGTTTCTGTATTTGAACCGAGTGATAGGAGGCATTATCCATGAATATTACAGAAGGCTCTGGTAGGCTGGGCAAAAGCACGTTCTGGAACCACTTTTTAAATGTAGTGGCATTCATTTCCTCGTGGTAGTCATTTGTGGTTTTTGATTGAAATGCCAGTAACGCGTTCTCCACAAAAGCCGTATTTTGCAGAACCTGCGTGGCATATTATCAGACGGGGCCCCTTACCCATTGGTACTTTCGACGTCGACGCTTGTGTATCATCCGTCCAAGAACGGGAAACCTTGTGATTGGTGTTTAGCCATGTCTTGTCAATGAACACGACATTATCCCAGTTATCAATATTTTTTGCTTCTCTCAAAAAACTTATCCGTTTTAAAATTATGTCGTATCGTTGTAATAATTTTTTTCTTTTGTCTGTTTTTTTATACGAAAAACCAATATCTTTTAAGATTTTGGTTAAAGCAGTTTTACCCCCGCTAAACATTCCAGCTTCTCTTAATGATGCCAAAAGTTTCTTCCTGTTGAGATATTCATTTCTGGAATAGTAGAATATATGATCTCTGATTGCATCGGCGTCGAAGGTGTCAATATCTGTCAAGGGTTTAGTTCTACGTTTCTTCTTCGGAGTACGTAAAATATTACTTTCCGTGCCAGTAGGGCCGAACTTTTCTTTATTAATATTTGTTATCGTTCGTTTGCTAACTCCAAGCGCCTGAGAGATGCGTTCTTGTACTTGTTCGACAGGTTACAGGGGTCCGCCATTTTGCCGCTCCCGCTCAAAGTAATCTTGCAGCTTGATGATTAACTCACGGGCTCCACTTTTCAATGTTTGTCCACGTTTAGACATTATTATGCACCAAAAGTAAAAAGAACGCAATACAAAACACAATCGAAGTCCGATTTAGCGCCGATGTCAGTTTGAAAAGCAGAAACAGTCCATTAAACGAAAGCCGGGTAATCAAATAAAAACAGATCGTAAACACTTGAAGAACGTGGTCTAGGCGCACGAAACGATAACAGACGACTGTTTTAGCGTCACAAAATGACGGCCCATAACGCCATTTGGGGTTACCATTTTCAACCTAAATATAAAAATGCTACTTTCTTTCGCGCGTTCCGTTTGATCGTAGTTTTATTTTTATATTTAATAAAAGTTATGTTATAGTCCATTATTTTCGAATTCTTAAAAAGAAAAACAAGACTTATTATTTTATAAAGTATAACTGTATAAGAACAGATTACGATACTGTTATTGCTCGTTATTGTTAGCACAGCACTACAAATACAAAGCGCTGACATAACATTGTAATAGCGCAGTATAGATTTAGAAAAATATTGTTTACCAAGTTATTTGACACTCAGTTTGGCACAAAATTATAACATTCATTGATTATTGATATAATAATGTTGTTTTAATGCTCATCAATTGTTAAAACGGTAAACAACCAGCAAAAATATTTTTATCGTAACTGCAACGCCATTACAAAGTTACGTCGTCAGTTCAATCGCGACGTGTCAGGAACGCATTCTCTGAACGGCCGAACTATAGTTATGAAACGAACTTGGTTAAAAATCATACTAATTCTTAATAACTTTACTATTGTCTAGTATTTCTAGTATCTAATTATTGTTCATAATCTCATTGTTAATTCTCATAATCACATATTTATTTAATTTATTGTGTTGCATACACAATAAATTAAATAAATTATATATACAATAACATAGTAGTTACGTAGTAGACCAAGTAATTATTTATTAAACTAACAATAATTGAAGGAGCCTATTCAATTATTTGAAAATAAAAACGATTACATAACATTTCGACAATATTGTCTCTTCTCGAGTCTCGACCCGAAAGCCCCGGGACTCGAGACAATTAAAATTATGAAAAGTCCCGGGACTTCGAGACACGAGACGTCCCGGGACCCAAACCCTAGTTTTCATCGCATTTGAATCGTTTTCGTCATCATGTATTATAATGTTATTATGTCCAACATTAAAAATTCGAGTAAATATGGAATATGAGTACCGTCGTGGCAGCAACGCGTCACAAGCTACACGCAACATCAACGACGTTTACGGAGCGAATACTACAAACTAATGAACCAGCTATTATTGGTTTGCCCGCTTCCGTTCTGAAAATTACGACCTGAAGAATGAACCTTGTGGTTATTCGAACAGGAATCTCAGTTTTTAAGTAAGTGTATGTACGTACTCTATGGTCAATCGATCATTGATGGGTTAAGGTGGAAGCTCCAGGGTGGCCCGCGAAATTCAAATTTTCTTGCGTTTTTTGGAATTTGCAGGTCAGGGTTAGGTTGTATATTTAACAAAATGTTATTCGCGACCGTAGCGATTATGTGTTTACAGAATTATTATCATTAAAATCATCAATACAACCCTGTAAGTTCATATTAGCCCTTTGAATGAGTTTTTCTGGAAATAGCCATTGTTACGGCCAACAGCTGCCTATCCCAGGAGTAGAATCCTCCGCGGCCCATAGACGGAGAAGCTACAGGCAGATGCTGGTCGGGCGTCCTAACGCCAAGGGTTAAGTTTCTAATTACATTAAACGATCAGGGGGGAGCGTCACACTATAAAAAAAGGGAGCTTACTTACCTCTATCCAAGGCGACTGGTCCCTCTTGGTTCGGTCAGGTCGCGTGTGGATGTATAGTGCTAGGAAAGTAAGGGTCAGTGATGTGTAACTGGGTGTGGCTGGTAGTGTTATTGACCTTATTAGACCATTCCCTCTGCAGCAGTTCGGCCCTCAGCACCTCTCCAAACTACGGTCTCCTTCCGCAGTCACTTTCTTCGTTTTCTACGATGACAGTTCTTTAACTCTGTCGTACGATTAACTACCTTACAGAAGCCACTAACTCTCGTTTGTTATAACGCTTGACTCGCGAATGAACACAGAACGTACGGATCAAAGGTCACCGTTATTTCTAGAATATCAAATACCGCACTAGTAACTAATACGGTCGAATCCACTTATACAGATTCTGAATTAGATCCTAAGTCCCGGGATGAAGCTAACAAAACAGGAATGCGCGTTACAATTCCCAGTGGTATATTTACTATACGCGCCTACCATATTCCGCCTCCGCCTTCCCGACAAAGAACGCGTGTTTATCTCTCGACGCGAGGAAATGGACTCCTTGTTCTAGCGTGCCCTCGAAACGACCGGACGTCCAAAACCGGTATCGTAGAGGCGCGCACGCCCTCTGACGTCAATTATTAACATTAACGCTTTTGCGCGAACAAACCCCCGTCCTGGACATAAGGATTAAGGTCCGCGAGCAAACCGGTCAGCGGGACAGGGTCGTGACTGCAAGTTGCAAGACCGAATCTACAACCAAACTAGGCCACCTTACCCACCCCATCAGATCTTGCAACCCTAACCAACGCCTCAAAATTACAGTCCCAACGTGGGCTAGCCGGAGAGTTGAACTGGATGCCCTTCCTGGACATCGCATCACATAAATAAGTCCTATTCCTAGACAGAAGTCCGACGACCTCCTTCAAACACCTATCTGCGCTCCTATGATTAGTTCCGCAATCCGACCGGATCAGGTCTGCAAACAGCGACGCGACACGAAGCGGCCCAAAGGGACCTTCCAAGCTTCAGTGCAGACAGCACCCCCAAATTTCCCATGAACGTCGTCTGTGGAGAGCTGAACGAAACGCACAGATAGTCCCTGGTATGAATTTTCAAACAAGTAGGCATAACCAAGCCATCCACCTATAATCATTTACCAAATGGTGCGACAGCTGATTTCCATCTGATAATCTACAAACCAGATAGCCCTTTAGTCAGGTAATCCTATGCTCATATTTCAACTAATTTTTCAAAAGCATCAATGTTCAATTACAGAATTAATTAAAACAAGTAATCACCGATGCACATAGGTCAACTTGGCAAAGTAAACAAAACAATAAACGTAAGAGACAGCCTATTTCTTATTTCAAATAAATATCTTAGACAGTGCCAACAAAATCTAAACCAAAAGAGAATTTACTCTTATTTCCTTCGGCAACCACAGGGTTATCTAATTTCAACCTTCCTTATCACAAAGCAAAATGATTAAACACTATCACAAACATATACATAATTTTCAAAATAGCGCGCCATTCAAATTTCAAATGAATTCAAACCTTCCTTTCAGCACAGACGCGACAATCAAATACAATTACAAAGCATACGCACAAGCATTAAAAAAGGGCACACAATTTAATCTCAATTTTCCGTGCAACAACAAACGCAGTGATCAAATGTATTTACAAAACATATGCAGCAGCATTTAAAGGAGTATTTTAAATTCAATTCTTTTAATCACAACCGCTACAATATGAATTTCGCGGAAAACTCAAAGCATTTTAATTTTAATTCAAAGAATTCTTAACTAAGTGCTCGACCAAACCAAATCTAATACCCCTTGAGAGCGTGATTCAACGCTCCAGGGGGCCCTAATCTTCCCACCACCAAGTGGAGGCCACACCGCGTGAACCCGAAACTAACAGAGCGCAACCGCTAACAGTCGCCACTCGGGTTGTGCCCTCACTGAGGCCGTCGGCAACAGAACAGCTTGACAAGTGGACTGTTGACGGCTTAAGGCTCAGTAGAGGCGGCCGTGGTGGGAGCTAAGGCGGCAGCTAGCTAGGGCCGCCTCCATCAAATGGGGTACAGTGGTACACCAGTCGCGGCCACTCAGCTAACGGGAGTGAGAAGGGTCCAGCGGACCGATGAGTGGCCGTGAAGTTCCTCTTCGCACGCTGAGGGGGGTGATGACACCCCCGCCCCTGGAGGAATTACCCCCCGACTGGTCGGGGGGGGGACCCCTTTCAAACCTAGGGGCCTGGTGGCTAGCCGGCGGGCGCTGAGCGTCGCCCGTCAGAGGGCGTGGTGGAGCGCCCCCGCCCGTGGGGTCGAGGGCCTGGCAGCGCCCCGAGAGGAGACGCCGTTCGCACCCAGGCACAGTACGGCATGGTGATTGCCCTGGCAATGTAAACAGGGACGCCGGTGCGGACAGTCTCGCTGGACTCACTGCACCAGCGGCGCTCCTTGGCGATAGTTCACCTCGCCGGAACCGGCTTACTTAATAATCTCGGGCAAGACGTTAACCGGTGATCAAATGCTCGACAATAGGAGCAGGGGGGGTGGTTGACGACGACTTGCCCGGCGGATTCCGCCTCTCACTGGGCACGGCTCGTAAGTCGTCGACGGGGCCCGCCGCGTGCTCGATCTGTCGGCACTGCTCCTCCAAAAACCGCAGCAGGTCATAGAAGGGCGGAATATAGGAGGCCTCGTCCCCGCCGTACCTCTCCTCAAAAAGTATTCTAAGGTCGAGAGGTAGGCGGGACAGCACGATGCGGAGCAACAAAAAGGCCCATTCGCCCACTGGTAAATCCAGCCGCCTCAACGTATTACAGGCCACCAAGACTGGATCCAACAGGTCTGGATGTAGTCTGGTCCGGTCACTAAGCAGCGGGAGGCTTAGAAGTTGCTTAACATGTTCGTCCGCCATTCGCCGGACGTTGGTGTATCTTCTGGCTAGGAGGTCCCGAGCAGTCTGGTAGGCGTCGTCCGACAAGCTCAAATGGCTGACAACGCCCAGGGCCTCCCCCTCCAGTGAGGCCAGGAGGTACGCCATCTTCTGGCTAGGGGTCAAGTCACTCCGGGCGTCCACTAGGCCGTTGAAAAGACCAACGAAGGTCAGCCATTCGGAAAGGACCCCGGAGAACCTTGGCAAGTCCAGAGTTGGGAGTCGTCCCAACAGCTCCGGCTGAGGCTGATTCCGAAAGGACTCGGGCAGGCCACTCGTCCGAGCTTCACGCGCCTCCTCGGCATACCTGCCTTCAGCCTCGATCAACTCGTCCGTGAGCGAAAAGAACTGCTCGTAGTCTGCGAAGCAGGACTCCCTTTTCCACATCCGAATCCTCGAGCTCAGCGTAAGCCTCCTCCACTGCAGCCCTTCGAGCATCGACTTGCTCGAACCGCTTCATCAAGTTATGGACCCTATCCGATGGACCTATCAAAGCATGGGCGCTGGTGGCCCAGCGTAACTCAGACAACGGATTAGCATCTTGGGCGAGGACATCACTCATCATCATCATTACAGCCCTTCACAAGTCCACTGCTGAACATAGGCCTCCCCCAAGGAATGCCACAAAGCACGGTCCCGAGCCACCTGCATCCATCGACTTCCTGCATGTCTTACCAGGTCGTCACTCCATCTTGTGGGGGGACGCCCTACACTTCGCCTACCCGTACGAGGCTGCCACTCGAGAACCTTTCTTCCCCATCGGTTGTCGGTTCTTCGAGCTATATGGCCGGCCCACTGCCACTTCAGCTTACTAATCCGTTGGGCTATGTCGGTTACTCTGGTTCTACTGCGGATATCCTTATTCCTAAGTTTATCACGCAGAGAAACTCCGAGCATAGCCCTCTCCATAGCTCGCTGAGCGACCTTGAGCTTCCTCATTCGGCCAGCAGTGAAGGACCACGTCTCAGTTCCGTAAGTCATCACTGGCAACACGCACTGGTTGTACAATTTCGTTTTCAGGTTTTGAGGTATGTCTTACGAGAAGATGTGTCGTAGTTTCATGAACGCTGCTCAGCCGAGTTGAATCCGTCGATTGACCTCTCGGTCGAAGTTAAACTTTCCTAGTCGGACATTTTGTCCCAGATAAACACACTCGTCAATAACTTCGAGCTTAGTGCTTCTTACAACTACCTGCATAGGTGTGACATGGACGTTATACATAATCTTTGTTTTGTCCATGTTCATCTTAAGACCTATCCGTTGGGAGACACTATTGAGGTCATTGAGCATAGTGCTTAGCTCCTCCAGCGATTCTGCCATGAGGACTATATCGTCGGCAAATCGAAGGTGAGTGATGTACTCGCCATTGATGTTAATTCCGTATCCTTTCCAGTTCAGAAGCTTGAAAACGTCTTCCAATGCAGCGGTGAAGAGTTTCGGGGATATAACATCACCCTGTCTTACACCTCTCTGCAATTGGATAGGTTTCGTATTCTGGTTCTGTACTCGGATAGCCATCGTAGCTCTACTGTACAAACACTTCAGCACTTCGATATACCGACAGTCAACTTGGCACCGCTGAAGGGACTGCAGCACCGCCCAAATTTCGACGGAATCAAAGGCTTTCTCATAGTCCACATACGCCAGACATAGTGGCAAATTGTACTCTTCGGACTTCTGTACAATTTACCTTAGGGTATGTATGTGGTCTATGGTGCTAAAGCCCTTTCGGAAACCGGCTTGTTCGGGAGGCTGGAAGTCGTCAAGTCTGCGCGCGAGACGATTCGTAATGACTCTCGAAAACAGCACGTAGACGCGGCTCAGAAGGGAAATCGGTCTGTAGTTCTTCAAGAGAGCGTTGTCACCTTTCTTGAAGAACAAGACCACCGCACTTCTGCTCCACGCCTCCGGTGTAATGCCACAATGGACACACATCACTACTAAATACAAATTACGACGCTGCTCGAGCACAATTACAAAAATAACAAATACAAAAAAAATTAACAGCTAACAAATGCAGTTCCTATCAAATCGAGTTGAATAGATAACAAATAAGAACCGCTACTTGATAAGTACTTGATAATCAAATACAAGTTAGTACAAAAGAAAAGACAAATCAAATTAACAATAACAAATACTAGTGCGATCAAATCAAGTTAAATTCAAATTACGTAAATACAAATTACTACTCTTTAGTTCAAATACAAATTACAATACGAAAGATACATAACGAAGATACACATCAAAAAAAATGATCAACAAAAATCTCGGAAATCGACCCTTCGATAAGTAATCCACTACAACTATCCGACAACGATAATTAACCGATTACGTAAAAATAACCATCTACCTACATGACGCAAACTCCCGCCTGCGCGCTAGCCGGGCGCGGTTTTTCAAATTTACCCGCTAACAACAAAGCACGCCAACAAAGAAAGGAATTTTATTATTACGTATATAATAAAAATATATTTTTACGTATTACGGACGGGCGTGATTGTAGACACAAAATTAAACCAATCAACCCAACGCTCCCTGCCATCAAAATTGTTTAATTTTTATCAAACACTATGGTCGGGATCGACCGGGAATCGATCCCGGAATCGCGCTCTGCTACCAAATGTTACGGCCAACAGCTGCCTATCCCAGGAGTAGAATCCTCCGCGGCCCATAGACGGAGAAGCTACAGGCAGATGCTGGTCGGGCGTCCTAACGCCAAGGGTTATGTTTCTAATTACATTAAACGATCAGGGGGGAGCGTCACACTATAAAAAAAGGGAGCTTACTTACCTCTATCCAAGGCGACTGGTCCCTCTTGGTTCGGTCAGGTCGCGTGTAGATGTATAGTGCTAGGAAAGTAAGGGTCAGTGATGTGTGAACTGGGTGTGGCTGGTAGTGTTATTGACCTTATTAGACCGTTCCCTCTGCAGCAGTTCGGCCCTCAGCACCTCTCCAAACTACGGTCTCCTTCCGCAGTCACTTTCTTCGTTTTCTACGATGACAGTTCTTTAACTCTGTCGTACGATTAACTACCTTACAGAAGCCACTAACTCTCGTTTGTTATAACGCTTGACTCGCGAATGAACACAGAACGTACGGATCAAAGGTCACCGTTATTTCTAGAATATCAAATACCGCACTAGTAACTAATACGGTAGAATCCACTTATACAGATTCTGAATTAGACCCTAAGTCCCGGGATGAAGCTAACAAAACAGGAATGAGCGTTACAATTCCCAGTGGTATATTTAGTATACGCACCTATCATATTCCGCCTCCGACTTCCGGACAAAGAACGCGTGTTTATCTCTCGACGCGAGGAAATGGACTCCTTGTTCTAGCGTGCCCTCGAAACGACCGGACGTCCAAACCGGTATCGTAGAGGCGCGCACGCCCTCTGACGTCAATTATTAACATTAACGCTTTTGCGCGAACAGCCATACAATTGGATATTACGAACTTAGAGTATTGTATTGATGATTATAATGACTCTAACTCTGTAAATACATACTCGTTACGGTCGCGAATCATATTTTGTTAAACATACAACCTGACCCTGACCCTGACCTACAAATTCCAAAAAACGCCAGAAAATTTGAATTTCGCGGGCCACCCTGGAGCTTCCACCTTAAGTTCTGTTTAATAGATACCAAAATAATTTAAATTTACAATGATTGATTCAATTTATTACACATTTTAACCAAGAAATTCAATACTGAATATTATTATTCAATATCGTAATAAATATTAGTAAATAACATTTACTAAAAACTTATATTTTACTTTAGCAAGGTAAAAAAACTTAATAAATGCGTGCACGAACTCAATGATCGCCTGCTCAACAGCCACACAAACGAAAGAATTTTCAATCGCATTGTTACCTGCGACGAAACATGTTTTCTGTTTGATAATCGCAAGCGCCCAGCAGGTTAGTTGGATCCTGGTTCAGCACCTAAACAATGCCCTAAACGAAAACTTACCTCTAGAAAACTGATGGTCACTGTTTGGTGGTCTAGCGCCGGTGTGATTCATTATGTCATATTTTTTTCGCCAGGCGTAACTACTACGGGGAGCATCAAAGGTGCGAGACATCTGGTACTGCGTCTGGTTAATTCGACTGACGTTTGTGTTGTCATAGATTTTTTAGATTCTTTTTATAGGATAGGGTGACAAACGAGCACACAGTCCACCTGATGGTAAGTGGTTACTGTGACCCATAGACATCTGCATCTATCTTCGTTTGCGAATTAAAATGCAGTTGCGTTGTCACCCGTGAGGACTAAGATGGAATGCCTCTTTGCCAGTAAAAAGGGTGGGTCTCCGGTTCTCTACACTCACCATACGAAACACAGCAGCGTTAAGCTGCTATTTTACGCTGATTTTCTGTGAGAGCGTGGTCCTTCCCCGGTCGAGCCGACCCATTCGTGCTACAACTATACTACTAATATAGCTGCAGTTTAGCTCTACCACGTAATAAATGCGATTATAATTAGATAGATTTAGATTATTATTAGATCTTTTTACTATTATAGGCCGTCGGTTTCAGGTGTGGAACATTCAATCCGCCCTCGAGATTTTGTCTGTGGTAATGGAGTACAGCGACACAAGAATACTGGATTATTTGTACGGAATTGTGGATGATGTAAGTTATCGTAATAATATATATAATATATATACTAGCTGGCCAGGCAGACGTTGTTCAGCCCTCTCCGATGACCCTGTATCCTATAAAAATTCTTAAATTCGTAATAAAAAATATTGAGGGTCACTTATAGGGATAAAAATTATCCTATCTCTCAAGTTGGGGCAAACAGCACACAGTGTGCAAAATTTCATTGCAATCAGTTTAGTAGTTTAGGAGTTCATCGCGGACAAACAATGTGACACGTAATTTTTATATATAAAGATATTAGTTTGAAAATATATAAAATTCAAGACATCACGTCATCAAAATATCTAGGGCATAAACCCTTAAATGCGGAGTAAAAAACGCTTATTTATTGAAGTAATATGTACTACGTACTAAAACGGATACCGCGAACAGAATATGTTGTGGGTTGTGGCAGTGCGGGGCGCGTTAAAGGAGGCACAGAGGACCTTTTCACGGCGAGTCCGAGTGTAGTGGCGGTGTAAGAATGTCCACTACCCCATATTATCTCAAGGCTGTCGTAAGAGGCGACAGAGGGAAACAAATCAAGAGATGGACAGCAGCGTCTTTCTAATAACGACTAAAAGTAAAAACTGCGATTGCTAACGTGCTTGCCAAGCGTGGCGACTATAGGTAATGGGATATTGAAAGATGAGAAATCTATGGGGGAGACCTATGTTCAGCAGTCGATTTTAATAAGTTGTCACAGTACGGTGTAACGGTAACGGTCGTCAGAGTCTGGGCGTCTCTTATAGTACTTAGTATATATTACTTCAATGCTTATTATATAAAATGTTAGTATGCGCCGTGACTCGAGTAGCGCGGACTGGAGAGGAGAGGATCTTGCCGTTACGCTTGGCTTGGATTTGAATACGAGTTGGACCCTACTCGTAAAAATAAAAAAAAACTTAATGCTAATCAAAGAAAGGTGTGGCCGTGAAAGAAAAAGGGGAGATCTCCCTCCGGGCAAATTGTTCTGCCCGGGGAGTGGCTACCGCTCCGACTGATAATTCGGAGCTATTATATATATTGTACTGCTTTTAATTCGAAACTTTGATAGCGCGATTTAGGTTTCGATGTATTTCGCTTGTGGCGTGACGACAGCGCTACCACAAAAGCAAAGGAACGTTTTGGCAAGGATAACATACGAGCACACAGTCCACCTAATAGTAAGGGGGCTGTGGCCCACCACTTCTCCTACTTATCTTAGAATACGAAACAAACAGCAGACGCCCGGTCACCCCTGTGGATTACGACGGAATATCTTGCTGCCACTAAAAGGATCTCCGGTTCTCATCACGAACCATATAAATCACAGCAGTTTAAAGCTGCTATTTCACGCTTTCATGATATATTATGCGAGATGCTCCTTCTTCGGTAGAGCTGATAAATAGGAAAGAATAGAACAAGTTATATGAACGGCGTGTCAAAAAGAAAAACAAAATCTTTATTTGAAAAACGAATTTTTAAAGATTTCTGTCCCTTTTTAGGATTCCGTACCCGAACAGGACCCTATAACTAAGCTTCCGCTGTCCGTCCGTCTGTCTGTCAGCGGGCTGTATCTCATGATCCGTAATAGGTCATCATCATCATTACAGCCCTTCACAAGTCCACTGCTGAACATAGGCCTCCCCCAAAGAATGCCACAAAGCACGGTCCTGAGCCACCTGCATCCATCGACTTCCTGCATGTCTTACCAGGTCGTCACTCCATCTCGTGGGGGGACGCCCTACACTTCGCCTACCGGTACGAGGCTGCCACTCGAGAACCTTTCTTCCCCATCGGTTGTCGGTTCTTCGAGCTATATGGCCGGCCCACTGCCACTTCAGCTTACTAATCCGTTGGGCTATGTCGGTTACTCTGGTTCTACTGCGGATATCCTTATTCCTAAGTTTATCACGCAGAGAAACTCCGAGCATAGCCCTCTCCATAGCTCGCTGAGCGACCTTGAGCTTCCTCATACGGCCAGCAGTGAAGGACCACGTCTCAGTTCCGTAAGTCATCACTGGCAACACGCACTGGTTGTACAATTTCGTTTTAAGGTTTTGAGGTATGTCTGACGAGAAGATGTGTCGTAGCTTCCCGAACGCTGCCCAGCCGAGTTGAATCCGTCGATTGACCTCTCGGTCGAAGTTGGACTTACCTAGTCGGACTATTTGTCCCAGGTAAACATACTCGTCAACAACTTCGAGCTTAGTGCTCCCAACAACTACCGGCATAGGTGTGACATGGACATTAAACATGATCTTTGTTTTGTCCATGTTCATCTTAAGACCTATCCGTTGGGAGACACTATTGAGGTCATTGAGCATAGTGCTTAGGTCCTCCAGCGATTCTGCCATAAGGACTATATCGTCGGCAAATCGAAGGTGAGTGATGTATTCGCCATTGATGTTAATACCGCATCCTTTCCAGTCCAGAAGCTTGAAAACGTCTTCCAATGCAGCGGTGAAGAGTTTCGGGGATATAACATCACCCTGTCTTACACCTCTCTGCAATTGGATGGGTTTCGTACTCTGGTTCTGTACTCGGATAGCCATCGTAGCCCTACTGTACAAACACTTCAGCACTTCGATATACCGACAGTCAACTTGGCACCGCTGAAGGGACTGCAGCACCGCCCAAATTTCGACGGAATCAAAGGCTTTCTCATAGTCCACATACGCCAGACATAGTGGCAAATTGTACTCTTCGGACTTCTGTACAATTTGCCGTAGGGAATGTATGTGGTCTATGGTGCTAAAGCCCTTTCGGAAACCGGCTTGTTCGGGAGGCTGGAAGTCGTCAAGTCTGCGCGCAAGACGATTCGTAATGACTCTCGAAAACAGCAAGTAGACGCGGCTCAGAAGGGAAATAGGTCTGTAGTTCTTCAAGAGAGCGTTGTCACCTTTCTTGAAGAACAAGACCACCGCACTTCTGCTCCACGCCTCCGGTGTAATGCCACCATGGAGAACGGAATTAAAGAGCTTCTGAAGGACTTCAAGTACCGGTCTTCCACCCGCTTTCAGAAGCTCCGCTGTAATTCCATCCTCGCCTGGGGCCTTGCCGTTTTTAAGGTGCTGGAGAGCCATTCTAATCTCGCTCAGACTGACGTCCGGGATATCTTCGGAATAGTGTCGGATAAGACTCGCTCTTGGATCGTTACTCACACTTGCGTGTGGCTCCAACGATGACGTGTACAGCTGCCCATAGAACCTCTCAATCTCACTCAAAATCTCAGGTGCCCCGGAAACGATGCTACCACATTCGGTCTTCAGCTTTGACAGTTGGCTCTTTCTGGCAGACAGATCTCTGGCAAAGACTTTGGAGCCTTGGTTCCGCTCGATCGCTTCTTCAATACGAGCTGTATTGAAGTTGCGTAAGTCCCGCCGCATGCATTTTGAGATCTGTCTGTTCAGTTGCCTGTATGCTGTCAAATCTCTTGAAGAATGTAGCCTCATCTCCCGTCTAACAGCCATGAGATTAAGAGTGTGATCGGAGAGTTTTTGTGTTCTTCTGCGGCGGGTCTTGCAGAACTTAGCTCCGACCGCATGGACAGTTTCCACGAGCTTGTCATTCATATCGTCCACTTCATTGCAGTCTTCTAGGCACTGAAAACGGTTTCGTAACTCGAGCTGAAAGGTTTCGGGACTTTGGATTAGAGCACGAGGGGGACGGAGCGTTGACTTCATCAGACGAGACCTCTCCAACTTAACATTTAGGTTCAGTGTGCCTCTAACCATTCGGTGATCGCTGCCGGTTTTCACCCTCGCGATCACTGAGACATCACTGAACAGTTGTCGTCTGGTCGTCATAATGAAGTCAATCTCATTTTTTGTCGAACCGTCGGGGCTCGACCAGGTCCACTTCCTGTGGGGCCGCTTCTGGAAGAAAGAGTTCATCATAAAGAGTCCCTCTTTCTCCATGAAGTCGGCCAGCTGCTGGCCCCTTGGGTTCCGTTGCCCTATTCCAAATTTCCCTACTTTCAGCTCACCGTTCTCTCTTGTGCCTAGTTTTGCATTGAAGTCTCCCATTAACACCGTATATTGGGTTTTGGAGGAATGCATGGCTCTAGAGATATCCTCATACATTTCCTCCACCTCCTCATCGGGGTGTGCCGAGGTTGGTGCGTAAACCTGTATGACCTTCAGCGAATACCGTTTGGTGATTCTGAGTATAAGGTACGCAACCCTCGTCGACACACTCCCGATCTTTACAACGTTGTTAACGAGAGACTTGTGGACGATAAATCCGACACCTCCTTGGGACAGATGTTCGCCCTCCCGGTGATAGAGCAAGTTGCCGGATTCGAGGATTACCGTGTCCTCCCCCTCTCTTCGGACTTCGGATAATCCTATAATATGCCAGCGCAACTTGTCTATCTCTTCTTCCAGCTCCACGATCTTCTCGTCAGTCCTCAGGGTGCGTGCGTTGTATGTTGCCAGGTCGAGTCGTCGTAGGTGGCAACCAAACCTCCACCGGAGATTCTTAGCACCCCCTGCCCCGCCGTTACCATGGTCGCCACCGTAGCCAGGAATAGCGGGGCCGCCGGGGACTGGGGGCCGTCTCTTTATTACATCCATTCATAAGGGGGGTATTTGCCATAGTTGCCACGCTTGGCGAGCGGGTTGGCAACCGCAGTTTTTTTTTTTTTTATTATAATATTGGCTATTATCAGGAAGATGCTGCTGCCCATCTCCCACCTGTTTCCCTTTGTCGCCTTTTACGACACCCACGGGAGGATATGGGGTAGTGGATATTCTTGACCGCCACTAATAGGTAGGCCGTAATAGGTAGACAGCTGAAAATTTCATAGAATGAATTTCTGTTGCCGCTATAAAAACAAATAATAAAAATAAATTAAAAATTAAAGGGTTCTACCCTACTAGAAACGTGTTTTTACAATGGTACGAAATCCTTCATGCGCGAGTCCGACTCGCACTTAGCCGGTTATTTAGATTGGATTTTCCATACATTCATTACAGCCCACAAAAGACTAAGCTAAACATAGGCCTCCCCAATAGATAAACCCTTAGATTTTGCCATAGTTGCCAGGCTTGGGTTGGCAACCACAGTTTTTTTATAATCTTGAGTTGTTATCAGAAAGATGCTGCTGCCCATCCTCTGTTTCAGTTTCCCTGTGTCGCCCTCTTACGACATCCACAGTATGTGGACGTCGTAAGAGGCACTTAGGATACCACAGGCAGTGGGTATTCTTACACCGAGTCCACACAATTGTTTTTTATATATTGTTAAATAATTATCGACAGGTTCTCGTTCAAAGCTGCGATAAGTTTCATGAGAGAGATCTCTACGCATACCTGCAAGTGTTTCTTACTTTCATCACTCGCATTCGAAAGTGGTTTCACGTTGAAGAAGATTCAAAAACCACTACACGTAACAAAACAGAAAACTTCAGCGTGCTCAAAGGTGTTATAGAGTTTGCCAAGAACAAAGAAGAAGCGGAGAGATTACTAAGCAAGGAAGAGTTCGAGGAGGATAGCGGGAAGAGTGTGGAGGAGATGTACAGAGAAGATTTGAAGAAGAAAGAAGAAGACGTGTTAGATTATGACGACAGAGTTACACGTAAGTTATTAATATTATAATAATTTTTATTCAGATATGGACTGTCTGAATAAAAGATGATAGATAGTAACCGAGAGACACCACAAAAATTTATAAATAATAACCTGCGTACACTAAATTTACTTTTTTACATGATGGCTTGACCCACATCACGGAATACTAGCGTGAAACAAAAGCTTAATGCTGTTGTGTTTCATAAGAAGCGCTTTGTGCCAAACCCGATCGAAGGCTTTCTGACTAACGGTCAAGACCTCCCCCTTGGATTCTACTGCTTCCGCCCATCTATGAATCAGGTAGACCAGAAGATGGTGATCTTCTGGTCATCAAAGTAGTTTGAGATTTGGCGCGCGCGTCAGTTGCGACAGCTGCTCGTTGGTACACGACCGACATCCATGTTGAACGGTCAAACACTGGAGCGGCTGCCGCCAGGAGCGCTTAGTTGATACACTTCGAACATTTGGAGCTCGTTCCGCAGAGCGCACTGGTCGGGGCGGTAATTCAGGGAGCGTAATCAATACACGGCTTAACCCTGTTAAAGGGGGGCGGGGAGTAGGACTCCGGCCACGTTCACAACATACCTGAATTCTTTTTTTTGTTTGAAGTTGATTGCATGTTTCCGTGAACCGCAGTACCCTCTTACCATCAGAACTGTAAATTCGTTTGTCACTTTAGTTTATTTAAAAAAAAACACTATAACACACACACAACATTATTTGCAAAAGTGTAATCCTACCTCGGTTGAGCGGACGAATTTGTTTATCAGCCATAATATAGTATGAGATATCGTTAATTTACGTATCGAGTATATTTCCAGACGAATCGCCACCGTTGCCGCGACACGTCACTGTCACCGTGTCGATACTTAAGCGATGTATCAATTTTATCACATCCAAGCAACGCGACAACGCCATCTTGGCCTTGAAAGTCCTGTCGTTAGGGTTGCCCATCTTGAAGCACCACGAGAATGAGCTGCTTCCTCTTGTGCACTTGACGTGGGCTCCGCTCTGTACTAAAGTCGGCGCGGAGCCGGCTGTAGCGAGGGCCGCTTTGGATCTACTGGTTACCATGGCGACGCTTTCGAAAGACTTCATACGGAATCGCGCTATGAAGTGAGTAAACTTATCTAATGTTTTTTTCGTATTTTCGAGGCTATTATCTGTATAAAATGGCAAATGGCCAAAAACAAAAAAACCTATAGTAGTAGTATGTTTCAAATTTAATATTTTATTTTTAAAGGATTTTTTTCTGCTTTGAGCCTTCTACTTCAATCTATTCTGTTCTTTTTTTCATGAATTCAATCTTTTTAACTTTGACTTTGCCAATAGTTGCGATTAATGCAAATTTTGATAACAATAATAATAATAATAGTGATCTGATTTGTACACGTTTCCGCTCTTGAATATTTAATTATAATTTAAAATTGTCTTCTGCAGAGACGTCCTACCCCACATGTACAAATATTTGCGAAGCAGTTCCCACGACAGTTTGCTGAAGGACCGGGGTTCCACATATCGGCTGAGTCCGGCCTACCGGTTGCAGGAGGCGATGTTGGCTGCTTTACCTTGCCTCGTTGTGGATCTTCGCCTAGACGAGGCTGGACTCGAAGAGGCCATGTCTTGTGCGGACGCTTACTTATCTAGGAAACAGCCGAAGCCTTTACAGGTGAGTCCCTGATATAGGTATGATAAAAATACCGTTTTTAAACTTTTTGATACATTTGAACTGAAATTGTTATGCTGTTCTTACTTTTATTTTACTCTTTTTTCAGTCCGTAAGAATCGTAGACACAGTGACTAAGGCAGAATTAAATAATAGTTTAAAAACCTAAAAAAACACGCTCTTGTAAATAAGCGAACTAAAAAGTAGAAAATAATTTTCAGTAAGTTAAAAAAAAGAAAATAGTGGTTAACATAAAAAAAAAACATTTTATTGTAAAAAAGCGTGGGGTGCTTTTTCAGATATTTTTACGATGACGCTAATTTTACAAATATCCACAAAAATATTTACCGCAAATGACATCAAGCACCCCACAAAAGTACTAGAACTCGAGATTACATAACGATAACATATCGAAAGAAGAAAAGGCTTTATGCGGTTATACATAAGGTTGTTTCTTGCTTGCATCAGTCCGAGCGTTATCTATTTTTATACTTACACATTTTATTTCTTGATAAAGGTCTCTGGCTTTTATCTTCTGGAACATTCTCGTGCAATGTGATGTAATACGCAAGTGGTGAGCAAAAATGCCGATTACGATGAGAAATGGGTCTATTTTTCAACACACATAACAAGTACATCACTTCTTCTTGTTCTTGTTCCTTAGATCTTTAGTATTCGACTAATTCTTCGATCGCTGGCGCCCGCTTTTATACCCAGCAAGGGAAATGTCGAACATTCTATATTGACCTCTTTCAATGGGAAAATACTAGATCACTCGTAATTAACAATAGGTCCAAAGGAGAAAAAGCTTTTTGCGTGTGTCACATAAGATGGTGTTTTGCTTGCATCAACTAGTTTAAGCGTTGTCTATTCTTACGCCTACACATTTTATTAACTTGACAAAGAATATTAAACCTTATCTTCGGGATCTTTCTCTTATTTATCCTTGACATGAAATAATAGAAGAAATTTTATGATTATATAAAATTGTTATTATTAATAATCATTCTTAGCACAAAACTTTTATCAATGTGCGAAACTTCTGGTATTGTGATTAACAATCTACTTCCAAAGTGGAGGCGATTATGACAAATTCTCTCTACTTTACTATATGTGAGAGCCATGTCCTGTTATAGATAGTACGAGCTGATGAGGAACTTGGAATGCTGGTAAGACGATCATAACATATATTTACTTACTTATATTCCTTTTCTAGGAACTGGCGGTAATCTTCTTTAAACATATATTGGCGAGCAACTACGGGACCGGTTGGTATCACCTTAGGAGCCTCTGCGCTAACGAGGACGTGTTAGAACCACCCGCCATGAAGTACATCAAACTGGAGCCCGTTGTAGGCACCCCATATAGATCCACCGATGTGGATTATGAAAAAAATATCAAATTGATATTCGAAATAGATTAAATATGATATTAAAATAAATAATTATAGCTGGACTTATCTTTTTTCTTTAAAAACGTTACCCCACAATAGGATTTTAACCGACTTCATAAATGAGAAGGTTCTTAATTCAAGTATGATTTTTTCGTATGTATGTTACGCGATATCTTCGTATATTGTGGACCAGTTTTGATGATTTTTTTTTTGTTAAATAGGTTATACATTAAGGGTGATATATTTTATATTACCCTTATAAATTTAGAGAAAAATTCCACCCATATGGGTAGCAAATAAATAAACCTAGCAAGCTAACAGCATAGCAAAGTGGCGAAGCAATCAGCTTTGTAGCGGTTTCTAACGGTTGCCCTTGAGCAATCAGTTTCAAAATAGGAGGTTCAGATGCCTGGGTGATCAGTAATCGATTGCTGAAAACAGAATTTGAAAATTCGAAACCGTTCTCGAGATAATTGTGGAACAGACGGACAGACGAACAGACATCGTGAAATCAATAAGTGTCTTCGCAAGCTTCGCCACTTAATAACTTATTTTTTAGCAATTTGAAGTCGATTTTAAATTTTTGTTAAGTTATAATTATTTCTGTATCGGTTCACATACATAAATCACACGAGGACACAGACTCGGTTCAATTACTTGTAGGCCATAAAAATATTTCCAATTAACAAATACGGTAATTCCAACCCACGGACTTCAACTACCCAACACAACGCTAAGCGAGCCACTGCGCAACAGGTGACAGTTGACACAATATTTTTGCGAGGTACGAAGTGTTTAACAGGCAATACTATAACACTATGACATTATGTAAGATCTTTAGGGTTCGATTCCTGCAGCGCCGCCCCACCAAGATGTCCAAGCTGTCTTTCTTATCTATTCTTAGTTTCATCCAGAGTCATCTAAATTCTAAAAGGTGGCCATGACTATCGTGGAGTGTCCGAGCCGCGAATGACGTAAAAACACACAGTATGTAATATTATCAAGAAATCGGTCATCGACAGTTCTTTTCTGCCGACTTCCAAAAAGGACACGGTACTCAATTCGAGTGTATGTTTTTTTTATGTGTGTTACCTCATAACTTTGTACTGGGGGAACCGATTTCGATGATTCTTTTTTATATGAAAGCTGATAGTTCTCGTGTGGTCCCATATGAATTTGATCAAGGTCAGACCAATGGTTATTGAGTTATTCTTAAATAACTTATATTGAAGTGGGCTGTACAATATTTTTAATTTTTAATTATTATTTAGCAACTGCTTAGCTTTAGTCTTAACTTGTCTTCGCCTGGCCAGAATCTATTTACATTTAAGATAATTATCAAGACCATTTATTTTACAACTTTTATTCTAATGTCTCTCCAGTGATTGCTCTCTTATCTGTTCGTTAAGTTTCATTACAATCGGTTCAGCCATTCCGAAGATTAGCTCCGGAGTCCGGACAGACAGAAAGACAAAAAAAAATTAGAAATGGTTATTCAATTCAATTTTAACCGTTTAAGGGGTTTCTTAGCTTTAAAAGCTGAAAATGTATTAAAACGGTTCTAACCATACATATAGTATACATTAGATTGGCGATGGCGTGATTAGGGTGAGACCAAAAACTAAATGTACCCGTGTGAGTGAAATGTGCATGTGTGCGACAACAATAGTGCTGCGCCATATATCAACTTCAATTATCGATACAGAACGCTGTATCTGTGTCATAAAATGAATATTATTATGTTTGAGGGCATAAAAATAAAACTACAAACAAAAAGTTTGTGATTTTTATTTTCCACTAAAAATAACTAATTTATTATAAAAATGTCGTAAGCTCTCCTTAAGAGGTATTTTGCAATTTTGCTTCATACTTCAATCTAATAATCAAATAATTTTCGATTATTAATTTAATAATTAAGTGTTTATGGTTTGATAGTGCTGGCGAATCGTACATATGTATGTCAAGTATGTTAAAAAAATTTGCAGGACACAAGGCATTCGTTTAGTAATTTTCGTAACATATTTTCGTTTACAATTTTCCTTTCACATGTTTTCGAAAAACTCATTCAGAACGAATACCTATCTCATAAACTTTTTCTTAATCACCCTTTTGATGAGATGCTGCAACAAATTGTTTGAACTAGATCGAACCGGGGTGGTACCACGACCTCACAGAATACCAGCGTGAAGTAGAGGTTTACCTCTGCGTTGCGCTTGGTGAGTGCAGGTGGCCGGAGGCCCAATTCCCCCCCCCCCCCATCAACATGGTAGTGGAATTAAATAAAAGACTACCCCAGGAGGGTACCAGCACCCCTGGAGAATCCCTCGCTGAGCATCCACGACCAAACTACTCCACTCCTGGGCGTGGGTGCTCAGGCTGCCCCGCGTATTCTGGGGGGGGGGGGGCGAAATTCCGCTCAAGACGAAATCTGCTCGGGGCAAACGGAGCAAGAAGACAAAGGCAACCCCTGACACGCTAACCGTGGATTTCTGCAATATCAGGGGACTTCATTCAAACCTTAACGCCGTCTACTACCATCTGGAGATAGCTAAGCCGGCCTTGCTCTTTCTAACCGAGACACAGGTGTCCTCTCCGGCTGATACTTCGTATCTCTCCTACCCGGGGTACAAATTGGAACACTCGTTTGTGCCCCGGGCTGGAGTTTGCGTGTATGTCAGAGAGGACATCTGTTTTCGACGCCTCGGCAGTCTTGAAGGTACGGACCTATCCATCCTATGGCTGCGCGTAGACAGCGACGACCATCCGCGCGTCTACGGGTGCCTCTATAGGTCCCATAGCGGTAATGCCGACACAGACCGACTCATCGACCACGTCCAAATGGCTGCAGACTCCGTGCTACAACAGGTCCCATCCGCAGAGATCGTGATACTCGGTGATTTCAACGCCCACCACGCTGAATGGCTTGGTTCTCGTTTAACCGATCATGCGGGTAGATCTGTCTATGACTATGCTTTGGCATATGGTCTAACACAACTGGTTACTTCGCCTACGCGGATCCCAGATGTGGAAGACCATGTACCTTCCCTGTTGGTCCTTCTGCTGACCTCTCATCCGGACGGATATCAGGTCTCCGTCGATGCCCCTTTGGGCTCTTCGGACCATTGTCTGATCCGGAGTACGGTGCCACTCACGCTCCAATCGCAGTTGCGATCTACAGCTTGTCGCCGTGTTTGGCACTATAGGTCAGCTGATTGGGACGGGATGCGGTCTTTTTTTTGCATCCTACCTTGGGGGCGGGTTTGCTTCTCGCCGGAAGATCCCAGCGTTGTTGCCGATTCTGTTGCTGATGTGGTACTTCAGGGTATGGAACTTTTTATTCCATCCTCTGTGGTGCTCATCGGAGGCAGATCCCAGCCATGGTTTGGTCGCTCCTGTAAAATAGCATCACGCTATAAGCAGGAGTGCTACCAGGCCTGGGCTGACGCATCAACGTCTCGGGATGTAAACACCAGCGCACTTAAAAAGAAGTATAATTCCGCCTCCAGGTCCTTCAAAAGCGTCATTGCCAAGGCAAGGTCTGAGCACATCGGCAGAATTGGTGAGAAGCTAGTTCGCCTTCCTTCGGGAACCCGTGCATTCTGGTCTCTCGCCAAGGCTGTCCAAGGGAACTTCTGTCAGCCATCTCTTCCATCTCTGCACAGAGAGGACGACTCACTGGCCCATGCCGCAAAGGAGAAAGCCGATCTGTTGAGCTCTCTTTTTGCGTCCAACTCGACTCTAGATGACAGGGGGAACACACCGCCGACCTTCCCGCGATGTGAGTGCTCCATGCCGGATGTGCGATTTACACAGCGCTCGGTCCGCAAAGCACTCTTCTCCCTGGACGTCAGCAAGTCGAGTGGGCCCGATGGAGTCCCTCCCATTGTGCTGAAGACGTGTGCTCCGGAGTTGGCACCGGTTTTAACGCGTCTTTTCCGGTACTCCTACTCCCAAGGCGTAGTCCCCAGCTCATGGAAGACAGCTTTGGTGCACCCGATCCCTAAAAAAGGCGATCGCTCAGACCCGTCCAACTACAGGCCTATCGCCATCACCTCCTTGTTCTCCAAAATAATGGAAGCCGTTATAAACTGCCAGCTCATGAGGTACCTTGAGGATCACCAGCTGATTAGTGACCGCCAGTACGGTTTTCGTCGAGGTCGATCAGCTGGTGATCTTCTAGTCTACTTAACTCATAGATGGGCGGAGGCAGTAGAGTCCAAGGGGGAGGCATTAGCCGTTAGTTTGGACGTAGCGAAGGCCTTTGATCGGGTCTGGCACAAAGCGCTTCTTTCGAAGCTTCCTGCCTATGGGCTTCCCGAGAAATTGTGCAAATGGATCACCAGTTTCCTTGCTGATCGGAGCATCAAGGTCGTAGTAGACGGTGCATGCTCTGATCTCAAGCCTATCAACGCTGGTGTTCCACAAGGCTGCGTGCTATCACCAACGCTGTTTCTCCTGCATATCAATGATATGTTGCTAACTGGTAGCATTCATTGCTATGCGGACGACAGCACTGGTGATGCCTTATATACCGGCCGTGCCAATATTTCTCGGGAAAACGTCGCCGAGTACCGGAACAAACTTGTGTCTGAAGTCGAGTCTTTGCTTAACAAAGTCTCGGATTGGGGCCGACTAAATCTAGTCCAGTTCAATCCCCAGAAGACACAAGTTTGCGCGTTTACCGCTAAAAAGAACCCCTTTGTCGTATCTCCTCAGTTTCAAGGCACTCCCCTTGCTGCCTCAGCCAGCATCGGAATCCTTGGCGTCGACACATCGAATAGTGTGCAGTTTCGTGGTCACTTGGAAGTGAAGGCCAAATTGGCCTCTAAAAAGCTTGGCGTGCTCAGCAGAGCGAGACAGTATTTCATGCCGGCACATCGCTTGCAACTTTACAAAGCGCAAGTTCGGCCCCACATGGAATACTGTTCTCATCTCTGGGCCGGGGCACCCCAGTGCCAGCTCCTTCCACTTGACCGCATCCAGCGCAGAGCGGTTCGAATCGTCGACGACCGAGTTCTTTCTGATCGGCTCGATACACTGGCACTGCGTAGAGATGTTGCATCTCTTTGCGTATTTTATCGCATCTTTCACGGGGAGTGCTCTGAGGAATTGTTCGGACTAATTCCAGCCGCTCAATTTCACCATCGCACATCGCGTCAAAACTCGCGTTACCATCCATACCATCTGGATGATTGGCGGTCCACCACTGGGCGATTTAGAAGAAGTTTTCTCCCTCGCACGACTTCCTTGTGGAATCAATTACCACCAGCGAATTTTCCGGACCGATACGACTTAGGAACCTTCAAGAAAAGAGCTTACACCTTTCTAAAAGGCCGGCAACGCATCTGCAATTCCCCTGGTGTTGCGGTTGTTCATGGGCGGCGGTAGTCACTTACCATCAGGTGAGCCGCATGCTCTTTTGCCCCCTATTCCATAAAAAAAAAATATTAGAGCACTTATGTTATTTTGAAGTGAGGGAAGCCTTTCTAGGTTTTTTATCACTTGATACAACTTTTCCACTTTTATATTAACCCGTTTTTTGTGCTCTTACATTTTTCAGTTTTTTTTTGTTTCATTTCTAATCTTCTCCGAAGAATATCAATAGTTTTCTTCAATTTTTTTCTGTCTCGAGGAATAGTCTATAATAGAAACGTTTGCAATTGAGCTACTGGGTACTGGCAATATATCTCTGTAGACACATGACGATACTTTGCGTGCCAGTTCAATACAACCTACAAACAAATATAATTAGTGTACACATTATGTCCTTATCTATGCTTAAAATTAATAAAATACAACTCCTTTACCTATTTCTGCCGCTAAACAGCAGTGCTTACACTACCACTAAACAGCAGTGCTTACACTGCCGCGATCTAGCCATTTGAGTACAGAGAAACTGTATAATAATAAATTGTAAGACATTTTGTCTTACTCCTCAGGGGTGAAACACATTTTTTATAGAATTAGGGTGACAAACGAGTACACAGTCGACCTAATGGTAAGTGGTTGCTGTGGCTCATAGACATCTGCATCTATCTTCGTTTGCGAATTAAAATGCAGATGCGTTGTCAGCAGTTAAGACTAAGATAGAATGCCTATTTTCAGTAAAAATGGTCTCCGGTTCTTTACACACACCATACGAAACACAGCAGCATTAAGCTGCTATTTTACGAAGGTATTCTCTGAGAGCGTAGTCCTTCTCCGGTCGAGCCGACCCATTCGTGCTACAACTATACTATTGATATAGCTGCAGCATGGCTCTACCACGTAAAAAAATTGTAACTTTCTTTGTTAGAAGATGACTGTAGATGACCAAGTACTTCAGTAGCCGTTTATTATCAAGTGTTACTGTAAGTTCCTTTGTTACTTTCGTTTTATAAAAAAAATATACACCACGTGGATGACAACAACAAGTTTGAACATGCGCAAACGAAATGAACATATATACAGTAAAATATATAATTAAGAAAATACGCACGGGCATAAATAATATGGGTATTGATCCAAAACGCAGCTTTACTCTTTGTGCACTACTATGAGAAAAACATTTTTGTTCAAAATGATTGCTACATGTAGTTCCTTCTCCATTTATCATTTTTAACCATTTTTGTTTAACCTGAATATTTTTTTGAAAATCTGAAACATTATAAGAGTTTAAATCATCTCATTAAAGTATTTAGAGTAATGCGTAAGTATTTACTATTCATCATTATCATCATCATTACAGCCCTTCACAAGTCCACTGCTGAACATAGGCCTCCCCCAAGGAATGCCACAAAGCACGGTCCCGAGCCACCTGCATCCATCGACTTCCTGCATGTCTTACCAGGTCGTCACTCCATCTTGTGAGGGGACGCCCTACACTTCGCCTACCGGTACGAGGCTGCCACTCGAGAACCTTTTTTCCCCATCGGTTGTCGGTTCTTCGAGCTATATGGCCGGCCCACTGCCACTTCAGCATACTAATCCGTTGGGCTATGTCGGTTACTCTGGTTCTACTGCGGATATCCTCATTCCTAAGTTTATCACGCAGAGAAACTCCGAGCATGGCCCTCTCCATAGGTCGCTGAGCGACCTTGAGCTTCCTCATACGGCCAGCAGTGAAGGACCACGTCTCAGTTCCGTAAGTCATCACTGGCAACACGCACTGGTTGTACAATTTTGTTTTAAGGTTTTGAGGTATTTCTGACGAGAAGATGTGTCGTAGCTTCCCGAACGCTGCCCAGCCGAGTTGAATCCGTCGATTGACCTCTCGGTCGAAGTTGGACTTACCTAGTCGGACTATTTGTCCCAGGTAAACATACTCGTCAACAACTTCGAGCTTAGTGCTCCCAACAACTACCGGCATAGGTGTGACATGGACATTAAACATAATCTTTGTTTTGTCCATGTTCATCTTAAGACCTATCCGTTGGGAGACACTATTGAAGTCATTGAGCATAGTGCTTAGTTCCTCCAGCGATTCTGCCATGAGGACTATATCGTCGGCAAATCGAAGGTCAGTGATGTACTCGCCATTAATGTTAATTCTGTATCCTTTCCAGTCCAGAAGCATAGTATAAAGAGAGGCCAAGTAGGTTATCTGCGGCCTAATCCGCGATATAATTGCCTACTGTCTCAGGGTTGTCACTGTCACCAAATCAATAGTTTAAAACCCGGCCCTTGCCAAAGATAATACATCTCTATATAACTACTTCAGTGATCATTAGTCGATAAAGTTCAACAATGGTTTTCCTAACAAATACAGAAATGTATTAAGATTCAGAGCAGTATAATAAATATATATAACAATAAAAAAATTGAATAAAGCGACTAAAATATTGTAAAAAAAACATCGTACAATAACATAAAATTACTAACGCCTGCCTCTTAAACTGTAATCAATTTTTTGTTCTGTTGTTATTATTCTAACTTTGCTCTATTTATCCGATTCACAATTAGTCAATTACTTATTTTTAATTACGATTTTATAACCGTAAGTAGGTACTTAGTTACTATTCTTCCTCTGTCTGATAGACAACTAATACAACAAAAATAAGTAAGTAGGTATCTCATCGTCAAGTAAAAATTATATGCTATTATAAGTGACTCGCTCACGTGACGCGCGAACCTCGTGCGGTGTTAGCCTCGACTGGCGCATTGAGAAATACTTCGAGATTGTGTTTAAGTGTGCGTGCGGCGCCTCATAGATACTATGGCGCACACATACAAGCCGCGCGCTGTGCGTTTGTATGAAGATAACGTACTTCCCATCTCTTTATACTATGCCAGAAGCTTGAAAACGTCTTCCAATGCAGCGGTGAAGAGTTTCGGGGATATAACGTCACCCTGTCTTACACCTCTC
Organism: Parnassius glacialis; assembly: GCA_033319125.1. Lineage (NCBI taxonomy): Eukaryota > Metazoa > Arthropoda > Insecta > Lepidoptera > Papilionidae > Parnassius > Parnassius glacialis. Next base: position 37,635,279 of record JAVANC010000019.1, on the reverse strand, counting down.
TGCAATTAGATAGGTTTCGTACTCTGGTTCTGTACTCGGATAGCCATCGTAGCTCTATTGTACAAACACTTCAGCACTTCGATATACCGACAGTCAACTTGGCACCGCTGAAGGGACTGCAGCACCGCCCAAATTTCGACGGAATCAAAAGCTTTCTCATAGTCCACATACGCCAGACATAGTGGAAAATTGTACTCTTCGGACTTCTGTATAATTTGCCGTAGGGTATGTATGTGGTCTATTGTGCTAAAGCCCTTTCGGAAACCGGCTTGTTCGGGAGGCTGGAAGTCGTCAATTCTGCGCGCGAGACGATTCGTAATGACTCTCGAAAACAGCACGTAAACGCGGCTCAGAAGGGAAATTGGTCTGTAGTTCTTCAAGAGAGCGTTGTCACCTTTCTTGAAGAACAAGACCACCGCACCTCTGCTCCACGCATCCGGTGTAATGCCACCATGGAGGACGGAATTAAATAGCTTCTGAAGGACTTAAAGTACTGGTCTTCCACCCGCTTTCAGAAGCTCCGCTGTAATTCCATCCTCGCCTGGGGCCTTGCCGTTTTTAAGGTGCTGGAGAGCCATTCTAATCTCGCTCAGACTGACGTCCGGGATATCTTCGGAATAGTGTCGAATAAGACTCGCTCTTGGATCGTTACTCACACTTGCGTGTGGCTCCAACGATGACGTGTACAGCTGCCCATAGAACCTCTCAATCTCACTCAAAATCTCAGGTGCCCCGGAAACGATGCTGCCACATTCGGTCTTCAGCTTTGACAGTTGGCTCTTTCAGGCAGACAGATCTCTGGCAAAGACTTTGGAGCCTTGGTTCCGCTCGATCGCTTCTTCAATACGAGCTGTATTGAAGTTGCGTAAGTCTCACCGCATGCATTTGGAGATCTGTATGTTCAGTTGCCTGTATGCTGTCAAATCTGTTGAAGAATGTAGCCTCATCTCCCGTCTAATAGCCATGAGATTAAGAGTGTGATCGGAGAGTTTTTGTGTTCTTCTGCGGCGGGTCTTGCAGAACTTAGCTCCGACCGCATGGACAGTTTCCACGAGCTTGTCATTCATATCGTCCACTTCATTGCAGTCTTCTAGGCACTGAAAACGGTTTTGTAACTCGAGCTGAAAGGTTTCGGGACTTTGGATTAGAGCACGAGGGGGACGGAGCGTTGACTTCATCAGACGAGATCTCTCCAACTTAACATTTAGGTTCAGTGTACCTCTAACCATTCGGTGATCGCTGCCGGTTTTCACCCTCGCGATCACTGAGACATCACTGAACAGTTGTCGTCTGGTCGTCATAATGAAGTCAATCTCATTTTTTGTCGAACCGTCGGGGCTCGATCAGGTCCACTTCCTGTGGGGCCGCTTCTTGAAGAAAGAGTTCATCATAAAGAGTACCTCTTTCTCCATGAAGTCGGCCAGCTGCTGGCCCCTTGGGTTCCGTTGCCCTATTCCAAATTTCCCTACTTTCAGCTCACCGTTCTCTCTTGTGCCTAGTTTTGCATTGAAGTCTCCCATTAACACCCTATATTGGGTTTTGGAGGAATGCATGACTCTAGATATATCCTCATACATTTCCTCCACCTCCTCATCGGGGTGTGCCGAGGTTGGTGCGTAAACCTGTATGACCTTCAGCGAATCCCGTTTGGTGATTCTGAGTATAAGGTAAGCAACCCTCGTCGACACACTCCCGATCTTAACAACGTTGTTAACGAGAGACTTGTGGACGATATATCCGACACCTCCTTGGGACAGATGGTCGCCCTCCCGGTGATAGAGCAAGTTGCCGGATTCGAGGATTACCGTGTCCTCCCCCTCTCTTCGGACTTCGGATAATCCTATAATATGCCAGCGCAACTTGTCTATCTCTTCTTCCAGCTCCACGATCTTCTCGTCAGTCCTCAGGGTGCGTGCGTTGTACGTTGCCAGGTCGAGTCGTCGTAGGTGGCAACCGAACCTCCACCGGAGATTCTTAGCACCCCCTGCCCCGCTAACTATTTACTTACTAAGTATTTACTATTACGAAACACTAAAACGTAAAATAGAAAATTAAAAAAAACGAAGCCACACGAGGCTGCATCCAAGGATATGCCTTTGCCTGTTGTAAACATATTATCGATAAGATGATATTGATAGTGTCAATCCCGTGTTCTGTGGTCAATCGTCAATCCCTACCTAAATTAAATATGATTCCTGTGGCTTAATTTATTTAATTTGATACTTGCTTTATATAATGTTATTGTCAAATTGTACCTATAATTTAATCGTAAGATTATGTGTGTATGTATATGATGTTGGTGTGCTTGAATAAAAAATAAATGTTAATGTATTATAAGTGTTTCATTAAGTAGTATTCCTGTATAATGCATTTCTGTCGATATCGATAAAATAAGAACACCACTAAACATCGATATCGATGATTTGAAGGATGTGTGCTTGCAATCTCTAAGCTATTTTTTTTATTTTTTTTTTATTACTCATCTGTCAAAATGGGCGACTGCAGCGCCAAAACGCATAGTTGGGAAACTTGACTAAAAGTCACTGTCGTATCTGTAGCTTGCTACATATATATTTATCTATGGTCTAGGTCATAAAGCGTAAACCATATAAAGAGTACTCTGTGGCGTAAACCAAACCAATGAGGGCATCCACGACTTTTTCTGCCACCAGGGCGGCGCCACTTTCGAGTGAGCTAAAATATTTGACAGATTTCATAGCGGGGGCGATAATTTCTTAGGAAAATGTAATCTTTAAGGTTTCTTTCTGTATGATTACTTATATTTTATATTAATTACATTAGAAATGAATAAACCAAACTATAAATATAACTATAAGACGACTTTAAAAAAAAAAGAGTTATAATGTGCACAAAATTAAAAATCAAACCACTGACGCATTCTGTTATATATTAATATAATACTCTAGACAATGATAAACTATTATTTAAAACTAATTTCTCAATTAAATGACACTGTGTAACAAAAAACTTTACCTCAGTCGCTAGTAGCGACATCTGGTAAGTGGAAGATTATTAGCCCTCATTATGTCAATTTGCTGTTGCTGTTATGATTTTCTTTTGTCAATTAAGGTGGACAAAGCTCGTAAATCATACAGTCTAGTTTGATGTGTATTTTTTCACAAGCTTTTCTAAATAATACGAACAACATTACATTGCGTAGTTATTGAAGTCGGTGATATGAGTGAAATTTATATAACTACCGAAATACTTGTAATATCTTTTCCACTGATATTTCGTTTTCACAGATTAGTCCAAAATCTAGATAGATCCACAGCTAAACGGCCTATCTTGCTAACCCGTTCATATCGCAATATCGCAATTCTTTTATCAGCGAAGCTGACAGCCGGGTACGTTTTTTGTATCAAAGTTGGCGCTATACCACATTTATGTTTTTGATGAAATATGCATAATTTTTGAAGTAAAATTTTATCATTTTAATTTATCACCGTTCAAAAGTAAATTGTTGACGTTAAACCAGTGTACTAATTTGAATATAGAATTGTACACTTTGTCAGCAAATTGAAGCTGGATTATTAAATACAGACTAACTTGGAAACTATCATGATGGGTTTTTAATAGTCACAAACAAGCACTAAGTCGCTAACGCCGCAAAGGGGCGAATCTCATTTTTTTAATTACACGAGAGCAAGAAAACATTTTTTTCCCCAGATTACGAGCTTTATTCATCAGAAAATTATTAAAAATATTAGATTTAATGGAAAACTACAAATACCATTAATTTTCTTATAAAAAAGCTAGTAATATGGGAATAATACATGTTTTCTTGCTCTCCTGTATTTTTCGCGTTTCCCGGTGAGTCCCGGTGAAGAGTGTTGAGCACCTAGTGTCCTAGGATATAAGTTAAGACCAACGTCTTCTAAACGTGGGGTTAGAGGGGTAAACGTTGGTTTTAGTATTTTAACTGGTTCACATGTAAGGATAAAAATACACCCTGAATAGTTAAAGTTTGTACAACTCCGGATGATTCTTATACTTAACGGCAAATCCATTTTAATAAGGAGAGCTTACAGACTTGGCAAATTTTGATAAGTTTCTTCATGTAATAACAGACTATACTCGTAGTTACACTAACTCCTAACGATAACATAATTTTAAGCGAAATATAAATTTGTTGTATGAGAACAGTACCAATCAAAGAAAATTTATTGAGTTTCTTAGTTACATGAAATTGAATCAAATGTTACAGAAACCTACACAATATCTGCGATAACGTAAAAGTGGAACACATAAGTGAGCTCGATCACCACTGTTTTATTACGAATATAAAAAAAGATAAACTATAGTACGGCCGCAGAGTTATTACCGATTTGACAGATTATTCTTAAATCAATCGATATAACCTCGCACGAGCGACACATTTGCCGAATGATTTAGAATACCTCTTTAATATAAAACTTTATGTCAAAATGTCAGAATCAAGTAATTTTCCAATAAACTCTGTTTCAAAACTTAAAATAGTTTGTAAATAATATGAAAACATTTATTTTTTGTTCTTTGGCGCGCTTGTACAAAGTTACATCGTGCGTCTAGTTTTCATAGTGATGTGCTTGATAGTATTCGGTCCGAATTCATTGGAATAGATATGATATTTATTTTATTTGGATATTTTTATTTTACTTATTCCTTCGAGCAACTAGACTATAATGCTACCATTTTTTTGCGTCTCCTAATTGCACTGTGTTGCCAGTATCTCTATGATTTTTAAGATTTATGTGTGATCCAAAGACAGAAATACTGTTTTCTATGATTTAAAAATAAATACAATTAAAATAATTATGTATAATTTTTATCATTCATAATATATAAAACAACATTTAATAAATATAATTTTCTCCCTCAATTAAGCAATGTTATAGGTGTATTTTTTTAAGTAATTGGCGATACTATTCTGGCAACACCCTTACCACCGCTATTTTAATCTGTTTAGATTAGTCGTCTTCCGTACTCTCGTGCGCACAGACTACGTTCTCTTGTGTAACCGTTGTTTTTTGACTCGGCTTTCTCCTGTTTATCGTTGCGCTTTATTGGACTAATTTTGTTTGTGTTTGGTAATTTTGTTGAAAATGCCGAAACGAGGAAAAACATTGAATAGTCAATGTCGTGAGCTTGTACTAAAGCTACAGGATTACTTTGAGCGTGAGTCACAAAATGGCGTCCCTTTGATTCCTGTCACTCAAGTGAAAGATCGGGTTTCACAAGCTCTTGGAAGTGGTGCAAAAACACTATATAATATAAATAAAGAAAAATTTGGGTGCTTCTGGAAGTGAAGATAATGTTTTACGCACTCCTAAGAAAAAACGAAGACAAAAGCCCGTGACAGGTGTTGATGTTTTTGATGCAGATGCAATAAGAAACCACATATATGGTTATTATACTAGGAACGAGTTTCCAACTAGACGTTTGCTTTTGGTCTCTTTAAAAGAAGCTGGCTTGTTTAAAGGCGGTAAAACGGCTTTGTCAAAACTATTGCACGAAATTGGGTTTGAATATAAAAAAACGAATAAAAGGAAAATATTAATGGAAATATTTGATTTAATAATTAAAAGGAGCGAGTTTTTAAGAGAAGCCAGAAAAATCGAGTCTTGGGACAAAGTCGTTTTTGTTGACGAAACATGGTTAAATGCGAACCACACTGTGTAACGCTCTTGGACTGACGAAACAAAAGGATTAACCTCAAAGGTTCCAATTGGAAAAGGATCGCGACTGATAATTTGTCACGCCGGTTCTGCTGGAAGTGGTTTCTTTGAAAATGGACTGCTGGCTTTCGCGTCAAAAAGTACTTCCGATTACCACGAGGAGATGGATACAGACACTTTTACGAATTGGTTCGAAAATCAATTATTACCCAGCCTGCCAGAGCCTTCTATCATAATAATGGACAACGCGTCATATCACTCGAAACAAGTGAATAAAGCGCCTACTCAGGCCGACAAGAAAGCTGATCTCGTAGCATGGCTACACCAAAATGGAATTGAAACTACTGCCGAAATGCTAAAGTCTGACTTAGTAAAGTTGGTACGCGAAAATAAAACATCAAGAGTCCGTTATGAAGTAGATGAGATAGCTCTAGCACATGGACATCGGGTACTTCGAATTCCGCTTTATCACTGCCAGTACAATGCCATTGAGCTAATATTGGCACAAATCAAAGGTATTGTTTTTTATCGTATAAGTTATGAATATGAATAATTTGTACTATTATAACATCCAATATTCAGCATATAAGTAAAAAGATACATAACTAAGAAATAAATATCTCATGTCCCTTACATGTAGGTAATTGTGTAACATTTCGTTTATTTAATGTAATAAATTAACGTTATTTAATGTTTACATTACAGGTATAAAAAAAAGGTTACGCAGCTCGTAATAATACGACTCCGCCATTCAGTACTAATAAAATGATGGGTCTATTAAAAGATGCTTGCAGCAAAATAACGAAAGAAGATTGGGTCAAGGTCGTCGAAAAGACTCGAAAACTAATAACAGAAGATTATGAACGCGATATAAGAGTGGACACGATTATAGACAATGAAATTGTCATACAAGTGACTGATAGCGATGACAGCTCTGGCGAATCTGGTTCAGAGTCTGAATAATTGTTTTAATAAATGATAGGTAGTCATTTATTAAAACATCTTGTACCTACTCTATTCATTAAAATGTGTAACAGTGTTTACAAATTTGTTTTATTTTGATATGTCCTCGATTTTTGATAATTATCTACGCCCATCAAGGATACTCCACCTAATAAAGAACCTGTGTCTTTAACTATTATTGTTTTGATTTTATTTAATTACAGACTATACTAGAATATTTAAAAACAAACTGTTCCCAAATGATATTAGGGTTACTGGTTCAGTCACTTCACTAGTATTGTCAATTCGTCATGTGTCAAATCGGTAATAACTCAGCGGTCGGACTATAGTGCCAAAACCATCGCCCCCTCAAAGATATTTTATAAGATCTTTTTGACATTAACTCTAAGTTAATTCTTACAGCTTATATCAATACCATGGTTAAAGTGTTTAGTTCCTATATAATACAGCTGTTTGAAATTCATATAGTCGTTTAATTCTATGGAAACCTTCAACGCATTTAGAGATTAACAGTCATCTGGAAAAATTGGTGGCTTGGTCCAAGCAAAACTAGATCTAAATCCATTAAAATCTAAGTTCATGGATCTCAGGAGTCGACATCATATCAAACCAATAAAAATAGAACCAAACATTAAAATAAAAGAGGAATCGAAAGAGATTGTAAATACGCTGTTTTATTACAGTCTATGTGTTGCAGCTGACTGTGAGCTTAAGAGATTCTGAGGTTTGAAGCCCATATTAATATTATAACCATCGATATATATGTACTACGCACTAGATTTCGCATTCCGAACATTGACTACGTTCAACTGAACTGTACTGCAATCCGTACACTAAACCAAATATTGCGTAAATTGAAGATTTGTGAATTCCATAAGATAATTATTATTAGATTCTATTTAGAAATATGTTTGTTTAGGTTAAAATAAGAGTATTTTATATTAAATTCTCATACTTATTTTATATTAATATCTTATTTTATATTAAATTAAAGTCTTCGCCGTTCGAGTAGCGCACAATTTTTGTTTGAAATAGCTTTTCTAGTACGTAGTACATATAACTCAATGATTGTAACTATTCCTACAGATTCAAAATATTATATGCTAATGATATGATATAATGATATTATATGCATTCGAGTTGATGTAAGAAGTCTTGGTAGAAAGCTTGGTACTTTCAAATCTTAAATTATATTACAATGTACGGACTATGCTTACCGTCTAGGACAGGGGTCGGGAACCTTATCAAGCCAGTGATAATTTTGACAATGGTAGAGCCACGCGGGTTTTGCTGTCGTACGGATGGGCCGGCTGGAACCATGGTACCATGACCTCACAGAATACCAGCGTGAAGTAGAAGTTTACTTCTGTATTTCGCCTGGTGAGTACAGGTGGGTGGAGCGCCCCATCAACATGGTAGCAGAATTAAATTTAAGACTACCCCAGGAGGGTACTACGCTGAGCATCCACACTCAAGCTACCTTACTTTTTCTGAGCGTGGGTGCTCAAGCTGCTCCGCGTATTCGGGGGGCGGGGGCGAAATTCCGTTCAAGACGAAATCTGCTCGGGGCAAGCGGAGCAATAAGGCAAAGGTAACTCCTGCCATGCTTTCCGTGATTTTTTGCAATATCAGGGGACTTCATTCAGACACGGTGTCCTCTCCGGCTAATACTTCGTATTTCTCCTACCCGAGGTACAAATTGGAAAACTCCTTTGTGCCCCGGGCTGGAGATTGTATGTACATTAGAGAAGACATCTGTTTTCGACGCCTTGGCAGCCTTGAAGATAAGGACCTGTCCGTCTTATAGCTGCGCGTAGACAGCGACGACCATACCCCCGTCTACGGGTGCCTCTATAGGTCCCATAGTGGTTATGCCGACACAGACCGACTCATCGACCACGTGAAAATGGCTGTAGACTCTGTGTTACAACATGCCAATCACCAACCAACAAGGTCCCATCCGCAGAGATCGTGATCCTCGATGATTTTAACGCCCACCACGCTGTATGGCTTGGTTCCTAATAACCAATCGTGTGGGTAGATCTGTTCCTGACTTTGCCTTGACATATGGTCTGACAAAACTGGTTGCTTCGCGTACGCGGATATCAGATGTGGAGGATCATGTGCCTTACCTGTTGGACCTTCTCCTGACCTCCCATCCGGAGGGATATCAGATCTCCGTCGATGCCCCTCTTGACTCTTCGGACCATTGTCTGATATGGAGTACGGTGCCACTCACGCTCCCATCGCAGTTGCAATCTGCAGCTTGCCGCCGTATTTGGCACTATAGGTCGGCTGATTGGGACAAAATGCGGTCTTTTTTGCATTATACCATTGGGAGCGGGTTTACTTCTTGTCGGATGATCCCAAAGTTGTTGCTGATTCTGTCGCCGATGTGGTACTTCTGGGAATAAAATTATTTATTCCATCATCTGTGGTGCCTATTGAAGGCAGAACTCAGCCATGGATTGATCACTCCTGTAAAATTGCATTACGCTATAAGCAGGAGTGTTACCGGGTCTGGGCTGATGCAACAACGTACCGGTATAGTGATTTCTTATATTTACGCGAACACTAAACATTGAATAAAACTACTTTTACGGATTTTATCGCGTTTAATTAGGTTATTTTATATTTCCGACGTTTCGGTTGCTCTCCATATGTTAGAGGTGTCACAGACAAGATTGGCTACATCTTGAAGCGAGCTTCTATTAGAACATTCTTCAAGCCGCCGAAGAAGATTAGTCAGTTCTTACCATCCGTCAAGTACACTATTGCACCCTCTACAAGATGCAGGAGTATACAAGCTTGATTGTGAGTGTGGTCTCTCATTCAAATCAAATCATCTCATCATCAATCAAAATTAATAATTAAAAAGCTGAAGGTACTCCGGGTTAACTTTGACATCTGGACGTCAATCACCTCAGTCCCCCGTGACCACGGTGGCTGGAAAGCAACCGAAACGTCGGGAATATAAAATAACCTAATTAAACGCGATAAAATCCGTAAAAGTAGTTTTATCCAAAATGTACCGGTATCTAAACACCAGCAGTCTTAAAAAGAAGTATAATTCCGCCTCCAGGTCCTTTAAAAATATTGCCAAGGAAAAGTCAGAGCACATCAGAATTGGCGAGAAACTAGTTCGCCTCCTTTAGGGAACATGTGAGTTCTGGTCTCTCATATCTGCACAGGGTGGACGACTCACTGGCCCAAGATGTAAAGGAGAAAGCCGATCTGCTAGGCTTTCTTTTTGCTTCCAACTCGACTCTCGATGACGGGGGAACACACCGCCGACCATCCCGCGGTGTGAGTGCTCCATGCAGGAAGTGCTGTTTACACAGCGCTCGGTGCTTAAAGCACTACTTTCCCTGGACGTCAACAAGTCGAGTGGGTGTTATGGAATCCGACCTATTGTGCTGGAGACGTGTGCCTGAGAGTTGGCACCGATTTTAACGCCTCTTTTCCGGTACTCCTACTCCCTAGGTGTAGTCCCGAACCCATGGAAGACAGCTTTGGTGCACCCGATCCCTATAAAGGTGACCGCTCAGATCCATCCAACTACAGGCCTATCCCTATCGCCTTCTTGCTCTCCAAAGTAATGGAAACTATTATTAACTGCCAGCTCGTGCGGTACCTTGAGGATTACCAGCTGATTAGTGACCGCCAGCACGATTTTCGTTGAGATTGCTCAGCCGGTGATCTTCTAGGTTACCTAACTCGTAGATGGACGGAGGCAATGGAGTTCAAGGGGGAGGCGTTGACCGTTAGTTTGGACATAGCGAAGACCTTCAATCGCGTTTGGCACAAAGCGCTTCTTTCGAAGCTTCCTTCCTATGGGCTTGCGCTTCTTTCGAAGCTTCCTTCCTATGGGCTTCCCGAGAAATTGTGCAATGGGATCACCAGTTTCCTTGTAGATCAAAGCATCAAGGCCGTAGTAGACGGTGCATGCTCTGATTACAAGCCCATGTTGCAAGCTGGTAACATTCATTGCTATGCAGACGACATCACTGGTGATGTTTTATACACCGGCCGTGCCAATATTTCCCGGGAAAACGTCGCCGAGTACCGGAACAACCTTCTGTCTGAAGTCGAGACTTTGTCGAAACACGTCTTGGACTGGGGGCGACTAAATCTAGTCCAGTTCAATTCCCATAAGACACGAGTTTGCGCGTTTACCGCTAAAAAGAACCCCTTTGTTGCATCTCCTTAGTTTCAAGGCCCTTGTTGCCTCAGCCAGTTTCGGAATCTTCGGTGTCGACATTTCGAGTGATGTGCAGGTTCAATAAAATAAAAATAAAATTATTCAAAGAGCAATGGCAGAAAAATAGTTGACAAAAATTATAGCGTCTAGAAATAAGTTATATATAAAATGAGTTTTATTATTTTTCTATGATTTTTCAAATAAAAATGTATTTTAATTAAAGCCACAGAAAAAAACAAACATTTTTGGGAATATCAAATGACTTATATCATTTTACTCTTTTCAAATGTTGCCATTTAGTATATTCATACTATTTTCGTATACACTTTGTAATACTACCAACACAACACACAAAATATTTTTTATATTAAGTTATTATTAGTAATAACTGTACTATCAGTAATAACAAAAATAAAAGTGATATGGCTGGCTTTGTAAGAATAAGTCTTACAAAGAATTCCTACAATAATACATTATCTCAATCATAGTACTATGCAGGCCCGTGACAGCTTAGTTCCATTCTATGCCATTTGGCGCTACCGTCGCTAGTTTATTCTCTGTCTACGGACGCCATTTTAAAAAAACGCCATATTGTATTGTCAAAGTAAATTGTCAAAATTATCGATATTGATTGCCGCCATTATTTAATATTTATCTAATTGTCGTCCGAGTTATGAGTTTTTTACGAGCGCAAATGTATTGAAGTGTATTTCCTCGCATTTATGTTGCGTTGAGATCTTGGACGCAAAGTTTCCTCCGCTATTTGTGACAATAACAATATTCTGTTTTTGTGCTGGTCTAGTGCATATTGTATGGAATACGAAAAGTGAAGAATGTTTTTACATCACCAAACATACTACCGAAAGAATTAAGCATTTCCTGCATCTGTTTGGTGAATTCTCTGTGAAATTCCAATGGATCTTCAAAGACATCGATTTGCTGTTTAGTGTATAATTCGTCGTCGTCGTCATCATCATCAGTGTTCCAAATGGGGTTACGAAAATCATTTCGAGGCGGTTCCGCTCGTAAACCGAAAAATGAACGTACTTTGTCCATGAAAGTGTCACTAGCCATTATGATGATACTTGTAGAATTTAAATATACCTAAAATAAACTGCTTGTTATTCTATCAGTTTTTTATGGTTATGATTGGATTTTGACACACAATATTATTATTCTCTGATCTCTAATTCTCTATTACGCAACAATCATCAAATGTCAAAACAAAACACATGTCATAAAGCACAGATAACTGTATAATACTAGGTCTAGGTCTAGTCTAGGTCAGGCCCGTGACAGCTTAGTTCCATTCTATGCCATTTGGCGCTACCGTCGGTAGTTTATTATCTGTCTACGGACGCCATTTTAAAAAAAACGCCATATTGTATTGTCAACGCAAATTGTCAAAATTATCGATATTAATTATTAATTGCCACCAATTCTTAGGTATAAAAAGATACTCTGTGCCACCAATATTTATCTAATTGTCGCCCGAGTTATGAGTTTAGTGCAAGTGTATTGAAGTGTATTTCCTCGCATTTATGTTGCGTTGAGATCTTGGACGCAAAGTTTCCTCCGCTATTTGTGACAATAACAATATTCTGTTTTTGTGCTGGTCTAGTGCATATTGTATGGAATACGAAAAATGCTGTCTTGGTGCAGATTCCCTAACAACGATAATTTAAGAAACTTGTGGATGTATTTCATAGTATCCATAAGTCCCCAGATCATTGAACTTTCCAAAGAACAGTTTCTTGACAAGACAAAACTTCGATAGGTACTCTTATCCATGCTTGCTTACTAACGATTAAATAGCTCATGGTGTGCCTCTGTCAGCAACAGGTGAGTAATTTTATTACTTATCATGGTAGGTACTTAAATTTCGACTGCTGAAAGTTGTGATTTCTAAGTGGGTATCAAGTGGACTCCAGTAATGCAGTATTGAACCATACATTTTTATTAAAAAACATTGCATCACTTTGTGATTACTTCACCAGCCATTTTTAATTATCACTACATGGTATAAAGTGGCAGTCACTTAAAAAATTGTCTCTGTAACTATTGAAAGACAAAAAATTGTATAGCTGATTGCTTAAATCGTTATAAAAATATCACAAGAACAAACCTTGCAAAAAAAGCAACAATTTATTACAAATTTTCAAAGATGCTGCTCGAATATGGTTAAATTTTAGTTCTGTTTTAACAAATAATGATGTGATTGACATCTTCTAAATCTCAACACTTTTTACATTTATAAATTTTTCACAGTTATATTTTATTTCACTTTCCATATTTTAAAAGGTTATTTAAATGTTCAAGATTTATTAAATCACTAATGTCCAAGATGATAGATCTGCTTTTCAGCTGGTACTGGAAGGCTGGAGCTCATACTATCTGAGAATCTCATTAAAGCATTCATACAAGCATCTTCAACTTAAAGTTGTGACTTGTCGTCATAGTGGAGGAACATAGGTAGTTGCAAGACTGAGCGAACAAGACTGTTTCAGAACCTTTTACTAGTAGGTATGAGTATTAAACAATTAAAATTATAGTTTAGACGAAGTGGTAACGTGACAGGTATTAATTTTTTGTATAATTGGTATCTAAAACAAATGTTATTTGACTTCCCTCAATTTTATATATTGTTCTATTTTTACTTTATTGTTACAACTTATGGGGTATATCAATTAATTTGTTAACTCTGCTGATTTTAATAATTTTAACAATTCTTCAATATCTATAAGTAAAATTCCTAATTTGCTAAAGATTACAGAAGTTTCGATTTCATTCCATCTAGTGTAGAGTGATTGGAAATTGTGTAAAAATAAATTGTAAATATTAATAAAAGTACATATCATTAACTCTCAAATATATCAAGAATTAAAAAATTTAAATTACTGTCATTTCCAACACTGCATATTTATCAAGATGTAACATTTATAAAAACTAATTTGGAAATATTTAATGATTATTTAGTAATTGACAGTAAAATTATACAATTTCATCAGACAGCTTTATTTAGATAAAGCGTTTTTGGCACGCTGTTTAAAATCAACAATAAAGTTCCATCTATGTTTCACAAATGGAGAATATTCAGAAATTTAAAAATAATTTAAAACATATCTAAGAAATGTTATTACTCAATTAATTAATATTTAAGCAATGCATCAATAGGCACATTACAATGACATGTATCTTTTTCAAAGATGTTACCTGTAGTATATTACTTGTATTCACAAATAAAAATAAATTTGAATTTGAATCAATCTTGATAAAATTATTTCTTGTAAATGGTACTTATTTTAACAAGAGATTCTATTTATTTCATTAAGGTAATCTTGTTCACTAGTGTGTATCGACGAGTTTTTAAATTACCAATCTTATTTTCATACTTAATAGCATTTTTATAATCAAAGTTACCAGTAATAATCTTAATAATATATCTTATGGAGTTTAGAATGCCTTGTTTGACTCTAAATGAAGGTGATAACTGTTCAAATTGTTCAATACTGGAATTTATTTCAAATTCAGTTTGAAACATTATATAAATTGAATGTTTAGAGTTTTTTTTGTCAATATAATTCTAACATGCTTATTTAAGTATTTAAGTTCATGTATCTATTAATATTAAATTCTAACTGCTCATGCGTAACATTTAAATCTGAAACCTTAATTATAATATACTTTTCATCACTTACACTAACATGGCCATCTCTAAGTATCATACCAATATTATCCCTTTCGCTGTCCCGTGCACTATATATAGGGCACTGCTATTGTCTTACTATTGTGTCTGGAAAACAGACAGTGAAAGTGTTAATATTATAAGGCCATAGGAATTATTTTCTGCTCCATGTAATTGTCAATTTAATGTTGTGGTTAAATCTAATTAAAATTATTTGCAAAATGAATGGATATCTAAAACCTTCTGAATTATTATGCGTGGATTCTGAAGTTGGTTAACTATAATTTATTTTAATTTTTTTAAGTAGCTATTGAAACCACTAAGAATATTTTCTAATTCAGTTGCAGTTTGATCTAGAATCACCAGAATCTTAAAAAGAGATGCATCTTTTTCTATAATGTAATTGTTACACAATAAAATATATAGTATATTATTTGTATATATAATTTTGTTTATGTCATAAAAAATCTTATAATATATTCACATTTCTTAATAAATAAACTTGAAATACATTGATCCCCATCAAACATGATGATCAAGCTTGTTAGATCCTTAGGTCTAATTTGAAGAAAGTGACATACTCTTCCTTGTTCCATTTTTATTTAAAAAAAATTAATACATGTATATTTTTTTATAGGGTAAGGGGACACAAGAGCACAGTTCACCTGATAGTAAGTGGTTGCTGTGGCCCATAGACATCTACATTTATCCCCGTTTGCGAATCAAAACGCAGATGCGTTGTCACCCGTGAGGACTAAGATGGAATACCTCTTTTCCAGTAAAAAGGCTCTCTGGTTCTCTACACTCACCATACGAAACACAGCAGTGTCAAGCTGCTATTTTACGCTGGTAATCTGTGAGAGCACAACTATACTACTAATATAGCTGCAGCATGGCTCTACCACGTTATACGTACCACATATACAAAAATATTCTGTTAATTATTCTTTTCCTATAATTTTAGCACTTCTTAAGATTATATTTACTTACTATTATATACTTTGTTTTTATTTAATCCAATTTATTTTATTTATAATAAAATTTACTTAATTAATAACTGTCAAGTTTTGTGCAGAAGTCAAATAACTTTCAACGATTTTAGTTCAAAAATTACAACATAGAGCCATAAAGAAATAAGCACAGGAAATAACTAGAATGGGACAGGATAGTTAAAGCTTTACTTAAAGTCCGCTCACTGCCATGTCTACTCGTAGAGCTGCTCTTGTGTAGATAGGAAGGTTTCTTCAGCTCCTGATTTAATAAACTTATTTGGTTCGAGGATATCCGGAACTGTGGACAAGACCAATTTGAGTGTACTTGAACTCAGTTGTAAGCTGTGTGCTGGCTGCGCCATATAAGTTTCGGGAGTGGTGCTGAAGATCTTTAAAAACTACAAATATGTCTCGATGACATTTAATAACTATTATATTACAATAATGTATTAAAACTAATTCAGTGCAATACTGACTTCCTTAACTACGTGATTACATTACTACGATGAGAACTATAATGAATCTTATTCTAAATGCCAGGGCTTTTATAGGGTGGTCAAAACAAGTCAAACACATCAAAAGTTCTAAATAATAAATTAATATTTCTATGTTTATCATTCAGTAACAAAATATGATACTTAATTATTTTATTTATTTCATTACAGGTTACATTAGTGAAGAAAATAGTATCAAAGAAGAGAAACTTGGTTAATATTTTGACAAAGATTGCAACTAACACTTTAGATGACTCAGTTTCACAAAGACTTGTTAAAGCCCAATCGCTGT
Organism: Parnassius glacialis; assembly: GCA_033319125.1. Lineage (NCBI taxonomy): Eukaryota > Metazoa > Arthropoda > Insecta > Lepidoptera > Papilionidae > Parnassius > Parnassius glacialis. The sequence goes on along the minus strand of JAVANC010000019.1, from coordinate 37,618,974 downwards.
CAAGAAATAAACATCTATCGGAAATTTTGAAAAAAAAATGGTATAAATTACATTTTTTTTTTACTAATATCTTTGCTAATACTAGGTAAACCAGGTATAGAAATACAATTAATTACTATATCAAATTAATATTTTGTACAGAGAAATCCTATACAGACGTAATTTAACTTTTCTAATTTAAATTGTACCTAGATCCGGGAGTTATTCAAAATGTAAAATGGTTTCCAAATTTTAGAAACAAAATTGTATTTCATTATGGAATATTCTAAGCCACTTAAAATATACTATAAAATAATCTTTGACCTTAAAAAAAATGATATGTAATAAATCACATAATTTACTTTTCATTACACATTGAAATCAAAATAATCATGCTTAAATAATAAGGATATGAATATACAAGTAGCACCTGCTTTGTCTTAATAGTTTTCCATCTATAAAATGAGTAATGGAAAAGATTGAAGACTATAGTTATTATATTTATTATATTTTTAATTTTATGGAATTGCAATTTTAAATGAGAATTTAAGATTACTCATCTGACATTTCAAAATATGTATTATACAAAATATAATTTGCGTTTTATACAGTAATTATTTAGTAGATACATCAAACATATATTTCACATTGTTTTCTATTGTTTTTTGGTTTCCTTGAAATTAACATTTTTCCTGTTTTGTTATAGATAAAACACAAAAAATTCAGTCCTCCTAAAACTGATCACTTGAATAAATTTTTCGATAATTTTTTAGGAACATAATTGATAATTATGTTCTTATTTGGTTTGCTTCATGGTTGGTTTGATAATGTTATTAAATTCCCTTCTTGAATACCACTGTGTACTTCAATTTATATTCTCTCAACCAATATTCTTTTTAACCTGAGGAAAAAAAAAGTAATCTCTGTCATCCATTTTTTAAGCGGTAGAGTTATGCTGCAGCTATATTAGTGGTTTAGTTGTAGCATGAATGGTTCGGCATGACCAGGGAAGGACCACGCTGTCACAGAATACCAGCATAAAATAGCAGCTTAACGCTGTTGGGTTTCGTATGGTGAGTGTAGATAACCGGATACCCTTTTTACTGGAAATGAGGCATTCCACTTTAGTCCTCACATGTGAGAACGCATATGCATTTTGATTCGTAATCGAGGATAGATTAGATGTCTATTGGCCACAGCAACCACCTTCCATCGGGTGGACTGTGTGCTCATTTGTCACCCTTATATTATTAAAAAATCCTCTTTTCTCATCTCAAGTCTTCTTAGCTGTCTCTTTGCGTTATAATTTTATATGTTTTGCTTTATTTTTTAAATATTTATTTAAAACTTTTTATGGCTCTATGCAATATTTTCCTCATTTTGGTAATGTGTGTATTTATTAAGTCTTATATTTATTATGAGTTTATTACTATCGGTGGCTAGCTCGCCTGGCAAGGTCGCCATGTAATGACGTTATTAAATGAGACAACCTATATCTGCCAAGTGCTGTTTATTACTACATTAAATTTATAATTGGTATTACATTAGTGGATACCGTGAGCCACACTACAATTGTATAAAGGTTAACAAAGTCTGTTGTTGTAAGCAAATATGTGTCTTTTGGCGAAAGACTTGCAGGTGCAATAACTGTAAAAGTAATTCAATTAAAAAGTACTTTTTTTTAGATGATTTTCACTATGCAAACTCTGGCGCAACAATGGCCTCAACAGCAGAAGTCGTTGAATTTTTCGACACACTGACAGCGTCAGTGGATAACCGGGTGGTGTGCAAAGAGGAAAGTTAAGACGAGTGATTAAACAAACTTCACAACTTCATACTTTTTGGATTGAAGCCATTAATAAAATAAAATAAAAATGGTTTTGTAGACTCCATTCTATATAATAGCAAACATGCTATACAAGAAGGAAAACCTCGACTTGTGCGCATACCATCCCGACAAGGATGGATAACTTGAAAGTTTTATAAGGGTCTACAAATTATTATTTGAACAGTATAATGTAGAATATTATTATCCATTAAATATTAACCAAGACCCTTTAGAAATTTATTTTTGGATGTATAATAGCTATAAAATATAGAAATGTTGACCTAGATGCAAACATATTTATATATGCCTTTAAATATTTGATATTATCTAACATGGTTAGTCCACATTCTCTAATTGTGAAGAGGATTATGGAGACACATTATTAAATGTTAGTGTTGTCTCCTATCCCCTTCACCATCAAGTGCAAAAGAAAAATTGCTGGTGGGTGACGTAGTCATGGAAAAAATTATAGACCACTGCTCAGCTTACACTACTGAATACATTTTGTCAGAAAATATCGAAAGGTATTTGTTGTAAGGATTGCATCAAAACATTACCACTAATGAAAAATTACTTATCTTGTACAGGGATGGTACTCACTTTATTCATAAGTATTTGAATTATAGCTGTATTGGAAGTAATGTAAAATGTAGTTTGAAAAGTAAAATATTAAGCACTTTGAGGTTTTCCTGGCTTGTTTTGAAAAAGTTTTTATTAGGTTACATGGGCACAATTGGTGCAACAAATAATAAAATATTGAAAGGTGACATTCATGAAAAAATAAAAATATTAAAATTTTGGTGACTAAGCCTCACAAAGGCTTGCTTAATGTCCAATCTCTGTCGAAGTATAGAGAAGTTGAATGTTAAACAAATAACTTTATTATTAGTATAATTAAAACAATTAAAAAAAAACAAAATGGCCAGGTTTACCCTAGATGAAAAATGAATAGGATTTCTAATAATGAAACAAAACTCCAAACACTACAAACTTAAGGAAAAAATGTTTGTCTTGTCTAACAAACAAATGTTATATAGACCAAATAATAATTTAGCATATCCTAGCGAAAAATTCGTTATCTTATACAGGGAAGGTACTCATTTATTCATAACTATTTGAATTATAGCTGTTTTAAAATTAATATAAAAAGTAACTTGTAAAGTAAAATATTGAGCACTATGATTAAATATGATTCCCGTGGCTTAATTTATTAATTTGATACTTGCTTTATATAATGTACAATAAATATTGCTATGTTTTCGTCAAATTGTACCTATAATTTAATCCTAAGATTATGTGTGTATGTATATGATGTTGGTGTGCTTGAATAAAAAATAAATGTTAATGTCTTAAAAGTGTTTCATTAAATAATAGTATTCCTGTATAATGCACTTCTGTCGATATCGATAAAATAAGAACACCACTAAACATCGATATCGATGATTTGAAGGATGTGTGCTTGCAATCTCTAAGCAATTTTTTTTTATTTTTTTTTTATTACTCATCTGTCAAAATGGGCGACTGCAGCGCCAAAACGCATAGTTGGGAAACTTGACTAAAAGTCACTGTCGTATCTGTAGCTTGCTACATATATATTTCTCTATGATCCCTACAAATAGCGGGAATTCACGTATTTGTTATTATTTTTAATACAATTCTCACGCATTTAGAGCATTATTGTAATAAAATGCGATATTTTTCCCTATCCACTTGTGTATAAAACATTTGTACTAGTTCTGAAATATTGAATTTAGAGTGCTAAATATCTTAATGAGGACTAATAATCTTCCACTCACCAGATGTCGCTAGTTCTGCCTGAGGTAAAGTTTTTTGTTACACAGTGTCAGTTAATTGAGAAATTCGTTTTAAATAATAGTTTAATCATTATCTAGAGTATTATATTAATATACAACACAATGCGTCAGTAATTTAAATTTTTAATTTTTTGCACTTTATAATTATTTTTAAAAAAAATTGCCTTTTAGTTATATTTATAGTTTGGTTTATTCATTTCTAATGTAATTAATATAAAATATAACTAATAATACAGAAAGAAACCTTAAAGATTACATTTTCCTAAGAAATTATCGTCCCCGCTATGAAATCTGTCAAATATTTTACCTCACTGTAAAGTGGCGCCGCCCTGGTGGCAGAAAAAGTCGTGGATGCGCTCATTACACTTACATATAAAATGTGTAATTTTGTGGATTTTCTTTTCTCGACGAACTGCATTCGGGTACGGCACATGTCACCATATATAATCACACCTTTTAAATACTTATTAATACTTCAAAATCAAAAATATCGCGAAAATAAGCGGGATTTGTTTTGTTAACCATTGACGTCAGGCTGATAGCGTGTACTAAACGTAGTGATCACAGAACACAATTACTCTCTACCAAGAGAAGAACGCCAACTTCATACTAAAAAACGGAAACACGTGTTTAAGAGTGTACACGAAAAGCGCTACGGTGGACGCCCATATAAAACTTTTTTAGCGGGAATTTCAAGCCTTTGTATTCTGTAACTTTAAACTTTTTATTTAAGGCTTATTCGAGTAATTTTGGCTCAAGCCTCACAAACCTATGGGGTAAATTCCCATATATTTGAGAGGTTGCACCAACATTACTCGAATATAATTTAGATTAGTATGTGGGATAAAATAAAACTATAAATAAGTATAGTTATGTAATTTTATTTTCTGGAAGACAGATTGTTTTATAAACTACACATTATTATTGATAATTTTTATTACTTTTGCACGTAATATTTCCACGCACGTTACTAATATATAACACATGTTATTGTCAGAGAGTTATTCTTCACAGAACATTAACGTAAATTTAAATCAGCAAAATTCTCATGATGAAAACTTTACTCAGCCCAAATACGTGATCTGAAACAGATACAATTCGAGTCAATATAGTTATAAACCCTACAAATAACGGCCAATAAATTCGAAATGTTTATAGCCTTACCACAATATTGTCATAAGTTTTTCTTTTCCTGTCATAGGAAACTTGAAGAAAGTGATCAGATGATTTTGTGCTTTTTATTTACACAACACTTAATTTACTTTCGATGATGATCACAAATCGTGCATAAAACTTTGAAATAGTGAATTCATTTATAGTCAATATCTTATAAAGAATTAACATCTCACAAAAAATCATTATTATACATTCACGACGATATTATGAATTTAAGCAAAAATTAATAATAAATATTAAAAATTAAACCTATGAAATAAATTTTAATAAATTTCAGAAAATATTTTCAATATGAAAGACGTTGACAAACAAATGTCATTTTTTTCTTCTTCTATTAATTCATTTCTTATTTTGATAAAATTCTGCTAATATTTAATAATTTTATTTAAATCAATTAATAGGTAAACTAATTGTGCGAATCTCAGAGTAATATGTATGTAATTATACTTTAAAAAGCAAACCAATAAAAGTTTAACACCCAATTAATATTTTTATTTTCTTTCCATATAATATGAATTTGTTTATCTAATTTTTAAAATGGCAATCTAAAACAAAATTAAAGAAAGAGACAGCGATATTTTATCTCGCTTTATTTTAACAAGCCCAACACGAATATTGACAAAATCATGATTGTGTGCAGATTTTTCAGCTTTCATACAAAGTTGCCTCACCCTGGTAGTGATTAATGATTATATTCAAAGAGAATATAATCACTACGTTTATTTGGCGTGTACTTGTATGGTCTAGCCCGTCAGGGTACATGTATTCTGTGGTCTAGCCATTCTTTCTCGTTCTAACGTAAGCATATGTTATGCCCTTTCTCTTTTACATTGCCAATGTATATTCTGAATCTATGGTTCTAATAGACAACTGTTTGTATTTAAATAAAAGTAAAATATTTGGAAAACCCCAAAATGCACGCCTCATGAGCGTTTCATATAATTTTGATGAAGAAAAAAAAATTGTTACGATAATTTTTACAAGAAAAAAAAAGAAACAGGGAATCTGATCGACTTTCATTAATTACTTTTAAACGTAACGTTTTAGAGTTGGATAACAAAAATCAATAGGGAGAAGTTATGGAATCTTATTTAATACTATATATTTCAATCTATTGCTTACATTTCTATTAAGCGAGAAGTCTCACCGACGCACAGACCAACGGACGTGGACGGCAGTCCATATCCGTTGGTCTGTGCGTCGGTATATTTTTTCAATTATGTACTCGTACATTTTTTTTACGTAATCTAAAGTAGGTAAATCAATTACAAAATAAACTAATCTTATAATTAAATGTCTGCAGTTATTGTAAAGTTAATAATAATATGTATTTGATGTCTAGCTAAAAGTATAAAAACGATTTTATGTAGCGAATTTGAGGTATGGCCACATATAGAGCATTAACACTGGTAGAGCCACGCGGCAGCTTTTGCTGTCGCACGGATGGACCGGCTCGAACCGGGGTGTTACCACGACCTCACAGAAAACCAGCGTGAAGTAGAGGTTTACCTCTGCGTTTCGCTTGGTGAGTGCAGGTGGCCAGAGGCCCTTTTTACTGGAAATGAGGCATTCCATCTTAGTCCTCACGGGTGACAACGCATCTGCATTTTGATTTGTAATAGAGGATAGATGTAGATGTCTATGGGCCGCAACAACCACTTAGCATCAGGTGGACTGTGTGCTCGTTTGTCACCCTTATCCTGTAAAAAAAAATCCCTCACGATGTGAAGCGTGCAATAGACGTTATTATTTTAATATTTGAAATTAAAGGTAAATAACTACAATAAAATACTTGCATGATAGTATGTAGGTAATTTAATTTTTATTTTATAAAAACAAGTCCGTCGCTTAAAACATATATTTATTTCTATACATTTTAACATTAATAACTTGCATAGATACACCTCACTTCACCAATCAGTTTAACAATCAGGTCGATGAGTCTTGATACATTCTATGGCACGAATATACGCATACGGTGACTATGAACCTCTGTTCATAAAATAATAGCTAACATTAGTGTATTTTGATTTAGAAGGAAAGGGAGATACAATAAAAAAACTCCTTAATTATATTCTGCCGTCCAAAATTTAAAAGAAGGTAGAAGGATAAGTAACACTAAGCAGATTCCCAGTTATATGCGGATAATCATGTGTCAGACTGACATCCGTAGTACTTCTATCAAATATAAGATATGTTAATTTCCTAATATTTTTCGCATACATGAGGATTTCGGGCTATCAGAAATTTAAAGAAAAGTTTTATACGATCTATTGCTATCGCGCCGTGTCCAATCGACCGGGCCCGATAACTGCAGCTCGGGCTGATTATACAAAAAAAAGACAAATCACCATATCATGCCCCCGTGTTCTCTTTCGAAACTGGTCCTATATCAGTTTTTAAAAACAATTAAATTGTTTTTAAAAACTGGCTTTTTTAAACCATTTGTTTCTATATAAAATCATATTAGAACGAAAACATCTTCATGTTTTTTGCTTTCAATTTAATACTTTCAATAATTAACATTAAAATAAAATGGCTAATTCACAATCTGATAATACTAACACAAACTGTCGAAACCTTGATCAAATTACGAAACATAAACAAATAGGTAATAATGAATTGTGCCACACCGATTATTGCCACTAGTTGACGCTGATTTTGTTCCATACAAATTGTAGTTAACTTTCTCGGTATCGAGTGCGTAAAAACAACATCTCGCACTAGACACACAGTAATAGAGACCGTAGTAGGAGAACTACGGTGTGTAGAGTTATAAAAACGTTACCTCGCTCCCAGCAATTTTTTAATTAAAAAAAAAAAAAACAAAAGTTAAAAGTACTATTACGTCCCATTAAGAAGGATTGTAGCCATATCTGTATGATTTTTTTTATGTTCGTTGTTCGTTAATAACAGAGAAATGTGTTTATATGGACTAAACGCCCGGATATCCTCTTAAAACCATCGTAAATCAAGGTCTTTGAATAATAGGACGGCAGTATTGTGCGGGATATTTCTTTAGCAAATAGTTTCAATAGTTCTTTTGGCGTGTGAGATATAATTCGTTATGTTTAAAATGTATTCAATATGTCAAGTATAATAAACAGGTGCGTTTCCTATGCCTAGAAGCCCCCTAGGTACTCCTATGTCTAAGAGTACCTCTGGGGAGGTTAAATACTAATAGTAAGTAAATAAAAGAGGGTTGTCCCCTAAACATTTCTGCATTTGTCTGAAGAGTATATAGAGAGCCAGTATAATTACAAATTGTACGGCATTTCACCTTAATGAGGACTAATAATCTTCCACTCACCAGATGTCGCTAGTTGTGACTGAGATAAAGTGTTTTGTTACACAGTATCAGTTAATTGAGAAATTAGTTTTAAATAATAGTTTATCATTATCTAGAGTATTATATTAATACACTACACAATGCGTCAGTGATTTCATTTTTATTTCTTTGCACTGTATAACTTTTTTTTTTAAATCGGCTTTTAGTTATATTTATAGTTTGGTTTATTCATTTCTAATGTAATTAATATAAAATATAACTAATAATACAGAAAGAAACATTAAAGATTAAATTTTTTTTAGAAATTATCGTCCCCGCTATGAAATCTGTCAACTATTTTACCTCACTGTAAAGTGGCGCCGCCCTGGTGGCAGAAAAAGTCATGGATGCCCTTATTCTCAAAGGTGACAACGCATTCTTTCATCCTTTGTTTGAAATTGACTCTATGGGACTGCAGTATCGACTTACCATCAGGTGGACTGAAAGTTCGTTTGTCAGTTTGTTAAAAAAAAATGCTACTTGCGTTCGCCAATAATTTAAATATAAACTATATTTGATGATGATATAACTTTAAAATTGTAAATTACAAATAGATCCCACCGAATTTATCTTTATCTTACCACTAGGTTCGTGCTGCTTCAAAATAAGTACCTAAATTAAATGTTATTACTCGTTGCAGGAGTTATTTAGTGATTGAGTAGGAAATAGGAAATTGGAATAAAGAATTATAATATGATCTCATTAATATTTAAATTAATTGTAAATAATCATTAAGTGATAATTTTATTAATAATACTATAATGTGAATGTAATAATAATATTAATAATTTCCTATATTTGCAATGCCCTTGCAGGGTTCTTGTTTTGAACATTTTTTTTTAAATTAAGACCAAATGTACAACAAGAATAGCAAATAAATTGAATTGAATTTTTACTGCAGTATGTTGCAACAACATTCCTACGTGACGTATAATGCTCTCATTACAATGAAAAAAGTAAGAAAAATGTGCTGTTTGTAAATAATGTAAAAAAACCTATCATTCAATTTCATCCCGCAGGCGTCTTAGGCACTTGTCCTACCGCCAACGATGAACGAGAAGCGAGTAGAGCTAGGAACTAGATAAGAGTTAGCGAGCAGCGAGAAGCGAGTGTATAGTCCCGATGGTTTTTTCGCTGGGCTATAAGTGAGTGCACTCAGATCCGCACTGTATACGAAAACTAAAAAAGAAGGTACGACTAAAGAATAAAAACTTGATGCGATTATTTTAATTACTTTCAAACAGCGGACCCGAAATTAGCTCACCCCTAAATATATGTTAAATTTTATTTAGTAGGGCAACATTATACCTAATTCTTTAGTAAAATGTACCCAGACAAACTGAAGTAAGAAATATTTAAACATAAATAAAATTAAAGTGTCTGTTTGTAATGTCAAAATTACTGCTTTTAACTAAATGCATATGAAAGTATATACAGTACTTATAACGAAAACACAATTTTTAAAATTTTTGTCTGTCTATTTGTTCCGGCTAATCTCCGAAACGGCTGGACCGATTGTCACGGGACTTTAACTGGCAGATAGTTATGTTATAAGGAGTAACTTAGGCTACTTTTATTTTAGAAAAGGAATTAGGGTTCCGCGCCAAAAAATTAAAACCCATAAAATCCAAAATAAATTCCACGCGGGCGAAATCGTGGAGAAGAGCTAGTATACAATAATAACTCAGTGGGCTATTAGAACTACTTTACCGTGCAGTGGCGTAAAGGAATCTACTACACCATGTCATCAGAAGGAAATGAAACAGGAGTAGGCAACAACGTGTTCCTGATAACAACTTAAAAATAATATAACTGCCGTTGCGAACCCGTTGTCAAGTGAGGCAAATATTACCTTTAAAAGGTAATCTACCCAGGAGGCCTACGTTCAGCAGTGGACATAATTGGGCTGTAATGATGAAGTAGTACTAGAAATCTTAAATAAGCAATGCATTCAAACTGTTATTTGAATTTTATTTTTTTAAAGATGTTAAATGATTATAATATATTTGTCTTTGAAATGCAGTAACCGCGTCGTAAATAAAATAACAATGAATAGGTTTTAAATGTAAACAAAAACTAACATAATACTTTGAACCTTAAATGCTAAGTAACAATCTTGTAACGAGCAAGTATAAAGGAAGCTGATGATGAATAGAGGACGACGCAAGATGAAAGTTCACTTTGGATTCTTCTTAAATGTATAAGAAAATTTTCGACTATTTCCCGTGCAGTACAATGACAGTGACATACATGACAGACATATAGTAATATTGCATTATGTTGTTTTAAAAATTAGTAAGGAATATATTTGCGAATATTGCAAATGGTGGATAAATAACGTGGGAAAACTAATCTTCACAGTAATAACAACTACTAATAACAGTCGGTCATCGAAAGCGTCTAGAGAGGGCAACCGTGCGGTGCGGTGCGGGGCTATACGCGGGTGGAGCGCTCCCTAAGGTTCCCAACTTAGGGGTTTCCCCCTAAATTTAGGGTGTAAAAAGCGGGATGGGATTATTTGGAACTTTATATTTTTAGGGGTATTTTTAAGGACTTATATATTCTTTTCCACTTTATCTGATTTTCGTTTAGAAGTTTACGATTATTGCGGCGAGCTGCGCTGTAAACCTTTCGAAAATGTGTCAAAATTAGGGTTGCATGTTTTGCATAATCATCACGGTTGCAATATTTTGTTATCTTTTGAAATTCTACCAAGTGTGATGATGGTCTAATTCACATTGCAACGAAATAGCGCATCATTTTTAATTTTTATTCCATTAACAAAATGTATGTTTATTTAATATCAAAATGTATTATTTTAATATGTCAGAGCCATCAGAATAATACGAAGTAATAATTGAAATATTATCTCATTTATATATAAAGAACATTACAAAGCATTGTACTTATTTCTTGGGGATTTCCAAGTAAATACGGTGATTTTAGGGTTTTTTGACTTAACCTTTCGAGGAAATAATTTTTTGGAGTTGGTAACACTGGCGCTACCGAACGACTAACTATCCGCTCGGGTTGTCCTGTCACGCAAATAAATTAAAATGGTTCACGCGGTAAAATTAAAAAAAAAGCAATGTTCTGACAACCCTAGCAATTTATTCTTTATGTCGGCTTTTCCGACAACATCAAACGCGATGACTAATTGTATGTTCTTCTTAGGCTGTGGTAATACATTATAAACTATGAATAAAATACGAATAAACATCTAAGGGCGAAAGCATACATCAATATGCACTGTCACTGTATACTGTCATTGTTAATAATAAAAACGCCGAAAAGGGCGCTAACGCTACAGCCAATGCAAGCAACATACACAAATGCATGGGAATTCCTAAAAAAAACTATTTAATTAAAAACTCTAAATGTAAGTAATAAATTATATTTTATAAACAGTAACCATTTTACATTTGAACACTGTCCCCTAACTGATGATGAAATAAAATACAAGTTACAACATTCATACCAGAGTACACGAGAGTGCGGAAGCTTCGTACAAACGTCTCCCAATGCACGCACACAAGCGCGGGGTTCACCTACAGTAGCACACAGAAAATCACGCGATGTTTATTACTGCCCACGCGAACATCGCGTTGTTTTTTGTCTACTACTGCAGGTGAACACTGCGCTTATGTGGCAAGATGATTTAATGAATCTTCCTCACTCTCGTTCATACTGAGAAAGAACTGACAGTGAAAATATTTTTTATCTGTTATAAATTCTGGAATGGTCTTTGTTCCAACATAAATACATGTATAAACCACCCCCTAAAATAAATATCCTAAATTGCACTAGCTAGTTATTCAACATCGATTGGTCTTTACAGCAAGCTGACTGTTGACAACTGTAACGTGGTATTATTTAATATAACAAGCGCCATGGATTATGACAGAGAACGCCAAAAAAAATGGAATTATTGTCTCAAAGGAGTTAGGCGCGCATCATGGCACAATACTTCAAACAGATTCACACATTGAAACTCCATCGCTGATTAGCTAACCATTTATTCCATTTTACTGGGACTCGGGATGCACATCAAAAGTTGATCTTATTTCTGGATAGTTATGGTTTCAACTGTCACATAAAAAGTGTAAACGTTTATTACCGCTGTTGTGCTCGTCACTAGTCGCCGGAGACGTTTAATGAAATAAGGTACAATGTAAATTATAAATAATCACTATACCGTCACTATTATAAGTGACGGTATTTGAACTAAACTTGTTCGCAGCGCAATTAGTAGGCGTGGCTTACCAGAGCTCAATTTCGTTGGCTCGTTTTATTTACTTCTTGAAATGCTTCCATGTTGTAGTTGCGTTCACTGGATAATGAGCGTTGACATGCGAAGTAAATATTTTTCAGCTCTTTTTATATGAAGTTAATAATAATTAAATGAAGATAAAAGCTAAAGTTGTAGCCTTTATACGTCCCACTGCTGGGCACAGGGTTGCTCTAATTTTTGATGTAATGGTAATGGAGCAATTAGTCCCTCACGCTGTTCCAAGGGATATTGGTGGATTTCACATATGTATCCTCAATTTTTAAACATGCATGTTTTTCTCGCGATGTTTTCACCGCCCAGCAAGTAGTAAATAGGCACTTAAAATTGCAAATAACAATTTCATTGTTCCCAGTGGGGACTGAACGAATTGCTTACGTTATGTTTATAGGGAGCGCTTAGAATCTGAGTTAGCTCTCAAAATAAAAAATATGAAAATTGAAAATGTCGATTCATTATTTGTATCTACTATTCAAAATACACAGTCACAGTAATGTCAACGGTTGGTTTGCAGTAAAATGTCAACCGCAATTTTTTTTTTTCCTAATCCCAACCTAGAACCTGTTTAAAACAAGCTGCTTAAAATATATTACACAAGTCCCGGAATAATGACAAAGCATTGGTATTTAATAAATAGCATTCACTTAAACTTTACTTAGGTTTACTCCAGGAAAAAAAGGATTTTTTTATAATTCGGCTTCAGCGAAAATGGGCCGAAGTTATGGCCGAAGCGAGAGGTCGAAGCAAGCGCCGTCATTCAACGAACTGTTACAATACACCCAGATTCACTTTTTGAAATGATTAAAATTACCTTTTTATATTATACAGTCAATACAAACCTTTAATTTAAAACTTTTAAAAGCATTTATATTATTAATTTTTGTCAATCTTGAATTGAATTTCTTAGGGTTTTTAAGCCTTCGGTCGGATACTACTTAAGCAATAAGACATTTGCTCATAAAAGAATGCAATATAAAAATGTCCAATTCTCTGTCATCACTCCTTATAACAATATTGTTTTTGCTTTCTTCACTCTAAGCACGACCACGACTATAGTTACATTATGAATATAGTTATATATAAATTATCTATAGTACAATCGAACATCTTTCGGACCGTATTGCGTAGATAACCGTATTTAAGATAAGAACATTTTTCACACTGTTTTAGACATAAGAGGGGTTTAGCTATTTTACTTATAAATATTTATATTATTCTTTATTTTTAAAGAGAACATTTAAAATAAACATATTATTTTATTATTTTGTTTAAAAAAACGTTACCCCCACACTAGGATATTTCTCCTGTATCGTGTAAGCACTATACATACATATACTAAAAAGACACATATCCAGACCGGAAGCAATTATTTGTAGGCCATATAAATACTCGCTGGATTACTACGTGCAAAAAAACCACTGGGTCACGGAGTCGTCATCGACATAAAATTGATGAATTTAAAATTAACCGTTTATTTCCATAATTTTACAGTAATTGAAATAATTTTTCAACAACAGTTCAATGCAGGACATTGGCCTCGCTTATGGTGTAAATTAACCATCTCATTTAGGCTGAATTGGCCTCTAAAAAGCTTGACGTGCTCAGCAGAGCGGGACAGTATTTCATGCCGGCACAACGCCTGCTACTTTACAAGGCGCAGGTTCGGCCTCACATGGAATACTGTTCCCATCTCTGGGCTGGGGCTCCCCAGTGTCAGCTCCTTCGACTTGACCGCATCCAGCGCAGAGCGGCTCGAATTGTCGACGACCGAGTCCTTTATTTACCACGGGGAGTGCTCTGAGGAATTGTTCGGATTAATCCCAGCCGCCAAATTTCACGAACGCACATCGCGGCAGAACTTCCAATACCACCCACACCATCTGGATGATTGGCGGTCCCCACTGTGCGATTTAGATGTTTTCTTCCTCGCACAACTTTTTTGTGGAATCGATTATCACCAGCGATTTTTCCGGATCCATACGACTTAGAGACCTTCAAAAAAAGAGCTTACTCCTTTTTAAAAGGCCGGCAACGCATCTGCAATTCCCCTGGTGTTGCAGCTATTCATGGGCGGCGGTAGTCACTTACCATCAGGTAAGCCGCATGCTCGTTTGCCCCCTCTCCTATAAAAAAAATCTCTTCCGTGCATGAGCATGGCCGTAAGTTCTGATGCAAGTCAAATAACGATAAACAACAGGCTTTACAGTAATTACATAAATATGCGAATTACTTTGAGGCAACAAGTGACAGTTGACACACTGTTTCTCTAAATTATATTACGCGAGGTAGATGACATGACAAGCAGTACTAATTTATCTTTATGATATTACTAACTAGTAACTACTACTAGTACTATGTATTAGTACTATGTTATTACTAGTACTAACTAGTAATATCATAAAGATAAATTAGTACTGCTTGTCATGTCATCTACCTCGCATAATATAATTTAGAGAAACAGTGTGTCAACTGTCACTTGTTGTCGTAGCCGGGCTGATTTCTGGATCTCCACAGCAGCGCCGCCTACCGGGTCTAATTTTGAATGTAAACCATCCAGGGACCCATTTAAACACACTTAAATCCATAAAACATTCATTAAAATCGGTCCAGCCGTTTTTGAGTTTTAGCGACGCTATTGGATAGCAATAGATATAGAGGTGTAAGATTTTTTTTATCCCAATACTTAGAAGTTTAACTTCATTAAAATATACCTTTTTACATACATTTGTATTTCTGTTGCAAATGCTTAATGACGAAAACTTCAATTTAGAATCATTTCTTGTGTTTGCAGATTTATTAGAAAACCAAGGATTGACCTTTTTTTAATTTTAAATATATTGAATATTTTTTAATGAAAAACTATCTTTTATAAAATCTTATAGGTAAACTACTGCAGTGCAGATAGTGGCTCAAAGCCAGTTGTTTGAAACTTACACTTAATATTTATGATTGGTGTTTATTATATTGCTCAAGGCAGCACTTATTTACAGTTTCACTATATAGACAATAATTACCTTTAGACCTTACTTATATCCGTAGTAATTGTTTTATTTATAGTTAAATGTTAATGCATAGTACAATTTTATCACTAACGACATTTATTCCATTGACATCACTCTGACAAGCGCACCGACTGTGCGTGAAACGGCAAACAATGTCTAATAAATATGAACTCAATACCAACGCAATACAGTCCGAAAAACTTTAGCATAAGAGTTCACTAACATCACTTCCACGCCATCTTGAGCATCTTGCGCGACGCGAAATATTTGGTACTGTACGAGGCTACAATAAGCGCCACGAGAACGATAGTTATTAAGTGGTAGTCGAAGTCATCTTTCAGGAGATCAAAGGTTTTTGAAGGCGCCACTCGCGTGTAGAACAAATCTGCGGAAGAAAAATTAATTTTTGTAGTAAAGAAACAATGAGATATTATATTTTATTTACGTTTATATTTATTTATATACACGCTGGCCCAATGCGTGTTGGCGAACTTCACATGTCTTCGAAATATTTTTTTTTGTTATTTCTCAGACTTGCAGGTTTCCTCACGATGTTTTCCTTCACCGCCGAGCACGTGGTAAATCAGCACTTAAAATTGCAATTAACAATTTCATTGGTGCAGGCGGGGATCGAAGCCGGGTTACTCGAGTACTGTGAAGCTTACAGCGCTAACCATCTGAGCTACCACGGCTTTCTCCTTAGCAAAAAAAAATCGCTGCATTCTTATTTTAGTGACGCTGCCGCTGGACAAATGGCCCAAATTGTTCACGTACTATAAAGTTCAAGCAAAAAATCGGCCTTTGCGATGACAACAGGGTGCGTGTACACTCGCGCACTGTGCGCACACACTCACCGAGGCCGGTGGCGAGCACGAGGCTGGTGGACTCGATGCCGGCGGGGTGCGTGTAGAGCGCGCGCACGCGGTACACGGTGCGGTTGTAGTTGAGCACCGCGTCGGCGGGCAGCGGCAGCTCGGGCGCGTACGGCAGCAGGCCCTCCTCTCGTTGTTCAGCTGTGGGCATCGCGGGTCGCCGCGGGTCCAGGAACGCCCACGGGATCTCCACTATCGCGCCCGTAGTTAGCGCCACTGCAACATCATTTGTGTTATGTTATTATAATCACCCTTGACCGTGGATGCTGTAAAGTACCGAGACGTCAGACATGAAATATTTGAAAGTAAACGTGATAAGATTCATATAAAACATTATTTCATCGTGTTCAAGACAACAATTTGTTTAGTTATAATGCTAACGTAAAATGGCGGCCGTAACGAGTACACACGCAACACTTAAACAGACCATAAACAAAATAACCTTCGTGCATCTCTAAAATTCAAAACCATTTCCAAATTTAAAATAAATCACATGCTTTGTTTGAAAATTGGTTACTTTTTTCTAATCATTTCTGATTTCTAAGGGATAAAAAATTATATCCGCTTTGACATTGCCACCACTGCTTGTGGTTTCTACACTGTGTAATAACCACAAAACATAAAAAGCAATGTCGATAATAAATAAATAAACGCAAATAAAAACACAGCAAAATGTATAATTTACACTTAAATACGTTCATATAGGATCATGCTTGATGCTAAAAATCAATTGTAGGTAAGAAAAGACAACATGTAACATTTCTTGAATATTCGACGGTGGCGCCGGCGGGCAGGATGTACGCCTGCCGCTGCACATTACACAAGCGGATCTAGCCCTTGTGCGTATACTCACAGAGCACATGGCGGTCGGTGAGCGAGCGCTCGGTGATGGTGGACGCGGCGGCGGTGGCGCCGGCGGGCAGGATGTACGCCTGCCGCTGCACATTACACAAGCGGATCTAGCCCTTGTGCGTATACTCACAGAGCACATGGCGGTCGGTGAGCGAGCGCTCGGTGATGATGGACGCGGCGGCGGTGGCGCCGGCGGGCAGGATGTACGCCTGCCGCTGCACATTACACAAGCGGATCTAGCCCTTGTGCGTATACTCACAGAGCACATGGCGGTCGGTGAGCGAGCGCTCGGTGATGGTGGACGCGGCGGCTGTGGCGCCGGCGGGCAGGATGTACGCCTGCCGCTGCACATTACACAAGCGGAACTAGCCCTTGTGCGTATACTCACAGAGCACATGGCGGTTGGTGAGCGAGCGCTCGGTGATGGTGCACGCGGCGGCGGTGGCGCCGGCGGGCAGGATGTACGCCTGCCGCTGCACATTACACAAGCGGATCTAGCCCTTGTGCGTATACTCACAGAGCACATGGCGGTCGGTGAGCGAGCGCTCGGTGATGGTGGACGCGGCGGCGGTGGCGCCGGCGGGCAGGATGTACGCCTGCCGCTGCACATTACACAAGCGGATCTAGCCCTTGTGCGTATACTCACAGAGCACATGGCGGTCGGTGAGCGAGCGCTCGGTGATGGTGGACGCGGCGGCGGTGGCGCCGGCGGGCAGGATGTACGCCTGCCGCTGCACATTACACAAGCGGAACTAGCCCTTGTGCGTATACTCACAGAGCACATGGCGGTCGGTGAGCGAGCGCTCGGTGATGGTGGACGCGGCGGCGGTGGCGCCGGCGGGCAGGATGTACGCCTGCCGCTGCACATTACACAAGCGGAACTAGCCCTTGTGCGTATACTCACAGAGCACATGGCGGTCGGTGAGCGAGCGCTCGGTGATGGTGGACGCGGCAGCGGTGGCGCCGGCGGGCAGGATGTACGCCTGCATTTTTTCTAATCATTTCTGATTTCTAAGGGATAAAAAATTATATCCGCTTTGACATTGCCACCACTGCTTGTGGTTTCTACACTGTGTAATAACCACAAAACATAAAAAGCAATGTCGATAATAAATAAATAAACGCAAATAAAAACACAGCAAAATGTATAATTTACACTTAAATACGTTCATATAGGATCATGCTTGATGCTAAAAATCAATTGTAGGTAAGAAAAGACAACATGTAACATTTCTTGAATATTCGACGGTGGCGCCGGCGGGCAGGATGTACGCCTGCCGCTGCACATTACACAAGCGGATCTAGCCCTTGTGCGTATACTCACAGAGCACATGGCGGTCGGTGAGCGAGCGCTCGGTGATGGTGGACGCGGCGGCGGTGGCGCCGGCGGGCAGGATGTACGCCTGCCGCTGCACATTACACAAGCGGATCTAGCCCTTGTGCGTATACTCACAGAGCACATGGCGGTCGGTGAGCGAGCGCTCGGTGATGATGGACGCGGCGGCGGTGGCGCCGGCGGGCAGGATGTACGCCTGCCGCTGCACATTACACAAGCGGATCTAGCCCTTGTGCGTATACTCACAGAGCACATGGCGGTCGGTGAGCGAGCGCTCGGTGATGGTGGACGCGGCGGCTGTGGCGCCGGCGGGCAGGATGTACGCCTGCCGCTGCACATTACACAAGCGGAACTAGCCCTTGTGCGTATACTCACAGAGCACATGGCGGTTGGTGAGCGAGCGCTCGGTGATGGTGCACGCGGCGGCGGTGGCGCCGGCGGGCAGGATGTACGCCTGCCGCTGCACATTACACAAGCGGATCTAGCCCTTGTGCGTATACTCACAGAGCACATGGCGGTCGGTGAGCGAGCGCTCGGTGATGGTGGACGCGGCGGCGGTGGCGCCGGCGGGCAGGATGTACGCCTGCCGCTGCACATTACACAAGCGGATCTAGCCCTTGTGCGTATACTCACAGAGCACATGGCGGTCGGTGAGCGAGCGCTCGGTGATGGTGGACGCGGCGGCGGTGGCGCCGGCGGGCAGGATGTACGCCTGCCGCTGCACATTACACAAGCGGAACTAGCCCTTGTGCGTATACTCACAGAGCACATGGCGGTCGGTGAGCGAGCGCTCGGTGATGGTGGACGCGGCGGCGGTGGCGCCGGCGGGCAGGATCTACGCCTGCCGCTGCACATTACACAAGCGGAACTAGCCCTTGTGCGTATACTCACAGAGCACATGGCGGTCGGTGAGCGAGCGCTCGGTGATGGTGGACGCGGCAGCGGTGGCGCCGGCGGGCAGGATGTACGCCTGCCGCTGCACATTACACAAGCGGATCTAGCCCTTGTGCGTATACTCACAGAGCACATGGCGGTCGGTGAGCGAGCGCTCGGTGATGGTGGACGCGGCGGCGGTGGCGCCGGCGGGCAGGATGTACGCCTGCCGCTGCACATTACACAAGCGGATCTAGCCCTTGTGCGTATACTCACAGAGCACATGGCGGTCGGTGAGCGAGCGCTCGGTGATGGTGGACGCGGCGGCGGTGGCGCCGGCGGGCAGGATGTACGCCTACCGCTGCACATTACACAAGCGGAACTAGCCCTTGTGCGTATACTCACAGAGCACATGGCGGTCGGTGAGCGAGCGCTCGGTGATGGTGGACGCGGCGGCGGTGGCGCCGGCGGGCAGGATGTACGCCTGCCGCTGCACATTACACAAGCGGATCTAGCCCTTGTGCGTATACTCACAGAGCACATGGCGGTCGGTGAGCGAGCGCTCGGTGATGGTGGACGCGGCGGCGGTGGCGCCGGCGGGCAGGATATACGCCTGCCGCTGCACATTACACAAGCGGATCTAGCCCTTGTGGGTATACTCACAGAGCACATGGCGGTCGGTGAGCGAGCGCTCGGTGATGGTGGACGCGGCGGCGGTGGCGCCGGCGGGCAGGATGTACGCCTGCCGCTGCACATTACACAAGCGGATCTAGCCCTTGTGCGTATACTCACAGAGCACATGGCGGTCGGTGAGCGAGCGCTCGGTGATGGTGCACGCGGCGGCGGTGGCGCCGGCGGGCAGGATGTACGCCTGCCGCTGCACATTACACAAGCGGATCTAGCCCTTGTACGTATACTCACAGAGCACATGGCGGTCGGTGAGCGAGCGCTCGGTGATGGTGGACGCGGCGGCGGTGGCGCCGGCGGGCAGGATGTACGCCTGCCGCTGCACATTACACAAGCGGATCTAGCCCTTGTGCGTATACTCACAGAGCACATGGCGGTCGGTGAGCGAGCGCTCGGTGATGGTGGACGCGGCGGCGGTGGCGCCGGCGGGCAGGATATACGCCTGCCGCTGCACATTACACAAGCGGATCTAGCCCTTGTGGGTATACTCACAGAGCACATGGCGGTCGGTGAGCGAGCGCTCGGTGATGGAGGACGCGGCGGCGGTGGCGCCGGCGGGCAGGATGTACGCCTGCCGCTGCACATTACACAAGCGGATCTAGCCCTTGTGCGTATACTCACAGAGCACATGGCGGTCGGTGAGCGAGCGCTCGGTGATGGTGCACGCGGCGGCGGTGGCGCCGGCGGGCAGGATGTACGCCTGCCGCTGCACATTACACAAGCGGATCTAGCCCTTGTGCGTATACTCACAGAGCACATGGCGGTCGGTGAGCGAGCGCTCGGTGATGGTGGACGCGGCGGCAGTGGCGCCGGCGGGCAGGATGTACGCCTGCCGCTGCACATTACACAAACGGATCTAGCCCTTGTGGGTATACTCACAGAGCACATGGCGGTCGGTGAGCGAGCGCTCGGTGATGGTGGACACGGCGGCGGTGGCGCCGGCGGGCAGGATGTACGCCTGCCGCTGCACATTACACAAGCGGATCTAGCCCTTGTGGGTATACTCACAGAGCACATGGCGGTCGGTGAGCGAGCGCTCGGTGATGGTGGACGCGGCGGCGGTGGCGCCGGCGGGCAGGATGTACGCCTGCCGCTGCACATTACACAAGCGGATCTAGCCCTTGTGCGTATACTCACAGAGCACATGGCGGTCGGTGAGCGAGCGCTCGGTGATGGTGGACGCGGCGGCGGTGGCGCCGGCGGGCAGGATGTACGCCTGCCGCTGCACATTACACAAGCGGAACTAGCCCTTGTGCGTATACTCACAGAGCACATGGCGGTCGGTGAGCGAGCGCTCGCTGATGGTGGACGTGGCGGCGGTGGCGCCGGCGGGCAGGATGTACGCCTGCCGCTGCACATTACACAAGCGGATCTAGCCCTTGTGCGTATACTCACAGAGCACATGGCGGTCGGTGAGCGAGCGCTCGGTGATAGTGCACGCGGCGGCGGTGGCGCCGGCGGGCAGGATGTACGCCTGCCGCTGCACATTACACAAGCGGATCTAGCCCTTGTGCGTATACTCACAGAGCACATGGCGGTCGGTGAGCGAGCGCTCGGTGATGGTGGACGCGGCGGCGGTGGCGCCGGCGGGCAGGATGTACGCCTGCCGCTGCACATTACACAAGCGGATCTAGCCCTTGTGGGTATACTCACAGAGCACATGGCGGTCGGTGAGCGAGCGCTCGGTGATGGTGGACGCGGCGGCGGTGGCGCCGGCGGGCAGGATGTACGCCTGCCACTGCACATTACACAAGCGGATCTAACCCTTGTGCGTATACTCACAGAGCACATGGCGGTCGGTGAGCGAGCGCTCGGTGATGGTAGACGCGGCGGCGGTGGCGCCGGCGGGCAGGATGTACGCCTGCCGCTGCACATTACACAAGCGGATCTAGCCCTTGTGGGTATACTCACAGAGCACATGGCGGTCGGTGAGCGAGCGCTCGGTGATGGTGGACGCGGCGGCGGTGGCGCCGGCGGGCAGGATGTACGCCTGCCACTG
The DNA here is from genome assembly GCA_033319125.1 of Parnassius glacialis. Taxonomy (NCBI): domain Eukaryota; kingdom Metazoa; phylum Arthropoda; class Insecta; order Lepidoptera; family Papilionidae; genus Parnassius; species Parnassius glacialis. Next base: position 37,596,940 of record JAVANC010000019.1, on the reverse strand, counting down.
CACATTACACAAGCGGATCTAGCCCTTGTGCGTATACTCACAAAGCACATGGCGGTCGGTGAGCGAGCGCTCGGTGATGGTAGACGCGGCGGCGGTGGCGCCGGCGGGCAGGATGTACGCCTGCCGCTGCACATTACACAAGCGGATCTAGCCCTTGTGGGTATACTCACAGAGCACATGGCGGTCGGTGAGCGAGCGCTCGGTGATGGTGGACGCGGCGGCGGTGGCGCCGGCGGGCAGGATGTACGCCTGCCGCTGCACATTACACAAGCGGATCTAGCCCTTGTGCGTATACTCACAGAGCACATGGCGGTCGGTGAGCGAGCGCTCGGTGATGGTGGACGCGGCGGCGGTGGCGCCGGCGGGCAGGATGTACGCCTGCCGCTGCACATTACACAAGCGGATCTAGCCCTTGTGCGTATACTCACAGAGCACATGGCGGTCGGTGAGCGAGCGCTCGGTGATGGTGGACGCGGCGGCGGTGGCGCCGGCGGGCAGGATGTACGCCTGCCGCTGCACATTACACAAGCGGATCTAGCCCTTGTGCGTATACTCACAAAGCACATGGCGGTCGGTGAGCGAGCGCTCGGTGATGGTAGACGCGGCGGCGGTGGCGCCGGCGGGCAGGATGTACGCCTGCCGCTGCACATTACACAAGCGGATCTAGCCCTTGTGGGTATACTCACAGAGCACATGGCGGTCGGTGAGCGAGCGCTCGGTGATGGTGGACGCGGCGGCGGTGGCGCCGGCGGGCAGGATGTACGCCTGCCGCTGCACATTACACAAGCGGATCTAGCCCTTGTGGGTATACTCACAGAGCACATGGCGGTCGGTGAGCGAGCGCTCGGTGATGGTGGACGCGGCGGCGGTGGCGCCGGCGGGCAGGATGTACGCCTGCCGCTGCACATTACACAAGCGGATCTAGCCCTTGTGCGTATACTCACAGAGCACATGGCGGTCGGTGAGCGAGCGCTCGGTGATGGTGGACGCGGCGGCGGTGGCGCCGGCGGGCAGGATGTACGCCTACCGCTGCACATTACACAAGCGGAACTAGCCCTTGTGCGAATACTCACAGAGCACATGGCGGTCGGTGAGCGAGCGCTCGGTGATGGTGGACGCGGCGGCGGTGGCGCCGGCGGGCAGGATGTACGCCTGCCGCTGCACATTACACAAGCGGAACTAGCCCTTGTGCGTATACTCACAGAGCACATGGCGGTCGGTGAGCGAGCGCTCGGTGATGGTGGACGCGGCGGCAGTGGCGCCGGCGGGCAGGATGTACGCCTGCCGCTGCACATTACACAAGCGGATCTAGCCCTTGTGCGTATACTCACAGAGCACATGGCGGTCGGTGAGCGAGCGCTCGGTGATGGTGGACGCGGCGGCGGTGGCGCCGGCGGGCAGGATGTACGCCTGCCGCTGCACATTACACAAGCGGATCTAGCCCTTGTGGGTATACTCACAGAGCACATGGCGGTCGGTGAGCGAGCGCTCGGTGATGGTGGACGCGGCGGCGGTGGCGCCGGCGGGCAGGATGTACGCCTGCCGCTGCACATTACACAAGCGGATCTAGCCCTTGTGCGTATACTCACAGAGCACATGGCGGTCGGTGAGCGAGCGCTCGGTGATGGTGGACGCGGCGGCGGTGGCGCCGGCGGGCAGGATGTACGCCTACCGCTGCACATTACACAAGCGGAACTAGCCCTTGTGCGAATACTCACAGAGCACATGGCGGTCGGTGAGCGAGCGCTCGGTGATGGTGGACGCGGCGGCGGTGGCGCCGGCGGGCAGGATGTACGCCTGCCGCTGCACATTACACAAGCGGAACTAGCCCTTGTGCGTATACTCACAGAGCACATGGCGGTCGGTGAGCGAGCGCTCGGTGATGGTGGACGCGGCGGCGGTGGCGCCGGCGGGCAGGATGTACGCCTGCCGCTGCACATTACACAAGCGGATCTAGCCCTTGTGCGTATACTCACAGAGCACATGGCGGTCGGTGAGCGAGCGCTCGGTGATGGTGGACGCGGCGGCGGTGGCGCCGGCGGGCAGGATGTACGCCTGCCGCTGCACATTACACAAGCGGAACTAGCCCTTGTGCGTATACTCACAGAGCACATGGCGGTCGGTGAGCGAGCGCTCGCTGATGGTGGACGTGGCGGCGGTGGCGCCGGCGGGCAGGATGTACGCCTGCCGCTGCACATTACACAAGCGGATCTAGCCCTTGTGCGTATACTCACAGAGCACATGGCGGTCGGTGAGCGAGCGCTCGGTGATGGTGGACGCGGCGGCAGTGGCGCCGGCGGGCAGGATGTACGCCTGCCGCTGCACATTACACAAGCGGAACTAGCCCTTGTGCGTATACTCACAGAGCACATGGCGGTCGGTGAGCGAGCGCTCGGTGATGGTGGACGCGGCGGCGGTGGCGCCGGCGGGCAGGATGTACGCCTGCCGCTGCACATTACACAAGCGGAACTAGCCCTTTTGCGTATACTCACAGAGCACATGGCGGTCGGTGAGCGAGCGCTCGGTGATGGTGGACGCGGCGGCGGTGGCGCCGGCGGGCAGGATGTACGCCTGCCGCTGCACATTACACAAGCGGATCTAGCCCTTGTGCGTATACTCACAGAGCACATGGCGGTCGGTGAGCGAGCGCTCGGTGATGGTGGACGCGGCGGCGGTGGCGCCGGCGGGCAGGATGTACGCCTGCCGCTGCACATTACACAAGCGGATCTAGCCCTTGTGCGTATACTCACAGAGCACATGGCGGTCGGTGAGCGAGCGCTCGGTGATGGTGCACGCGGCGGCGGTGGCGCCGGCGGGCAGGATGTACGCCTGCCGCTGCACATTACACAAGCGGATCTAGCCCTTGTGCGTATACTCACAGAGCACATGGCGGTCGGTGAGCGAGCGCTCGGTGATGGTGGACGCGGCGGCGGTGGCGCCGGCGGGCAGGATGTACGCCTGCCGCTGCACATTACACAAGCGGATCTAGCCCTTGTGCGTATACTCACAGAGCACATGGCGGTCGGTGAGCGAGCGCTCGGTGATGGTGCACGCGGCGGCGGTGGCGCCGGCGGGCAGGATGTACACCTGCCGCTGCACATTACACAAGCGGATCTAGCCCTTGTGCGTATACTCACAGAGCACATGGCGGTCGGTGAGCGAGCGCTCGGTGATGGTGGACGCGGCGGCGGTGGCGCCGGCGGGCAGGATATACGCCTGCCGCTGCACATTACACAAGCGGATCTAGCCCTTGTGGGTATACTCACAGAGCACATGGCGGTCGGTGAGCGAGCGCTCGGTGATGGTGGACGCGGCGGCGGTGGCGCCGGCGGGCAGGATGTACGCCTGCCGCTGCACATTACACAAGCGGATCTAGCCCTTGTGCGTATACTCACAGAGCACATGGCGGTCGGTGAGCGAGCGCTCGGTGATGGTGCACGCGGCGGCGGTGGCGCCGGCGGGCAGGATGTACGCCTGCCGCTGCACATTACACAAGCGGATCTAGCCCTTGTGCGTATACTCACAGAGCACATGGCGGTCGGTGAGCGAGCGCTCGGTGATGGTGCACGCGGCGGCGGTGGCGCCGGCGGGCAGGATGTACGCCTGCCGCTGCACATTACACAAGCGGATCTAGCCCTTGTGGGTATACTCACAGAGCACATGGCGGTCGGTGAGCGAGCGCTCGGTGATGGTGGACGCGGCGGCGGTGGCGCCGGCGGGCAGAATGTACGCCTGCCGCTGCACATTACACAAGCGGATCTAGCCCTTGTGGGTATACTCACAGAGCACATGGCGGTCGGTGAGCGAGCGCTCGGTGATGGTGGACGCGGCGGCGGTGGCGCCGGCGGGCAGGATGTACGCCTGCCGCTGCACATTACACAAGCGGATCTAGCCCTTGTGGGTATACTCACAGAGCACATGGCGGTCGGTGAGCGAGCGCTCGGTGATGGTGGACGCGGCGGCGGTGGCGCCGGCGGGCAGGATGTACGCCTGCCGCTGCACATTACACAAGCGGATCTAGCCCTTGTGGGTATACTCACAGAGCACATGGCGGTCGGTGAGCGAGCGCTCGGTGATGGTGCACGCGGCGGCGGTGGCGCCGGCGGGCAGGATGTACGCCTGCCGCTGCACATTACACAAGCGGATCTAGCCCTTGTGGGTATACTCACAGAGCACATGGCGGTCGGTGAGCGAGCGCTCGGTGATGGTGGACGCGGCGGCGGTGGCGCCGGCGGGCAGGATGTACGCCTGCCGCTGCACATTACACAAGCGGATCTAGCCCTTGTGGGTATACTCACAGAGCACATGGCGGTCGGTGAGCGAGCGCTCGGTGATGGTGGACGCGGCGGCGGTGGCGCCGGCGGGCAGGATGTACGCCTGCCGCTGCACATTACACAAGCGGATCTAGCCCTTGTGGGTATACTCACAGAGCACATGGCGGTCGGTGAGCGAGCGCTCGGTGATGGTGCACGCGGCGGCGGTGGCGCCGGCGGGCAGGATGTACGCCTGCCGCTGCACATTACACAAGCGGATCTAGCCCTTGTGGGTATACTCACAGAGCACATGGCGGTCGGTGAGCGAGCGCTCGGTGATGGTGGACGCGGCGGCGGTGGCGCCGGCGGGCAGGATGTACGCCTGTCGCTGCACGGCCGGCGCGCGCTCCGACGCGAACGAGCTGAACGCCGCGCCCGCGGGCAGCCACCGCTCCTTGCCTTCGTACAGCTCCATTGTCGCTGCGTGGACAATTCACATATATGACTTTTTATTGTATTTATTGTTATGTGGTATAATAGTTTACCGACAATTAATAGTTATTGGTAGTGGCGACATAAGTGAATCCAGTTCCCCATATCATCCTGTGAGTGTCATAACAAGCAGAAAAGGGAAACTAAACCTGGAGATAAGCAGCAGACTCTTTCTGAGAAAAACCTGAAGTTGCCAACCCGCCTATCACTCGTGGGTAGCAGTTATGGTAAGAATCTCCCATTATAGTCTTTGGGGGAGGCTTTTGTTCAACATTTGATTTTAAGAATGTTATAATGACGATGAATCCATTTTTTTTTGGAAGTAATTGGAATTGAAGACTAGAAATGAGTTGGGGATGACTCGAATCTTAGGCCTAGTTAGTTTGAATAGTCTATCATGGAGAAGATGTCATGAGGATCATGGTTGAATAGGGGCAAAAAGTTCTCAACTCCCAGGGGGTCAAAATGGTCAAAAACCAATAAATTAAAAATTCTTATTTCGGCTATAATTCCGCCTCCTTCGGAGGTTCTTACACAGTCTTTACTTCCCGCATCCTACTAGTTTTAATTAGTACCAAGCTTCACTTGCACAAGCAATAATATATGTAAATTAAAAATGTATTATACTCATGTCAAATTTAAAATATTTATACGTGTAGGAGTGTTGTAAGAATATCCACTACCCCACCGTCCCGTGTGTCGTAATACGCGACAGAGGGAATCAAACCAGGCGATGGACAGCAGCGACATAGTATAAAGAGATGGGAAGTACGTTATCTTCATACAAACGCACTGCGCGCGGCTTGTATATGTGCGCCATAGTATCTATGAGGCGCCGCACGCACACTTAAACACAATCTCGAAGTATTTCTCAATGCGCCAGTCGAGGCTAACACCGCACGAGGTTCGCGCGTCACGTAAGCGAGTCACTTATTATAGCATATAATTTTTACTTGACGATGAGATACCTACTTACTTATTTTTGATGTACTAGTTGTCTATCAGACAGAGGAAGAATAGTAACTAAGTACCTACTTACGGTTATAAAATCGTAATTAAAAATAAGTAATTGACTAATTGTGAATCAGATAAATAGAGCAAAGTTAGAATAATAACAACAGCTAACGCTTTATTCAATTTTTTTATTATTATATATATTTATTATATCTTAATACATTTCTGTATTTGTTAGGAAAACCATTGATGAACTTTATCGACTAATGATCACTGAATTAGTTATACAGAGATGTATTATCTTTGGCAATGGCCGGGTTTTAAACTAATGATTTGGTGACAGTGACAACCTTGAGACAGTAGGCAATTATATCGCGAATTAGGCCGCAGATAACCTACTTGGCCTCTCTTTATACTATGGCAGCGACTTTCTAATAACAACAAAAAAATAAATTAACTTTTGTTGTCAAACCTGTCTGTCAAACGTGGTAATTAATGAAAATATCTTCTCTATAAGGCAATCTATAGTGGCCGTGTTCCATCTTATATAATTTATATATGACCGTTTGTATGTGACTGAACTTCTAAATGGCTGGATAAATTTTGATGAAATTTTGTGAGTGTATGTGATTTAAGTTGATTCACTGATTCGAAAATTATTTAGATTCACAATTAGACTCCGGTATGTGGGGCTGTTGTTGAGATACAGAAATCACCCGTCCGAAGTCGGGGCGGATGGCTTGTGGTTAAACGTTGTGCATACAGACATAGTGTGTGCGTGTGCGTATACGTACGTGTGCGTGGATGGACGTACGTGTAGTATACGTGTGCGCGTACCTATCTCGAGGCGACGGTGCTTGTCGCTGCGGTAGAGGTAGGCGAGGCAGTTGTCGGCGTGCACGGCGAGCGGCAGCGCGCGCGCGCGCCGGTGCGCCGCCGCGGCCGCCACGGCGCCCGACGCCACGTCCACCGCCACCGCGCGCACCACCTCTGCACACGACAACCCTTCACTTTACTTACCGGAAGCGTACAGACCAACTTCGTCTTTGTTTTATACAATAGGGGTGGCAAACGACCACACGGTCCACCTGATAGTAAGTGCATGCTGTGGGGCCATAGACATCTGCATTTATCCCCGATTGAGAATCAAAATCCAGATGCGTTGTCACCCCTGAGGAATGATGAAATAACTCGTTTTCAGTAAAAAAAGGATATCCGGTTGCACCATACGAAACACAGCAGCCTTAAGCCACTATTTTACGTTGGTATTCTGTGAGAGCGTAGTCCTACCCCGGACGAGCCGACCCATTCGTGCTACAACTAATATAGCTTCAGGGTGGCTCTACCACGTATAAAATAGCTGTGTTGGTTTCAAATTCTTGGACATATTAAAAGTCAAGGTTATGTTCACTTTTGGGTTGTCATAATCAGTAATATATTCAGCCTTATTACAAAAGGTATTAGATTACAGCCTATAAAAGACCGCCGAGCACGTAGAAAATCAACATTTAAAACTTCAGTTAATAATTTCATTGGTACTGGCAGGCATCGAACAAGATTTTTTTTTTTAGAATAAGGGTGATTTTCCAGTAAAATGGGTCTCCGGTTCTCTACACTCACCATACGAAACACAGCAACATTAAGATTATACTTTACGCTGGTATTCTGTAAGAGCGTGGTTCTTCCCCGGTCGAGCCGACCCATCCGTGCTACAACTATACTATTAATATAGCTGCAGCATGGCTCTACCACGTAAGAATATTTAAAAAGTAGATTTGTTTTACGAAAAAAATCCAACAGAAATGTACGAACTAAAATTTAAAGTATGTGTTAGTAAATACATCAAATTAAATGTTCAAATTGTTTACCATCAGCATTAATACTTGAGCCATAGCATTACTGTTACGGCCTACGGCTGCCCCTACAAAGGTCTAATACCCCGGGGCCCACTGAGCGGGAATCCAACGAGCAGACGCAGGTCGGGCCTCCAAAGTGGCCACGTGGAAATCTCTAATTACAATAAACTATATGGGAGAAAGCTAGAAACCAATAATACTTATCAGTAGCCGAAGCTAACTTCGCTCCAAGGCTTGGGCAGGCCCAGTGTGTGTAATAGTAGATGGCGAGTCGTATACAGTGATGTGTAAATGTGTGGGGCCTGGGCAAGCATAGGCGACCAGCAGCGGCCGAGTTCCAGGCTTCAGACTGCTCCATCGCCGGACCACTTCTTTCTTCACTGTCACTAATTCAGTCTCTTAGCTTCATTGTACAATTAACTAACTTCAATTCGCCTAATTCCATACTCATCGCAGAATCGAACACGTGATACTCGACACGGCAAGGACAGTAGCGCAAGATTCAAAATACGCCTCGTTGACACGCAAATTAATCCAACTAGGCAACCAAACACAAAAAGGCACTACACGCGACGACACAATTATAACGATATCCTGACAATTAACCGGGAGAAGCTCTCAAACAAGGAATGCGCGGCTCGAATCCTAGACCGTATATCTCCTCGACGCACGTACACAATTCCGCACTCTCGCACGAGTTAAATATCGCACAATTCACATATCTACGTAACGAAGAAACACGCACTTCATCTAGCTAATATGCACAATTACTTTCAACGAAGTTACTTAAACCGTAAAACCCCATAAAGGCCTCTTGTCCAGGAACTCAAACCCCAGCCCACCAAATCCGAGGCGATTTTGACGAAACCCCATTACGTAGCGAAGCCCCGCGCCCAAATCCAAAATTCCAGACCCCAATCAGACAAAAACCGGTCTCGCGAGAACCCCAGCAGCGACAGCCGAGACATGCGGCTTAACCGGGTCGCTGCTAGCAAGCCACTCTCCTACTGTCTCACCCGACAGCGCCAAGACGCTGGGAAGCTCCCTTCCGCTGCCCCCTCCCCGACACACGCGTGATACCTGGTACGATCGGGCGATCGGCAAAGTCGAACGTGATTGGGTGCCGTCCTAACATGCCCATTTTTGGCCTAAACAATTACTATTTTAGAATTTTGTTTACTTAACTTTTATAATAGCTTGTCATAATATATAGTGTTGGTACATTTTATATACCGTGACGAGTGAAAGTTTAATAATACAAGATAATTTTTTCTAAAATAGAAAGAAAAATATTAACTTAATTTTGTTTTTTTCTTAAAACTTCATATATTTCCGTTTTATTGGGAACTGGGGTGGACAATTACGCTACTAAATAGCTAATACAAAAAAAAATAACGGTGATATTTGCAAAGGAGATGTATGAATATTGGGTTGTTGACATCGTTCGTAACAGTTATACAAAAATATGTAGGTAATATAACGATAAATTATAAGCATAATTAAATCTATATGGGACAATCATAAAAACATTTTTTTAAACTGAAAAACAAAAGCTAACGCTTTTACCATAGCAAAACCAAAACGTTTTTAAATATTATTATGTATTTTGTCTATGGCATTAAATAATGAAGGCTATTTTTTGTAATAAATTGCCTTCAGTATCAAAAAAAACCCTCATAATATTGAAACATTGAGGCGGATCTGTAGAGATTAATACGGAATAAAAGAAATCTATTTAGAAAATCGATTGAATAGGCTACGTTATTAAACTAAACAAAATATTTGAATAATATCAGACACGATTGAATAGGCTGTATGATCGTTGATCATTGCCTGTTTTGAAGGAGACTTTGTTACTTCAAGTTTAAACTTGTCATGCGCATTTGGTTTGGCATTGTGAACTTGTGGTTGTGTTTGTGGACATATTTCGTGTTTTATTTTCGTGAATTAATTTAACTTGACCCCTGGGTTTTCTCTCGATTTACAGGACAGTAGGTTGTTGCGTCCACATAATGACAATAATGAGTTACTTGGGTTTTGTGAGGAATAGAACAGACAATGTGCCTCCGGATGCTTTTCTAGATGACATTGTATTAATAATTGCAGAAAATAATTAAACAATTAGAAAAGTTTGAGTTGTATTCTATTTTTTATATTTTATTTAATAATAACTAAAAAACGGCATCCTTTTGTATTCTTTACAATTTATTGAAACAACTACAATTTATTGAAAAAAAAACAAAGGAGGTACTCAATTCGACCATATATATCTAATAGTATTGGTTAGTCTATGGCCAAAGATAAAAAAAAACAATTTGTTAAAACATTTGTATGAATGACGCCGTCACTGAATAAAATTATTTTTTTTTTATAGGATATGGGTGACAAACGAGCACACAGTCCACCTGATGGTAAGTGGTTGCTGCGGCCCATAGACATCTACATCTATCCTCTATTACAATTCAAAATGTAGATGCGTTGTCACCCGTGAGGACTAAGATGGAATGCCTCATTTCCAGTAAAAAGGGCCTCCGGCCACCTGCACTCACCAAGTGAAACGCAGAGGTGAACCTCTACTTCACGCTGGTTTTCTGTGAGGTCGTGGTACCACCCCGGTTCGAGCCGGCCTATCCGTGCGACAGCAAAAGCTGGCGCGTGGCTCTACCACTGTTTAAAATTAAATATAATAAATATTTGGCATTTTCACATAATATAGTGTTATGTCTGAAATTAACGTGATCAAAAGACGAAGAGGAAGAGTACTAATGTTAAATGGTTAACAGTATTATAAATTAAAGGTATATAAAGATGCAAGCGTAATATGGCGATGTGCTCAATATAAGAAAAATAAATGCACTAGATCGGTAACCATTAGGTATAAGAAAGAAGTGAAAGCAACATCACACATAATAACATGTGCTCAAGACTTTGCTAAAAATGAGATAGACCTAAAGTTTTATGAATGTAAGAAAAAAGTAAGTGAAGACTCGAGTTTACAAAAATGCAGTAAGTTCATTGGAAATGCAGGTATTAACTTCATTAATAAATTACCGAAATTCGGAGATGTAAAGTCAACGTTATACCGATATCGCAATAAGGAGTTAGGTGTTGAAAAACTATACCACAAAACGTTTTCTGACGTTGAGGTGCCGTCTAAATTTGATTAATTTCTACTGGCTGATTACTTTCGCGATGACGGTGCACAAATTTTAGTATTAAAATCTAGGGATGCAAGGACAACTATGGCTGAAATAAGCAATATCTCAGTAATGGAACATTTGAAATAACCCCGTTACCCTTTCTTCAGTTGTATACCATTCATTGCGATCTAGATAGTTCTCAGCAAACTACAAATATAATACCCGTTCTTTATGCCTCTCTCCCAGACAAAAGAAATGAAACATACATAACATTATTACAATTAATAAAAAGTCAGATACTTAGCTGGAAACCTACGTAATTTAAAACTGATTATGAGGACGCTATGATGAAAGCTTTACGAACCGTTTTTTCAAAAATATTAATAAGCGGATGCTACTTTCACTATTGTGGGACTCTAAAAAGAAAAGCAAAATCTCTTAAATGAAAGACATACAGAATATTATCGCTTTGCAAAATGCTGCCACTTCTACCCGAAGAACGGATTTTAAATGGTTTGAGTTATATAGTGAATGAGATGGAGAAACACAATGATATGCAAGCGATGCGTAAATTTAAGAAATATATGTCAAAAAACTGGCTTAATAACAATGTCAATAGAATCTGCGTATTTGGCCAACGACATCGCACGACAAATTATTTAGAATCGTGGCATTTTACGATCAATGGTGAAGTTGGCAAGAAAAAAGCAATATACACCAATTATTAAACATTTTAAACTCAGACGCATCATATCATAAGGTGCGCATCATCCAAATAAAAACAATTTAAATTTAAATAAACGACACAAAAAACATATTCAACGTGACCAGTTTATCCATAACACTCAACTGCAACTTATTAATGATGAGATAAGCGTTGGACATTTCGTAGAAAAGTTACGTAGATGAAGACATATTCGTAGGCTCTTCTGACTGAATGCTTTACTTCTGTATTAGGTGAAGTAACTTTATTTTTATTATTAAAAGGCATGTTTTGTTATTTCTTTAGTTAATAAATGTGATGATTATTGTTATATTTTGTGGATTTTTTTTTTATATTATGTCCATAGATTTAAAGTGTAACATTGCAGATTGTAAATGTAATATGTGACACTGTAAATTCTGCAGAAAAAATGTGGAGAATATATCCCGGCAGATCTTATCAATACAAGGATTTCTGAAGAGAGATTTTTCACCAGGTCAAGCTTATGTATTCAATTAAATATTAGTTACACTAGTGCTGCACGATGTGCTGGCTAATTTATTTATGCATTTTAATTTAAGCAATGAGGGCATCCACGACTTTTTCTACCACCAAGGCGGCGCCACTTTAGAGTGAGGTAAAATACTTGACAGATTTCATAGCGGGGACGATAATTTCTTAGGAAAATGTAATCTTTAAGGTTTCTTCCTGTATTATTAGTTATATTTTATATTAATTACATTAGAAATGAATAAACCAAACTATAAAAATAACTAAAAGACGACTTTTTAAAAAAAAGAGTTATTATGTGCAAAAAATTAAAAATGAAACCACTGACGCATTGTGTTATATATAAATACAATACTCTAGATAATGATAAACTACTATTTAAAACTAATTTCTCAATTAACTGACACTGTGTAACAAAAAAACTTTACCTCAGTCGCTACTAGCGACATCTGGTGAGTGAAAGATTATTAGCCCTCATTAGTTGTAAATCTGGAAAATTCCTTGATAGAAACTTAACTGTTGTCCACTGCTCTGGCGTCTTACCTGGTTGAGCTTGTCGGTTACTTCCTTCCAGTCCATTTTAATTTTTTTTTATTCTTATTCGTTATATATATATATATATATAAATATATATATATATATATATATATATATATATATATACATATATATATATATATATATATATATATATATATATTATATATATCCGGGATATCTTCGACACTATTCCGAAGATATCCCGGACGTCAGTCTGAGCGAGATTAGAATGGCTCTCCAGGACCTTAAAAACGGCAAGGCCCCAGGCGAGGATGGAATTACAGCGGAGCTTCTGAAAGCGGGTGGAAGACCGGTACTTGAAGTCCTTCAGAGGCTCTTTAATTCCGTCCTCCATGGTGGCATTACACCGGAGGCGTGGAGCAGAAGTGCGGTGGTCTTGTTCTTCAAGAAAGGTGACAACGCTCTCTTGAAGAACTACAGACCGATTTCCCTTCTGAGCCGCGTCTACGTGCTGTTTTCGAGAGTCATTACGAATCGTCTCGCGCGCAGACTTGACGACTTCCAGCCTCCCGAACAAGCCGGTTTCCGAAAGGGCTTTAGCACCATAGACCACATACATACCCTACGGCAGAAGTCCGAAGAGTACAATTTGCCACTATGTCTGGCGTATGTGGACTATGAGAAAGCCTTTGATTCCGTCGAAATTTGGGCGGTGCTGCAGTCCCTTCAGCGGTGCCAAGTTGACTGTCGGTATATCGAAGTGCTGAAGTGTTTGTACAGTAGAGCTACGATGGCTATCCGAGTACAGAACCAGAGTACGAAACCTATCCAATTGCAGAGAGGTGTAAGACAGGGTGACGTTATATCCCCGAAACTCTTCACCGCTGCATTGGAAGACGTTTTCAAGCTTCTGGACTGGAAAGGATACGGAATTAACATCAATGGCGAGTACATCACTTACCTTCGATTTGCCAACGATATAGTCCTCATGGCAGAATCGCTGGAGGAACTAAGCACTATGCTCAATGACCTCAATAGTGTCTCCCAACGGATAGGTCTTAAGATGAACATGGACAAAACAAAGATTATGTTTAATGGCCATGTCACACCTATGCCGGTAGTTGTTGGGAGCACTAAGCTCGAAGTTGTTGACGAGTATGTTTACCTGGGACAAATAGTCCGACTAGGTAAGTCCAACTTCGACCGAGAGGTCAATCGACGGATTCAACTCGGCTGGGCAGCGTTCGGGAAGCTACGACACATCTTCTCGTCAGAAATACCTCAAAACCTTAAAACAAAATTGTACAACCAGTGCGTGTTGCCAGTGATGACTTACGGAACTGAGACGTGGTCCTTCACTGCTGGCCGTATGAGGAAGCTCAAGGTCGCTCAGCGAGCTATGGAGAGGGCTATGCTCGGAGTTTCACTGCGTGATAAACTTAGGAATGAGGATATCCGCAGTAGAACCAGAGTAACCGACATAGCCCAACGGATTAGTAAGCTGATATTGCATGATAGACTTATAAACAAGGATATCCGCAGTAGAACCAGAGTAACCAACATAGTCCAAAAAATTAGTATGCTGAAGTGGCAGTGGGCCGGCCATATAGGTCGAAGAACCGACAACCGATGGGGAAGAAAGGTTCTCGAGTGGCAGCCTCGTACCGGTAGGCGAAGTGTAGGGCGTCCCCCCACAAGATGGAGTGACGACCTGGTAAGACATGCAGGAAGTCGATGGATGCAGGTGGCTCAGGACCGTGCTTTGTGGCATTCTTTGGGGGAGGCCTATGTTCAGCAGTGGACTTGTGAAGGGCTGTAATGATGATATATATAACCAATAATATTAGACCTAATTGGTCGAATTGAGTATCTCCTCCTTTTTGAAGTCGGTAGAAAAATATAAACCAGAACTATCCTACTTTGTCTTGCTAGTTTATGCTTGCCTAGTACTATTCCTAAAATATACTACAAAAGTACTGATAAAAATTTCCATGTATTTTATAGATTAGAACTACTGAGAATTTTTTTTCGCGGTGTAAGTCTCCTTGGTAAAAATATTTCCAGTAGATTTACTTATAAGATTATTTGGTAAGACTACTGGGAATACAACACGCCACGAAGATTCCCAATAGACTTACTAGTAAGACTATTGGGAAGTTTCCATTAGGACATTCCCGTTAGTCTTACCAGTAAGACTACTGGGAAGAAAATTCCCAGTAGTCTTACTAGTAAGACTACTTGGTAAGACTACTGGGAATACCCTGATTTTTGTCATAAGTAGCAAATGTTTAAATCTTCAAAATAAGATAAATTTGAACTTTGTTTACACCGGGGCCAAGCTTGTACGGAACGAAGTTCATCTCCTTTTTAATCATAGTACCTTAAAATTTTGTATAGCGTGTTAGTTATTATAACTTTTTAAAGAAAATATCAGATTTTTTCCCTGGATAGTCATTAATTTGTTCACTCCCTGGTGCCCGTTTAACGTTTAATTTTGGGACACCCGAGGTCGGAACTTTATTTTTATGTATTGTGCTGTATGTATTACTTTCAATTTTTTTATTAAATGAATCGGCATTGCGTGTCAGGAGGTAGCGTGCGAAGTGTGTAGGTGTGTAGTGTGTACCTTTGTGCACGGGGTCGGGTCCCTCGGTGAGGAAGAGCACGAGGTTGGGGTTGATGTACTTGTAGAGCACGCTGCGGTCGGCGAGCGCGCGGCCCGGCGAGTGCGTGCGCTCGAGCGGGTTGCGCGCCGCCGCCGCCACGATGCGGTGGCCCGCCGCCCCCGCGCCGCCCAGCGCCACCGACCAGATCTTCTGCGCCGACGCCAACTGTACCGACGATAATTACACTAACTACTAGACTCGAAGAAACTGGTCGTTTGCAACACGCGTTAGAGCCCATGGGCTCAAACTTATATAGTCTATGGTCTAAAGGTACTCTGTGACCTTTACACGAGCCCCGCGCAGTATTTCTAATCTATTTTAATACCAGCTGCGCGGCGACCCGCGGGCACCGTACCTGAGCCAGCCCCGCCCAGGTTACCGACCAGATCTTCTGCGCGGTCGCGGACTGTACGAACGATAACAACACGTCACCTCTCCGTCATCGAATATTAATAGGACAGTCGGCGACCAGATCTATTACATGGACGCGGACTGTAAGCACGATAGATGGGTATAGTAACACGTTAGTTCTCCTTCATTGCATCGGGAGGATCACAGCCCTTCACAAGTCTACTGCTAAACATAGGCCTCCCCTAATAAATGCCACAAAGCACGGTCCTATGTCACCTGTATATCTTACCAAATCGTCAATCTATCAAGGAGAGTGCCGCCCTATTCTTTATTTACCGGTACGAGGCCACCAATCAATGAAGAATTGACAACCGAGGAGGAAGAAAGGTTCTTGACCTTTCTTCCTCCTCGGTTGTCAATTCTTCAAGCTATATATCAATATTAACTTGGTATAATCTTTAAACATAAAATAAATGTGAAGAGAGCAGATACTATGTACTTCCATATGGCACGATCCTGACATATCCATATATCGATACAATTTTCGGTGTGTCACAATTATCGTACTACTCGTCCGCGTAAAGCGTCTCCCACACAAAAGCGGCTTGCGGTGGCGGCTAACCGTGAGCCGCGGATCCAGCCCCTGCAACAACACACCACCGCGGTCGCAACGGCGGCCCGAAGCGCCATTCGCTGTGGTGTCTGTGCTACGATTGGACGTCAGTAACATGACTAACCGTGACGAAGTCTTATTACATTCAGCAATATTATCATATATTTTGTTTTTAATCCTAATGCTTTTGTAATCACGATGCGAATTATCATAAAGTACTGGATAATTTTGCACTGTTTCTATTAAAATCTCTGAATTTAGCATCATTTTTCACGCGGTACACGCGGCCTGTTGTAAAAATTTGCAAGTGTCCGCGCTGCGGCCACCGACTGACCGCGTCCTCGCTAAAACACACGCGTTGGCGGAAGGGGCGGAGCATGCGGCCGCGGCCAACCGCTGGCAGACCGCGCCATGGCCGCACGCGTGTGCAGATTCACTTACATTGCAAGCGAATATGGCCGCTACCGCTAGCCGCTTCTGTGTGGGAGATGCTTTAATGGTACTCTTAACTAGGCCCATCTTTAATATCTCGTCAATATGGTCAATAAACTAACGTCTGCTTTGTCACTCTTTCCTCATTAATTCTACACGTGTCCAAACCACAAAATCCGGGTAATCTCAAAAACATCTGCTTGCAAATCACACTTCTCCCTTATCACACAATTTCTCACTCTATCCTTCAGAGTCAATCCTAACATACTTCTTAATAACCGCATTTCTACAGCATTATTTTTACTATCATGCTTTTTCTGTCACACCCAACTTTCACTACCACACACTAAGATTTTAACACACACACATACTAACACAGAATATGGCATACGAACTTTTTTTGTTAACGCTAATAAAATTATGGCTACGATATGTTTTTACATTCATTAATGTGTAGCCGGCGGAAGGAAAAGGGGAGATCTCCCGCCGGGCAAGGTATTCTGCCCGGGGAGTGGCTAATGCTCCGAGTGGTAGTTCGGAGCTATTCTATATATGCTGCTTTAACTTCGGGACTTTGTTAGTGCGATGTAGGCTTCGATGTGTTTCGCTTGTAGCGCGACGACAGCGCCGCCACAAATGCATTGCAGCTTATCAGAAGTACACTGCAGAACATAAGCCTCCCCAATAGATTGCATTATAGAAGGGATATTTGCCATTGTAGCCACGCTTCGCAGGCGGGTTGCCAAACGCAGTGTTTTTATTTTGAGTTCTTTACAGGAAGAGATACATTACACCTATTATTTTTTGCTACCTCTATAAGTGTTAACAATAGTACATAATCAACTGAGTTAACCTACGGTCTCCAACAGATGGCGGTATGACTTGACAGTAACGATAATTCCGTGTAAGCTAAAATGCCTGGCTTGCCATACCAAAATAATGATAACTCAATTGTAGAACTTAAAAATGTTACCTTAAAAATGTTACAAATCGACATTAATATTTACGTACACTACACGACACATCTGATATTTTTGGAGAGAATTTATGAAGTAAATCATAATAAAAAACATATAGAAATAATGTGGTCTTTGATAACTAGAATAATAAACAAGGCACTCCCTTCTGCTCAGTTAATTAGCAAAGTTCTGGTGAGGTTGGTATTTGGAGAAAAGGTTAATATTACCCTCAAGCTCCTAAGTAGTATTAGTGATATGACCAGAAATATATTACGCAGAACACACATAAAAGTTTAACAGTGGTAGAGCCACGCGGCAGCTTTTGCTGTCGCACGGATGGGCCAGCTCGAACCGGGGTGGTACCACGACCTCACAGAAAACTAGCGTGAAGTAGAGGTTTACCTCTGCGTTTCGCTTGGTAAGTGCAGGTGGCCGGAGGCCCTTTTTACTGGAAATGAGGCATACCATCTTAGACCTCACGGGTGACAACGCAGCTACATTTTGATTTGGAATAAGAGGATAGATGTAAATGTCTATGGGCCGCAGCAACCACTTACCATCGGGTGGATTGTGTGCTCGTTTGTCACGCTTATCCTATAAAAAAAAAGCAAGAAGTTGGTGCAATCAGGCTTACCTTGCCGTCGTACTTGAGTGCGTAACCCTGTACTTTAGCCGTTTCTCTATCTGCTACGTAGATATACATGTCCTCCACTAAACGCTCCGATGACACGGGGAACACCTGCGAAATAAATAAACTTCGATATTCATTGGTCTTCAAAATTAGCGATAGTGATGGTATTCAGCTGCCATTGGCCATTATAGAAACTAGTTTTAGTTTTTATAATGGCTTGACTACGCTCTGCAGTATAATGCAGAATTAGATGCCCATTTCTTGCAACATTAAATTAATTATGTGGAAATATATTATATAATGCAATAATGTGCGAATTGTTTTGTAGCTTCAAATTATTTCTTTGATATGTCATTTCGTATATGCTAGATGTACAATTTTTTGGCTTGAAACCTTCTCAGAGATGAGAAGAGGCACATGGCCAGCTGGGACCCATAATAGGCCATAATTTTTCTTTACTTTACCTGTAAACTCTCGTCTTCGTAGAGCACCGCGAGACCGTGTAGCTTCTCTTCATCGGCACGATGTAACATTGCGCACTGGAGCAACCGCGCGTCGAGTTCGAGAATGCGCTCGCCAACAAGCTCACCATTTATGGGGTTCAAACTTATGATTAGGCCGTTGCCTGTTTCCTGAAATAGATACATTTTCCGTAAAAGAATGCTTGAAGTAGAATAAAAAATCAATGTCAAAGTGTGAAAATGTGAAGTAGAATAAAAAAAAAATATTCTATGTTTCGTACATTGATACGTGGTATAGCTATGCTGCTGCTATATTATGGTTGTAGCACGAATGGGTCGGCTCAACCGGGAAAGGACCACATTCTCTCTCACAGAATCATCATTACAGCCTTTCATAAGTCCACTGCTGAACATAGGCCTCCCCGAGAAATGCCACTAAGCACGGTCCTGAGCCACCTGCATCCATCGACTTCCTGCATGTCTTACCAGGTCGTCACTCCATCTAGTGGGGGGTCACCCTACACTTCGCCTATCGGTACGAGGCTGCCACTCGAGAATCTTTCTTCCCCATCGGTTGTCGGTTCTTGGAGCTATACGGCCGGCCCACTGCCACTTCAGCTTACTAATCCGTTGGGCTATGTTGGTTACTCTGGTTCTACTGCGGATATACTCATTTCTAAGTTTATCACGCAGAGAAACCCCGAGCATAGCCCTCTCCATAGCTCGCTAAGCGACCTTGAGCTTCCTTATACGGCCAGCAGTATCACAGAATACCAGCGTAAAATAGTACCTTCATGCTGCTGTGCTTCATATGGCGAATGTAGAAAACCGGACGCCTTTCTACTGGACACCAATACCAACCACCACAACCAATACACATTCCATCTTAGCTCTCAGGGTTGACAACGCATCTGCATTTTTATTCTTAATTGATGATAAATGTCTGTCGTCTATATTCAATTTTTTTATAGGATAAGGGTGACAAACGAGCACACAGTCCATCTGATGGTAAGTGGTTGCTGTGGCCCATAGACATCTACATCTATCTTCGATTACGAATCAAAATGAAGATGAGTTGTCACCCGTGAGGACTAAGATGGAATGCCTCGTTTCCAGTAAAAAGGATCATTCTATAAAAAAAGGTTAAAAAAGCAAACAAGCAACAGGGAACAGCGTCAAACATGCAAGATGTCTGGAACTGTGATCGTCAATAAGCCTGCCAAGTGTGACATTTAAAATAAAATATCCTTTTTTTAAATAATAGTACCCCTACTCTTTGAGTGAGTACAGTCTACTTGACAGTAAGTGGATGCTATGTCCCATAGACATCTACATCTATCCTTGACTAAGAATCAAAATACAGATGCAGAGGACTATGATGGAATGCATTGTTACCAGTAAAAATGGAGGCAACGATGCAGCAGACAAACTGGCCAGAAGAGGATCGGCGCTGGTCACTATAGGGCCGGAACCAATCATACCAATCCCCTCCCAACGCCAACCCCAACGTTGGTTCACTGGTACGTAGACACTTCACTAATCAACACGCCCAGCTTTGGAAAAATCTAGTAGACTGTAGACAAGCTAGAGAAGCCATGCCTAAAATAAACAATTGCTTAACCAAGGTTCTAATGAGACTGAACAAGCCGCAAATCAGGATAGTAAGAAGTGCTATTACAGGACATGGCACCTTTAACAAATATTTATTTACCATAGGTGTTACAAATAGTCCTGTGCAGGGCATGTATGGAAATGGGTATAAAAAAACGGCTGCCCAGGTGTTGCTGACATGTCCGGAGGTCGCTACGTACAGGCTAAACATATCGGTACGCCGGGATTACTCCCCGAAGTTGCTCGCAAAATCAAAGGACTGTTGAAATTTTTCAGGGAGATCTCATGGCTCGAATAATTACATTATTCCTGCCCACACTCAAAATACGCGCTTAGACATGGAGTTGCGGAAAACAGCCCGTCGTAAATTAAACTAAACTACCCGTAAAAATGTTCTCAGATTCTGGACACTCAGCATTAAGCTGCTACTTTACGCTGGAATTTTGTGAGTGTGTTCCTTCCCCGGTTGAATCGATCCATTCGTGCCATATATGCCACCATAATATAGCGTGGTATAGACATATCTACGTGGTAGAACCACGCTGCAGCTAAAGCAGACGATAAGTAGCGTGTAAGACATTATCGCCGTTTAGCGTTTATAATATTAACGTAAAATTATTTAAAATTTGATAAAATCTATCTTTGAAAAGTGTTCTATTTCTAGGATAGAAACCAATAAATAAATCAGTGACAGCTAACTTTATATTTACATCGTTTTACCTCGTGTTTCCCGACGATAGTGAGGTACGCATCGTACGGCGGATGCCACGCGGTTCTCCTCGTGAACACGCTCACTGACTCCGCATCCAAGCTAGGCTCGTACCGCCGCCACAGTATTTCTCCAGATAAGTTGTCCATGCCTATAATCTGAAAATAAATTGTTGCTAACACTGTAATGACCGTTCATATTGTAACGACTCATCATCAACTTGTCTCAAAATAAGGCATTGAATTCTGAACTTCGCTCCGTGACAAAAACAGGTTATTTCTCATAACTATAATGAAAGTGGAAACTACGCGCGGATCTCGTTATTCAAATTTAGAAAAGGAAATGTATATGACACAATATGAAGCTCACATTCCAATACCTTGCTTTTTTGAGTTAACGTCGTTAGATACAATATGCGACAGCACGAATGGTAACCTATATTAGCGGGAAAGGGTTGACGCAAAAGCATTTAAATATTAGGTCTTTACCTATGAAATTGTGGTTTTTTATGAAACAAGTTAACGTAAGTTTTTTTTTATATATTTTATTACTATTAATTAAAGTAATAACCCATGCAATAGATGCATTTTTGCCAACGCAGTGGCAGTTTATTGATGCCCTTCTTGAATAAATCAACTGGACGGGTGGCAACAAATTCTTCAAAGGCATTTGTACTGTCTTTCGGGTATTGAATTTTTTTCCCGCCAAAAAGTTATCTAAATTCTGGAAAAAGTAGAAGTCTGTAGGCGCATGATATGGTAAGTACGGCGGATAACTGAGAGCTACCAGCTCCAGCTATTGTAACTTGGAGATCGTCTGTTGTGCAGTATGAGGTCGCGCGTTGTCGTGCAGGAGCAGCGGGGACGAGCGATTGACCAAACCTAGTTGGAAACGTGCGAGCTTTTCAATCATTATCTTCAGTTCTTCACAGTACACATCTGCAGTAATGCTCATCCCGTTTGATAAGAAGCTGTGATGAATCACACCGGCGCTAAACCACCAAACAGTGACCATCACTTTTCTAGGGGTAAGTTTTCGTTTAGGGCATTGTTTAGGTACTGAACCAGGATCCAACCAACTTGCTGAGCGTTTGTGTGCCTATTGAGCAGTGTAAGGCACGTCTCAACACGTACTTCGCGCTGGCGATCATTGAGTTCGTGGGGCACCCATATGTCAAGCTATTTTACCTTTCCAATTTGACGCAAATGGACCAATATTGTTTTGATGCTAACGTCGAAAGCTGCTGCTAATTCAGCCGTAGATTGAGTATCATCAGCTTCCTTAATCTCCTTTTATTCGACATTGTCGACCAGTTTTCGGATGACCACGTGGTTCATTTTTCAGGTCGAAATTTCCAGAAAGGAAGCGGACAAACCAATAATAGGTGGTGCGTTCATTTGTAGTATTCGCTCCGTAAACGTCGTTGATGTTGCGTGCCGCTTATGCCGCGTACTCATATTCCATAATTACTCGAATTTTTAACGTATTCATGATCACGAAAAAGATTAAAAAGTGATTAAAACATAACGCTTATCAATAAACGACTAATTAAAAAAAAAGAATTCCATATTTTTAAAATAAAATTAATTTTAAGTTATAATTCTTAACCGAATAAAAATTATTTTGATTTGAAATGGCCAGTACTGCAGAATGGCAATTTCATAGGTAACGACCTATTATTAACGAGCGATAGACGGGATAATCCAATATTATCTATAGGTAAAAGTGATGAAAACATAACGCTTGTCAATAAACAAATGACTAACTTTAAAAAAAGAATTTCATGTTTTTAAAATAAAATTAATTTTAAGTTATAATTCTTAACCAAATAAAAATTATTTTGATTTGAAATGGCCAGTACTGCAGAATGGCAATTTCATAGGTAACGACCTATTATTAACGAGTGATAGACGGGATAATCCAATATTAACTATAGGTAACAAGTCGCTTAGTATAGTGTGATATGAAACCACGAGAGTTCCTTGCTCCATAAACTCTTTCAGAAATGAGCAAGTGCCCATCAGTGTTATTTGTTGTTACTTTCATACTTTAAGGTTGATATGGTGGTTTCTTCATCCATGGAATGTCGCTAGAATATTCTGAATTTTTTTATTTACTTATGAATCTACATAATATAACAAATGCTACGATGAAATGTAAAAACACAAATTATAAAAGATGCACATATTTGCAGACATTTACAAATTTAAAGAGGTCCAACTCACCTTTCCAACGTCAGTCACTAACACCAGTATCTTATGAAGATTAAAATAGTCGCGGACTAAACTCTTGCTACTTGAATTCTCCACCGTCCGATCTCTGTGCTGAAAACTGTGCAGTAGAGTTTGTAACTGCTGGAACTGGGTCAGCAGGCGTCTGGAGAATGCCGACCAGATAGAACCTTGAGATAAAAAAATAACAATATTATTATTCCTACATTTTCCAACACTAGCGGAATATTTTTAGTTACTCTGATTGGAAGACCTTTTAGTAGTTAACTATGAGGTGGCATTTATTTCTACATGTATAGATTAATTGCTAAAATTAACGTATTTCTTGAAATTTCTTGAAATAGGCTAAAATTCAAGTAATTTGAAAACAAATTTGACCACACATGTTGAACAAAGTAGAAAACCGAGTAATTTTCAAACTATATAAGAAATAAACACAAAAGAACACAGCTTTTGCTAACTATATTCAGTAAAGTAAAAAAGTATCTACAAGAATCTTTAGTGCAATGATTTCTATAGGTATGTGCAGGAATTTCAGTATCTTATACATTGTGAAATTCAATTCAATACACAATCATGAAATATTTTGAATACAAATGCAATGAAATTTAAAACCATGCCTCTGCTGCGGAAATTTAGCAAGATGAACAGAGTCTGGCAATTTTTAAAAAAGCGACATAATATTAATAATAAAGCATTTGCAAGAACGGTGTACTATGTGCTCGTCCACTAGAGACATTTCTAAACACACACTCTACAAAATACTTACTGTACATCTTGGCAGCTAGAAAACAACAAAATAATATGACATTAGATTTTTTTAAAAAGTCCAAATATAAGTAACAAATTATATAAATTTCAACCTTTTCACCCACTACATTAGGATCATTATCATCAGATTCGACCGTCGTAAAAGTTGGTAACCTAAAGATATACACTACGTCATGTTTGCTACCATAACGCATAATCTTAAGTAGCTAAAATAATTTAAAATATAGCAGTAAAAGCACGATATTATACTCTATCGATATTTACTTGCACTATACGTATTGTTGCACACAATGACTTTTACAAACTATAAAACAAATAAGTGTAAGTAAGACTGATATATAAAATATTCATGGATAGACAACTCATATGATAGCAACCCTAATGTAGTTTGTTCCAATGTATACAAGTATAAATAATTTATATACAATAGATAACTAAGTATATTCTTTAAATTTTTTCAAACACGAATAAAAACTACTTTGTACATTATAATATATTTCATAGAGCAGTGTCTTTAGTATACAATTAATCCATAATGAGAAAGTAATGCATTAAATTATCTTAATTAACTATATTTTTTATAGGATAGGGTTACAAACACACAGTCCACCTGATGGTAAGTGGTTGCTGTGACCCATAGACATCTATATTTATCATCAATAAAGAATCAAAATGCAGATGCGTCGTCACCCGTGAGGACTAAGATGGAATGCCTCTTTTCCAGTAAAATGGGTCTCCGGTTCTCTACACTCACCATACGAAACACAGCAGTGTCAAGCTGTCATTTTACACTGGTATTCTATGAGAGTGTGGTCATTCCCCGGTCGAGCCGGCTCACCAACATATATATATTTTATTTGATATAAAAAAATATATCTTATTATTATCACTTTTCAAATTCAACAAGAAATACTTGAATGATCTCAAAAGTAAAAATTATTTGGTAGTATCATCAGTCATCATGTCTCCGTTACAGCCCATCAAAAGTCCACTGCAGGACGTAGTCCTTCCCATAGATTGTCACAAAGGGGGATACTTGCCATAGTTGCCATGCTTGGCAGGGAGGTTTGCATACGCATTTTTTGTTTTACAGTAGTTATTAGGCAGACGCCGCTGCCATTTTCTGGTTTATTTCCCTCTGTCGCCTCTAACAACACCCATGGGACGATATGGGTTGTGGATATTCTTACACCGCTACAACATGGTCAAGTTGTCACGTCATATCACAAGTTATCACGTATACTTTCTTATGAGGGTAATCGTCATTAATTATAGGCAAATTGGTAATTGCCAAACACATAACCAAACTTTTGCCGGCTCCGTGGCGCAGTGGCTTAGCAATGAGTTGCTTGCGCTGGGGGGCGCGGGTTCGAATCCCGCACGGAACAAGTATTTGTATGGCCTACAAATAATTGTTCCGGGTCTGGATGTTTGTCCTTGTGCAATTTGTGTTTGTAAACTGCCTCCACGATATAGGAGAAAATCCTAGTGTGGGGGTAACGTTTTTATAATAAAAAAAAGACACATTGGCCTAACATCGGCTTCATTATTGTAGCTTTCACAAAATTAAAGTGATACACAATCTTACATTCTACCTAATAGTAAATGGCTACTGCACCCCATGGAAGCCTACAACCAATTTCAAACAAAGAAGACTACAGGTGCGTATCACCTCTAAGGACTAAGATGGCATGTTTCACAGCCTAGAATTGTACTGGCTCTTAATACCTTTCGGACCGGAACATAGCAATGCATGCTTTAGTGCTTGCACATATTTACTACTTTATTAGTCTTCATTGTTTCTAATTACCTTCTTTCTGGTCGAACTCTGACTCAATCGCCGCTTCGGTTTCGGACACTGGTAGATCTACGAACTCAGCTGCTACTACATTGGCAAGGGCTTCTTCGCGTGTCCACAGCACTCGACCTGCGGATTCAATTATAATAAATAAACCTATGTGTATTTAATCTACTGCGTCGTTGATCTGGTGGTCGTAAACGCGGTTGCTGATTATGAGATACTGGGTTCAAAATTCAAAATCGATTATCAGGTATTTCCGTCAAGAAATTCAGAATGGAAACACGTAAAGCCGTTGGTTTTACGCCTTTATTACCGTTCCATCGGACTCTTGCACTATTTATTCACTCTTATGAGGGAATAGAAAGTGCACTTGTGCTTGTACATACTCGGGCACTATAATCCTGTCCTGTGCAGATGGCTTGTCTCCATTAAGACCGTTAAGGAAGACCGTCATGTGGTGGTGAAGTAAGAATTCATCACACCATTTCCGTCCTGTGGATGACGTAAAAGGCCACTATGGAAAATGACGAAAGTTCTTAAAGCTTCTGCTAGATGGCAGCACAATCATCTCGTTAACGGCAGGTATAAAATACGTAGACCAGTGACAAGCAATGTTGAATGTATGACTAGTACTGCTTTGGGATTCTAGATGGAGTTAAAATGTATGCAACACACATTTTACAAGCCCAGCATCCAAGCTTACTCTGGCTGTGATGATATAGTATATTATATAAAAGTAGTTCTCTACTTCTAACTAGAGCATTAAAATTTTCATCAATATGGATACATTCTAATATTAATATTTTTACTTTTAATAAAACATACAAACTGACTTCAAAAGGTAACAACTGAATCTCGTAGGATTTTTTTATATTAAAATCTTATCCCCTATGTTGCGCTCTTAGAGATCAAGTTTTTTCTTTAATTTATATGGGACCACCTCTGAAAAATAATATATTCAATAAAAAGATTACTTTACATCGGTTGTCATTTCCGAGAATTCGTTGAACATACATTAAAGAAAAAACATATGCTTCAAATAATACCTTCACGTTTTTTTGAAACTTAGGTAAAAATACATATTAAGACCTAGAAATACCTCCTTGCTGCATGAGGTGAATTGCATCATCTGCACCATTGACCAGAATTCTACAAGCATGCTGCTCTTTTGCCGTCTTTGTACACATAACTGCCGCTATTTCTGCCTCTGGGATGCGAAGGTTACGATCTGAACACTTTAACTCTGACACTTCTTGACCTGTATTTACATTGTGTGCTATGAGGGAGAATCCCTGTAAAAACAAGTATACAATCCATCAATCTATTACAACCTATAGAAATCTACTGCTGAACATAGACATTCCCCATAGATTCTCACATGGGAGGGGGGGGGGGGGGGGGGGAAGGGGTTTGCCACAGTTGCCGGCGGGCGTTAACAGTGGCAGTTATTTTTTATTATAATTAAGTTAGTATCAGGAAAATGCTGCTGCCCACCTGTTTCAATATTCCCTCTGTTGCTTCTTACGACACTCACGGGACGATATAGCCACCACAGAGCAAATTTAAAAAATTTACAAATAAAAAAAGTTGCACTTACCAATGTGTTATCAGTCCAAGCTTGCAACAACAATGCTCCGTTAGAGCCATCAATTATAGAAGCGCTGGCAGATGCATCAGCAACATTTACACTGAGCAGTTCAAAGTCATTGTTCTTGATCAATACAATCTTTTTATCATCAATAATGAACCCTGGTACAGCACTATTTGCATCTAGTGGCCTCAGATTGCCTTCAAATATGTCTAAACTTATGTAGTCAAATAATGGTTTACTAATGATCTGTACAGCATTAGATGTGACATCTAATGACAGTAAGCGTTGAGCACCCACATTGCCAGATATGCAACTGTAAAATGGCGGAGTTAGGACACATCTGAAATCAAATTAACAAATAATTGTAACAAAATCACTGCCCGAAATTGCTTGCAACATCAAGGGTCTGCTGAACTTTCTCGAGATTTCATAGCTCAAATAATCGTAATATTCCTACCCACACGCAAAATATGGGCTTAAACTTGGGGTTGTGGAAAATAGCCCATCATAAATAACCTAAAATTGGAACAAAACATAACTGGCAAGTTGACAGCAACATTAGACGAGGTAGAGCCATGCTGCAGCTGTATTACTGGTATAGTTGAGAAGCACAAATCGATCAGCTCGCCCGGGGAAGGACCACGCTCTCACAGAATACCAGCGTAAGCTAGCAGCTAAACTCTCCAGTGTTTCGTATGGTGAGTGTAGAGAATCAGAGACCCTTTTTACTGGAAACAAGGCATTCCATCTTAGTTTTGATGGGTGACAACACATCTTCTTTTTGATTCTTAATCGAGGATAGATGTAGATATCTATGGGTCACAGCATCCGCTTACTATCATGTGGACTTTGTGCTCGTTTGTCACCCACATACCTCTCCATACTATAAAAAAAACCCGACCAAGTGCGAGTCGGACTCACGCACCGAGGGTTCCGAACAAATCTGTAGATATATAAGTTTAAAATCATTAAAAATATTTTCATTATATGATGTAAGTAAAAATTTATGCTTTTCGCAATATTTCCTTTATCTGTGCTATAAAACGTTGCTTCGTACCAAATTTCAAGATTCTGAGTTCACGGGAAGTACCCTGTAGGTTTTGATTCCCTTGCGAATGTCGAAAATTTGCGGCATAAACGGCTGTATCTTTTGATTGCGTTGGCTTAGAAGTTTGATTTTTTGACAACTTCAAGGGACAGTGGACTTGAGTATTTGGTATGAATTTCAGCTTGATGCCTCCACGCGTTCCTGAGAAAAAGGGTCTTGACAGACAGACAGACAGACAGACAACAAAGTGATCCTATAAGGGTTCCGGTTTTTCCTTTTGAGGTACGGAACCCTAGTAATAAAAAAAATATTGACTCACCCTTCATTAATCCAAGGGGCAGGTAGCTTAGTTGTTGCACCACGGTTGTGTCCTGTTAGCAAATTGTACATAGTGACCTCTATATGGGAGTTGAAAGCTGGTAGCATGTGTACCAATAGCCCCTGTTGCACCCACCACTCGGAGAAGTCAGCACGGTCATTATCTTGAAGTGTTAATGACCATTCCCATAATAGTACTCCTGAAAAATGAAAAAGAATTCTTAATCCCATGCCGGTTTAAAAGTTATGAAATAGCATCAACTTGGTAAGATTGCAAATATAAACATTTTTAAATACAATAATGAAGATACATTCTCAATGTGATACATTCAAAGATAATCTACACCTTAGATAGATTTTTGGTTTTTATTTGTAATACTTATTCCATGTGGGATTCGAACCCGCGGCCCCCAGTGCAACAACTCATTGCCAAGCCACTGCACCGTCATTGACTTCTCTCATAGTAAATAAACTTTCTTCCAAATACCATACATAGCATTGAAATTGATAATAATCATAGTACCTTTAATCAGCAACATTGAAAGTACAAGCCTGTTGTAAATGTAAGATATCTGGCATTCTACAGTTGACGTATATATGATAGTTACACTGATACCTATCAAAGACCCAAAGATCTACTTGATATTTCCCTTAGCCTTAGCTTAATGGTTTTTCTTATACCGCCAACTTACAACAAATGACATATTTATGAAAACAAAAATAATTAAAGAAAACGAAGACAGACAGGAAATGTCATTGAGCTAAAAAAAATTTATAACAGAAAAGCTTACCTGTACCAGAATCCCACCCCCTCACAAGGTAAGGATTAGACCCAGAGACTGTAACAATTTTGTCACTGACATGCAATAGTTGTATATTGCCTGTTGAGGCACTTTCAAACACATGCCGCCACACAACCTGCCCTAGAAAGAAAAAATACCACAATTTTAACTTGCTTTAAAGTGTTAAAAATACAAAAAATAAAGCCACAAACCTACAGATTTGTGCAAACATTATTTCATATTCTTTGTTGTATATTGCAATACTTCAGTTTACCTAATTCAATTTAAAACAGAAAGTAAATTTTGCATAGAAAATCGTCACAATCAATGCGAGAGGCCTATTCAGCAGTAGACTTTGATGAAATGTATTTATAACCAGTTTGTACAAGCAACTTTGTCCACATCGAATTAAAAAAAAATCTTCAGATCTATAACAATTCTTTGGTTTTCTGGGACAATATTTATTCAAAGAATAATTCAGTTATATCATGAAACTAAAGCTAATCTTCACTGACACTACACTTTGTTTAATAGTTAATGTTTTACAGAGTAATTGTCGTAGGGTCATAGTACGTCGTAGCATCATAGGCGTAGAGTCATAGTCATAGTAGCTCGTAAGGGGGTAATACAGTGATTTTTAATAATGCACATTAATTTTAACAATTACATTTGTTATAAATAATATAAACTGTTGTCATCCATTCAATACAAGCTATTAAAACTATGGTATCAATGACCCAGGACATGTTTCAGAAATGTGTGAGAGTATTTTTACAACAATTAGAATAGTTTACGAGTTAATTATCAAAAACAGTTATTTTATCAGTTTTACTATTTTACAAAAAAAAATCCTCCAAGATAATGTAGGATAAAATATAGCCTAGATCACTCCTGGTGTTGCTCTCTATCTGATTGTAAAGTTTCAACACAATTGGTTTTTGCTTAGAAATAAGCAATCATTCATGAACATGAACTGAACACTGAACATTTTTTTGAGTTGGAAAACATCAGAAGATTTTTGAAGAACCACAAGCCTTGAGGAAAAAGACCTGATCTCAACCTATAATACACATCTACAGAAAAATTTGAATTTAAAATAAAAAACAATCAAAAACGTAATAAAATTGACTTTTTTATCAAACTTAAATTGCCAGGGATAAAACCGGATTAAAAAAATCCAAAAAAATAAACTTTTTAACTTTTGGTCCCATAACATACACCCCGCCACCCGATTGGGTGAATAGATGTGGTCTAGGGAGGGGCAGCATTAAAGGATTGTGCATGTGATGTTGAGAGCTATAACATATTTTGTCAGGTTCACTGAGAAAATGCATTAAACAGTCTTTCCTCAGATTCACACTTTCCATAACATATTTTATACAATTATACCCATGTAGACAACGTCAACTATATATCATCATAAAAACACTATTTGCTTATCTATATAATCATCACTGTATTATGAAAACAGGAAATATTTGTAACTTAAATCACAAATCTGGGCAAAACGGACGCGATCAATTAAGTTAACTTACCAGTTTTCAAATGCAGTGCAGCTAATACATTCTCTTCCGTAGCTACTATGAGCTTCTTGGCAGTTGAAACTGTATCAAACTGAGCGAATTTTATTCTTCCAACATAAGTTTGACGCCTGAAAACGAAATAATTTAGTTATTTACACAAGTGTAGAAACCTATGAGCATTATAACCTAAAACAGACATTTACCAATCGAATTTCCCTATCTGATCTTCATAAATGCACATTGAGAGGTTAATTAAGCTAAAAAACACAATAAACCAATTCATACTGTTTAAAAACTTAAATAAACCCAAAAAATTGAGTTTTAGATAACTTGACAGCAGCCCCATTTCTGGATGACTGAAAATTAGCGTGACCAGATTTTATTTGACAAATCTACTTTATTGGCCAGCAAAAATCTACCTTATTCTACTAACAAAAAACATTTTCTACCCAATATATATTTTAATTTATTATTGCTTTATTTAATATATTACTTTATTCTATATGCATTGAGTTACATGTACTACGTACTAGAGAAGCCATTCCAAACAAAAATTGTGTCCTACTTTATGTCTTCGCGCATGCGCGAGAGTAGTAGTCGTGCATGCGCGAAAACTTTAATTTGATATAAAATAAGATATTAATATAAAATAAATATAAGAATTTAATATAAAATATCTTAATCTCAACAAACATATTTGTAAATAAAATGTAATAATAATTATTTTATGGAATTCACAAATCTTCAAGTTACGCAATATTTAGTTTGTATGGATTGCACTACAGTTCAGTTGAACATAGTCAATGTTCGGAATGGCTTATCTAGTACGTAGTACATATAACTCAATGTCTATATGCAAATAATTACGGTTTTCTTGTGGTTTCCTGTATTTATGTGCTCTTTCAAAGAAGGAACTCTGCTCACTGAATGCTGAACTCTGAATGCTCCCCTTCAATCTCGATAACTTTGTAGGAAAAAAGTAAAAGCCGAATTCAAAATTCAAATAACTCAAATAACTAAAAATAATAAAATAATTTTACATTCTGATGTCGGAGCTTTGATTCATCTATACAATAATATGTCTTAGCACATTGAATAAAACTGTTTTTTACGGATTTTATCGCGTTTATTTTATTATTTTTATTCCCGACGTTTCGAGTGCTTTTCAGCAACCCATGGTCACGGGGGGGACTGAGATGTTTGACGTCCCAATGTCACAGTTAGCCCGGCTACCTTCAGTTTTTTAATATTAATTTTTGGTTCGATTTACGCAGAATGAACTTACAGTATCCGGAAGTCTTGCAGTGTTATGCTTGGGTTTGGGTCGACCACCGAGTTCCTTCCGATCGGCTTGACTCACTGGCATCGTGAAGATATGTTGCATCTCTTGCGTATTTTATCGCATCTAACACGGGGAGTGTTCAGAGGAATTGTTCGGACTAATTCCAGCCGCTCAATTTCACACATCGCGACTAAACTCCCGATACCATCCATACCATCTGGATGATTGGCGGTACACCACTGTATAATTTAGAAGAAGTTTTCTTCTTCGTACAACTTCCTTGTGGAATCGACTGCCACCAGAGATTTTTCCAGACTTAGGGACCTTCAAGAAAAAAGCCTACTCTTTTTTAAAAGGCTGGCAACGCATCTGCAATTCCCCTGGTTTTGCAGTGGTTTATGGGCGGCGGTAGTCACTTACCATCAGGTGAGCCGCATGCTCGTTTGCCCCCTCTGCTGTAAAAAGGGGCTATTTTGATTCATGTTATAATTACCCTTTTTGTACAGTTTTTCTTTAATAAAACTTTTAAACTTATTTATTGACAAACTTTGAATATTATCACCCTTATACTATAAAAAAATATATGTTATGGGATTTTGTTGTAAAAGCGTATACATTTCACCATAAATGAATTACTGATTCTGCGGAGTCTAGTCACTGGCATTACAAGCTTATGTTTGTACCTAGTGTTCAAAGTGTGAACATCCATATTCTTATTAAAGCTATTTGTTTTTATGTACTTACTCGTACATTACATTTTCATAAACAAATTGCGATGCCAAAGTTAATATGTTTATTATTTATTTCTTTAAATTTTCTCTGAGAAACTCTACAATTTAAGTTATAAATCGCTCGTACGGCATTTTTTGCAAAACAAATATGGATTCAATATCTAATTCATAGCATTAGCATATCGAAATTCCATAAGACATTACGCTATAAAATTAACTAAAATAAACTAATCTAGGTGTCTCAACATGTGTGAGACTTCTAATCTTTCTTACAGCATATGCTGTAGAACTAAGTCTGCTTGCTAATTTAGATATATGGGGGCCCCAATGAAGCTTCGCGTTCCCAATGAGGGCTAATAATCTTCCACTCACCAGATGTCGCTAGTTGCGACTGAGGTAAAGTTTTTTGTTACACAGTGCCAGTTAATTGTGAAATTAGTTTTAAATGATGGTTTATCGTTATCTAGATTATTAAATTAATACACAACACAATGCGTCAGTGGTTTGACTTTTAATTTTTGCACTTTATAACTCTTTTTTTTAATTTTTCTACTTTAAGTTATATTTATAGTTTGGTTTAATCATTTCTAATGTAATTGATATAAAATATAACTAACAATACGGAAAGAAACCTTAAATATTACATTTTCCTAAGAAATTATCGTCCCCGCTATGAAATCTGTCAAATATTTTACCTCACTGTAACGTGGCGCGGCCCTGGTGGCAGAAAAAGTTGTGTCATTCTTTTAGAGTGTACCTAAGTCAAAACTTTTCTTTTAGAATGCTGGTCACAAAAAAGTTTATTATTTTCGAATTTCGAATTGTTCATGAAAATAAAACTGTACATATACTTTTTAGAATTTTACTCATTTTTAAATATGGAGTGGACGCTTAAAGAAGACCGTGTTGCAGTTATTGCGTTGCATCGTTGCGGTTACGCGCCAATTCAAATTTTTGACATACTGAAAAATTTGAATATAACCAAAAGATTCGTTTATCGTACCATCAAACGATACAATGAAGACTCTAGTGTAGATGACAGGTCAAGAAGTGGTCGCCCTCGGTCTGTTAGGACTCCAGCAGTGATAAAAGCTGTGAAGGCGGGAATTCAAAGAAATCGCAAACGTAAGCAGAAACTATTGGCCCTTCAGATGGGGTTAAGCAGAACCACGGTGAAAAGGGTGTTAAATGAAGACTTAGGGCATCGGGCATATCGAAGAAAAACAGGACATCGTTTGAATGCTCGTCTAATGGACCTGAGACTGAAGAGATGCCGCGCTTTGTTGAAGCGGTACGCGGGAAAAAATATCGGGAAATTCTTTTTTCGGATGAATTAATTTTTACCGTAGAAGAGAGCTACAACAAACAAAATGATAAGGTGTACGCACACAGTAGTGAAGAAGCGAGCAACCGTATTCCGCGTGTCCAACGAGGTCATTTTCCATCCTCGCTCATGGTATGGTTGGGAGTTTCTTATTGGGGCTTAACAGAGGTACATTTTTGTGAGAAAGTTGTAAAAACGAATGCAGTTGTGTATCAAAATACAGTCCTGACGAACCTTGTGGAACCTGTTTCTCATACCCTGTTCAATAACAGGCACTGGGTATTCCAACAAGATTCGGCGCCAGCTCATAGAGCGAAGAGCACACAAGACTGGCTGGCGGCGCGTGAAATCGACTTCATCCAGCACGAAGACTGGCCCTTCTCCAGTCCAGATTTGAATCCGTTAGTTTACAAGATATGGTAACACTTGGAGGAAAAGGCGTGCTCAAAGCCTCATCCCAATTTGGAGTCACTCAAGACATCCTTGATTAAGGCAGCCGCCGATATTGACATGGACCTCGTTCGTGCTGCAATAGACGATTGGCCGCGCATATTGAAGGCCTGTATTCAAAATCACGGAGGTCATTTTGAATAAACTTTAGTGTCATAAGAATCTATGTTTTGTTAAGTTCATTTTGGTATATAAATGGTTACATAATGAATAAACTTGTTGCAATTATTTTATATTAAACATGTGACAGAATTTATGACCTGACTAGGTAGTACTAAGAGGAAAAATGCCCGTACACAAAATCCAAAAGTGTGTTGTGGTTACTTTTTGTATATAATATGTTACGTGATATCTTCGTCAATTCAGTTCAGGCGTCTCCTATATTATAATTAAAAAAATCTACATGTTTTTTTAATATTAAATTGGCAAAATAGTGATGAAGTTTTTAATGGAACTATTTAGAAAATGTTGAGATTGTGTTATTCTGTACTCCACATAAAAGGGTACCTTTATTAAAAAAAAAGGTAAATTAACTTTTGATAAAAGATTAAAATCGAAGGTGCTAAGACATAATGATTTCTTATATTTACGCGAACACTACACATTGAATAAAACTGTTTTTTACGGATTTTATCGCGTTTATTTTATTATTTTTATTCCCGACGTTTCGAGTGCTTTTCAGCAACCCATGGTCACGGGGGGGGACTGAGATGTTTGACGTCCCAATGTCACAGTTAGCCCGGCTACCTTCAGTTTTTTAATATTAATTTTTGGTTCGATTTACGCAGAATGAACTTACAGTATCCGGAAGTCTTGCAGTGTTATGCTTGGGTTTGGATTTAATTTTGTTAATTATAGGATCCCAAGCAGATGGCAGCACCCATCCATCTTCTCTATTAAAATTAGGATGTTTTTTAATTTCAATAGCCTCGCGTATTATCCTTGGTAGGAATCGGTGTTCTTTTGCAAGGATTTGTGGTCTATCAAATCTGATGTAATGGCGGGGACGATCTTGAACATGTTCACAGACTGCAGACTTCCCAGAGCGTCGGTGCTTCACGTCAGCTATATGTTCTTTCACGCGTTCTTTAACATATAGCTATACGAACACCGATTCCTACCAAGGATGATACGCGAGGCTATTGAAATTAAAAAACATCCTAATTTCAATAGAGAAGATGGATGGGTGCTGCCATCTGCTTGGGATCCTATAATTAACAAAATTAAATCCAAACCCAAGCATAACACTGCAAGACTTCCGGATACTGTAAGTTCATTCTGCGTAAATCGAACCAAAAATTAATATTAAAAAACTGAAGGTAGCCGGGCTAACTGTGACATTGGGACGTCAAACATCTCAGTCCCCCCCGTGACCATGGGTTGCTGAAAAGCACTCGAAACGTCGGGAATAAAAATAATAAAATAAACGCGATAAAATCCGTAAAAAACAGTTTTATTCAATGTGTAGTGTTCGCGTAAATATAAGAAATCATTATGTCTTAGCACCTTCGATTTTAATCTTTTATCAAAAGTTAATTTACCTTTTTTTTTAATAAAGGTACCCTTTTATGTGGAGTACAGAATAACACAATCTCAACATTTTCTAAATAGTTCCATTAAAAACTTCATCACTATTTTGCCAATTTAATATTAAAAAAACATGTAGATTTTTTTAATTATAATATAGGAGACGCCTGAACTGAATTGACGAAGATATCACGTAACATATTATATACAAAAAGTAACCACAACACACTTTTGGATTTTGTGTACGGGCATTTTTCCTCTTAGTACTACCTAGTCAGGTCATAAATTCTGTCACATGTTTAATATAAAATAATTGCAACAAGTTTATTCATTATTTAACCATTTATATACCAAAATGAACTTAACAAAACATAGATTCTTATGACACTAAAGTTTATTCAAAATGACCTCCGTGATTTTGAATACAGGCCTTCAATATGCGCGGCCAATCGTCTATTGCAGCACGAACGAGGTCCATGTCAATATCGGCGGCTGCCTTAATCAAGGATGTCTTGAGTGACTCCAAATTGGGATGAGGCTTTGAGCACGCCTTTTCCTCCAAGTGTTACCATATCTTGTAAACTAACGGATTCAAATCTGGACTGGAGAAGGGCCAGTCTTCGTGCTGGATGAAGTCGATTTCACGCGCCGCCAGCCAGTCTTGTGTGCTCTTCGCTCTATGAGCTGGCGCCGAATCTTGTTGGAATACCCAGTGCCTGTTATTGAACAGGGTATGAGAAACAGGTTCCACAAGGTTCGTCAGGACTGTATTTTGATACACAACTGCATTCGTTTTTACAACTTTCTCACAAAAATGTACCTCTGTTAAGCCCCAATAAGAAACTCCCAACCATACCATGAGCGAGGATGGAAAATGACCTCGTTGGACACGCGGAATACGGTTGCTCGCTTCTTCACTACTGTGTGCGTACACCTTATCATTTTGTTTGTTGTAGCTCTCTTCTACGGTAAAAATTAATTCATCCGAAAAAAGAATTTCCCGATATTTTTTCCCGCGTACCGCTTCAACAAAGCGCGGCATCTCTTCAGTCTCAGGTCCATTAGACGAGCATTCAAACGATGTCCTGTTTTTCTTCGATATGCCCGATGCCCTAAGTCTTCATTTAACACCCTTTTCACCGTGGTTCTGCTTAACCCCATCTGAAGGGCCAATAGTTTCTGCTTACGTTTGCGATTTCTTTGAATTCCCGCCTTCACAGCTTTTATCACTGCTGGAGTCCTAACAGACCGAGGGCGACCACTTCTTGACCTGTCATCTACACTAGAGTCTTCATTGTATCGTTTGATGGTACGATAAACGAATCTTTTGGTTATATTCAAATTTTTCAGTATGTCAAAAATTTGAATTGGCGCGTAACCGCAACGATGCAACGCAATAACTGCAACACGGTCTTCTTTAAGCGTCCACTCCATATTTAAAAATGAGTAAAATTCTAAAAAGTATATGTACAGTTTTATTTTCATGAACAATTCGAAATTCGAAAATAATAAACTTTTTTGTGACCAGCATTCTAAAAGAAAAGTTTTGACTTAGGTACACTCTAAAAGAATGACACAACTTTTTCTGCCACCAGGGCCGCGCCACGTTACAGTGAGGTAAAATATTTGACAGATTTCATAGCGGGGACGATAATTTCTTAGGAAAATGTAATATTTAAGGTTTCTTTCCGTATTGTTAGTTATATTTTATATCAATTACATTAGAAATGATTAAACCAAACTATAAATATAACTTAAAGTAGAAAAATTAAAAAAAAGAGTTATAAAGTGCAAAAATTAAAAGTCAAACCACTGACGCATTGTGTTGTGTATTAATTTAATAATCTAGATAACGATAAACCATCATTTAAAACTAATTTCACAATTAACTGGCACTGTGTAACAAAAAACTTTACCTCAGTCGCAACTAGCGACATCTGGTGAGTGGAAGATTATTAGCCCTCATTGGGAACGCGAAGCTTCATTGGGGCCCCCATATATCTAAATTAGCAAGCAGACTTAGTTCTACAGCATATGCTGTAAGAAAGATTAGAAGTCTCACACATGTTGAGACACCTAGATTAGTTTATTTTAGTTAATTTTATAGCGTAATGTCTTATGGAATTTCGATATGCTAATGCTATGAATTAGATATTGAATCCATATTTGTTTTGCAAAAAATGCCGTACGAGCGATTTATAACTTAAATTGTAGAGTTTCTCAGAGAAAATTTAAAGAAATAAATAATAAACATATTAACTTTGGCATCGCAATTTGTTTATGAAAATGTAATGTACGAGTAAGTACATAAAAACAAATAGCTTTAATAAGAATATGGATGTTCACACTTTGAACACTAGGTACAAACATAAGCTTGTAATGCCAGTGACTAGACTCCACAGAATCAGTAATTCATTTATGGTGAAATGTATACGCTTTTACAACAAAATCCCATAACATATATTTTTTTATAGTATAAGGGTGATAATATTCAAAGTTTGTCAATAAATAAGTTTAAAAGTTTTATTAAAGAAAAACTGTACAAAAAGGGTAATTATAACATGAATCAAAATAGCCCCTTTTTACAGCAGAGGGGGCAAACGAGCATGCGGCTCACCTGATGGTAAGTGACTACCGCCGCCCATAAACCACTGCAAAACCAGGGGAATTGCAGATGCGTTGCCAGCCTTTTAAAAAAGAGTAGGCTTTTTTCTTGAAGGTCCCTAAGTCTGGAAAAATCTCTGGTGGCAGTCGATTCCACAAGGAAGTTGTACGAAGAAGAAAACTTCTTCTAAATTATACAGTGGTGTACCGCCAATCATCCAGATGGTATGGATGGTATCGGGAGTTTAGTCGCGATGTGTGAAATTGAGCGGCTGGAATTAGTCCGAACAATTCCTCTGAACACTCCCCGTGTTAGATGCGATAAAATACGCAAGAGATGCAACATATCTTCACGATGCCAGTGAGTCAAGCCGATCGGAAGGAACTCGGTGGTCGACGATTCGAGCTACTTTCCGCTGGATGCGGTCAAGTGGAAGGAGCTGGCACTGGGGAGCCGAACCTGCGCCTTGTTAAGTTGCAAGTTGTGTGCCAGCATGAAATACCTACTGTTCCGCTCTGCTGAGCACGCCCACGAAACTGCACATCATTCGATATGTCGACGCCGAGGATTCCGATACTAGCTGCGGCAACAAGGGGAGTGCCTTGAAACTGAGGAGATACGACAAAGGGGTTATTTTTAGCGGTAAACACGCAAACTTGTATCTTCTGGGGATTGAACTGGACTAAATTTAGTCGCCCCCAATACGAGACGTATAAATTTTGTTCAACAAAGGCTTGATTTCAGACACAAGTTTGTTCCGGTATTCGGCGACGTTTTTCCGAGAAATATTGGCACGGTCTGTGTATAAAGCATCACCAGTGCATTCGTCCGAATAGCAATGAATGTTACCGGTTTGCAACATATCAGTGATGTGCAGAAGAAACAACGTTGGTGACAACACGCAGGCTTGTGGAACACCAGCATTAATAGGTTTGTAATCGGAGCATACACTGTCTACTACGACCTTGATGCTCCGATCTGCAAGAAAACTGGTGATCCAATTGCACAATTACTCGGGAAGCCCATAGGAAGGGAGCTTCGAAATAAGCACTAAACTAAAACACTAAAAACCGATCGAAGGCCTTCGCAACGTCCAAACTAACGGCCAATGCCTCTCCCTTGGACTCTACCTGCCTCCACCCTTCTGTGAGTCAGGTAGACCTGAAGATCACCAGCTGATAGACTCCGACGAAAATCGTATTGGTGGTCACTAATCAGCTGGTGATCTTCAAGGTACCTCATGAGCTGGCAGTTTATAATGGTTTCCATTATTTTGGAGAACAAGGAGGTGATGGCGATGTGCCTGTTGTTGGATGGATCTGAGCCGTCGCTTTTTTACGGATCGGGTGCACCGAAGCTATCTTCCATGAGTTCGTGACTACGCCTTGGGAGTAGGAGTACTGGAAAAGACGCGTTAAAACCGGTGCCAACTCCGGAGCACACGATTTCAGCACATACCGACAGTTAACTTGGCACCGCTGAATGGACTGTAGCACCGCCCAAACTTCGACGGAATCAAAGGCTTTCTCATAGTCCACATACGTAAGGCAAAGTGGCAGATTGTACTCTTCGGACTTTTGTACAATTTGTCAAAGGGTATGTATGTGTTCTATGGTGCTAAATCCTTTTAGAAAACCGGTTTGTTTGTTTTTTCGGGAGACTAAAGTTGTCGAGTCTGTGTGCGAGACAATTCCTAATGACTCCCGAAAACAGCACGTAGACGTGGCTCAGTAGGGAAATCGGTTTGTAGTTCTTCAAGAAAGCGTAGTCGCCTTTCTTGAAGAACAAGACCACCTCACTATTGATCCTCGTCTCTGAAGTAGTGCCACAATGCAGGACGGAATTAAATAGCTTCTGATGGGCTTGAACTGGTTTTCCACCCGCTTTCAGAATCTCCGCTGTAATTCCATCCTGACCCGAGGCTTCGGCGTTTTTAAGGTGACATTCTAATTATAATAAATTTCTCACAGATTCACGTCATCGGAATAGTTTCGGATAAGACTTTCGTGGATCGTTACTCACACTTGCGTGTGGCTCCAACGATGACGTATAGAGCTGCCCATAGAACCTCTCAATCTCACTCAAAATCTCAGGGGTCCCGGTAACGATGTCTTTTTCTGGTAGGAAGATTTCTGGCAAATACTGTGGAGCCCTAGTTCCACTCGATCGCGTATATAATACGAGCTGTATTGACATTGCGTAAGTCCTATCGCATGCAATTGCATTTGGAGATCTGTCTGTTCAGTTGCCTGTACTCTGTCAAATCTGCTGAAGACTGCAGTTCCCGTCTAACAGCCATGAAATTAAGAGTGTGATCGGAGAGTTATTGTGTTCTTCTGGCCAGTCTTGCAGAACTTAGCTCCGATCGCATGGACAGTTTCCCCGAGCTTGTTATTTATATCGCCCACTGCATTACATTCCTCTAGGCACTGAAAACGATTTTGTTACTCGAGTTGAAAGTTTTTGGGGCTTTGAATTAGAGCATGAGGGGGCGGAGTGTGTCTGTATGTGTATGTACAATGTGGTGTGTGCGCAGTTATTAGTTTATTGTTTTAATTGTTATGTATGAGTTTCGTAGCGACAGACGATTGTTTTTGTGTGCGCAGATATTCCCCTGCAAAAATGACTTTTCTGTATCGGGGAAAAGCGCTATGGCTACTCCTTTCCGTTTGGCTGGTGGCTCGTGTTGCTTTATTATTATATACACGATTATTCCACGAAATAATCGTGTTTATACGAAATCCTTTAAGTCCGTCTGTCTTCCAGCTCCTTTTATTTCACAGATTAATGGTCAGATAAAAGTCGCTATATGTATTACTTTACTTTTTGATTATATGCTCAGACCAACAAAAAAAGTTAAACGGAGCGTTGCGTACATTCAAGTGATGCTGGAACCTCGCACTCACATACATATCTCCTTTTTTTCCTTGTTTATCAGTCAGTATAAGTTCACTTTTCAACTTTGTTAGTTTCCAAACAACTGTCCATAAATAGATTGAATAGTTATTGGGAAGCTACACAACCCTGTCTGACACCTTCAAAGAAAGAATGTATGCTAGGGAAAAAGAACTGTAAAGATGATTATGATGATGATGAATATATTCTGTAGTCTATCAATCTACTAGCGCGGAGTACTAATTACTAGCATATTATATGAGTAATTAGTCTAAGTCGACTAGACAATTTAATGAAATGTCAATGAATAAAATAATCTTGGGACAACACAAAGTCATTTAAGTACCTAGTATCTAATAGTAAGTATACCTACATATTTAAATCTCTTTGGGACAACATAATTATAATTTGTCCAAGAAACAATAAAACTGTAAATTATCTATGCCATTGGCTTATTTCTTATTAGTTTGTGGGTACGTACCTACACCCTATATTTAGTTGTGTATCGCTAGCAACGCAAAATCAAGCATTCGCATTTCGAAAAACCCAAAATTAGGGGTTTTTAGGCGCTAATTAGGTGCCAAGTTTGAAAATTAGGTGCTCTAAAATTCTCACCGCAACGAACTGTTGAAATTTGCGTTGCTGGCAAAACGTATCGCTAGCAACGCAATGAAGTTATTAGATATACGATAAATATTAATAGCAAGGAATTAAGTACTAATTTGGTGCTGCAAGTATAGGCAATAACAAGGCGCCTCTAATAAAAATAAAGGCGTTATTCAGCAGATGCTGAATAGAATCAAAAATAGAATCAAAAATGCTTCTAGAAAAAGCCCAAATTAGGGGCCTTTTAGGTGCTAATTAAGTACCAAATTTAAAAATTAGTTGCTCTATAATTTTCACCTAATTTTGAAACTTGGTACCTAATTAGCACCTAAAAAGCCCCTAATTTTGGATTTTTACAAATGCAAATTCCGGACTTTTTTACTTAAAATTGTTTACTTTGCATTGCTAGCTAGACACAACTTTATTTTTTCCTCACAGTAAACAAAATCAGCCGTTATAAGTACGAGGTTATGTGTTATGTTTGCCTCAACTGTTTTCTTTTAATATATTAATTAGGTCTTCTACTCAAGCTGTATTAAATATCTACACGAGGGCGGCACTGACAATTTCGGGAATCAAGGAAGTGACACAACATTACTATTTAAAAATGTATTTATTGCTTTTCGAAGTATTCTCCGCGAAATTTGACACATTTTTCCATACGATGGAACCAATCATTGAAGCAACCATTCCATTCGGAAGTTAGGGTCTCCAAAATGGCCGTTTTGTAGGCGTCCACAGCTTCTTCAGGTGATGAAAATCTCTGTCCACGCAATTTATTCTTTATTTTAGGGAAAGTATAGAAATCATTAGGAGTTAGGTCGGGGCTGTACGGCAGATGTAATAATTCTATGTTTTCTTGCTCTAAAAACTCTTTTGTTCTGTGTGCGGTGTGAGAACTCGCATTGTCGTGATGGAGGATGATGCGGCGGTTGCAGTTCTCTTTACGGAGTTGAGAAACGACCTGTGGCAAACAAATGCTAGCATACCATTCTGCACTAACCGTTCTTTGTCATTCAAGGGGAATAGTCGTAACATGGCTGGTTTTGGAGACAAACGTGGCCACCATTTTTTTTGCAGCACTCCGTGAACGAACAATTTTTGTTGGCTTTAACTCATATTCGAACACCCAAACTCGTGACTGGTTTTTTGTTTCGGGTTCGTACGCGTATACCCAGGATTCGTCACCTGATACGATGTTGTATACAGCATTTGAGGATCCTGCGTGGAATCTTTCGAGAGTGCTGACGCACTAAGTAACGCGAGCCGCTTTTTGCTCTTTACAGAGCGAATGCGGTATCCATCGGTAAAACAACTTTTTTACACCTAATTGTTCATGAAAGATTATTTGTATTTAACTCATGCCAATTTCTAAAGTT
This sequence comes from Parnassius glacialis, assembly GCA_033319125.1. Lineage (NCBI taxonomy): Eukaryota > Metazoa > Arthropoda > Insecta > Lepidoptera > Papilionidae > Parnassius > Parnassius glacialis. The sequence goes on along the minus strand of JAVANC010000019.1, from coordinate 37,553,234 downwards.
GCCTGAATTTCGCGGTATGTCACATGTCGATCTTTCTCAATCAGATTACGCACAGCATCAACGTTTTTTTGGGTGACTGCAGTTTTTTGACGACCTTGACGGGGATCATCACTGAGCATGACACGTCCACCTTGAAATTCAGCAAACCAGCGATAAATTGTGGTTTTGGATGGGGCTTCATCACCAAATGCAGAAATCATCCGGTCAACACACTGTTTTTGTGTTAAACCACATCGAAAATCATAATAAATCATCGCTCTTGAATTTTCTCGAGTCAATTTCATTTTCTCAACGACTAAACAAGTTTGACAAAACCTTGTGACATGACCGAGAATCTTTTTTTAAATAAATAAATGGTATTCGATTTTTAAAACCAAGGAGTTTTCAATTAAAAAGATTTTAATATGACAGGAACAGTGGAAATATTCCATTCCCGATACTTTTAGTGCAACCTATGTATATTATGTATTTTATATCGATATTTGTGTTGTACATCTGCAGCATAAGTTATAGACATAATTTGTGGCACGAATGGTTCGACTTGACCGAGACAAGACCATAATTTCCAAAAATACTTCCAACATAATTTTGCTGTTTCCTGAAAAAACATACATAGAAATATTAAAAGTGATTTATAAAAATAGCAAAGCGAGAGTTAAAATTGACTCACCTGGACAATTCTTCAGTATTAGAAGGGGGGTCAGGCAGGGCGACCCACTGTCCCCAAAAATATTTATATCCGTCCTCGAACACATATTTAGAAATCTTGAGTGGAACAAAATGGGACTCAAACTACATGGTAAGTATCTGACGCACCTGAGATTTGCGGACGATCTGGTGCTGCTGACTGAAGATCACAAAGAACTACAATACATGTTGGAAACTCTCAATGAATACAGTAACTCAGTTGGCTTAGAAATCAACATCGAAAAAACTAAGGTTATGACAAATGTAACAAAACTGCCAGTCACACTGCAATCAAGAAACGTTGAATATGTAGATGAGTACACTTATCTTGGACATCAAATCTCATTTAGCAATGGAATGGACAAAGAGATCAATAGAAGAATAACGAACACATGGAAAAAATACTGGAGTATGAGAGATATCTTTAAGGGTACCCTCCCCAATAAACTGAAAACTAAAGCTATGGAAGTATGTCTGCCTCCATGTTTGACATACGCCTGTCAAACATGGACACTTACAAAGAAACAACTCAACAGAATAGAAACCACACAGAGAGCAATTGAGAGAAGCTATCTAGGGATCAAACTAAAAGATCGTATAAAAAACTCAGAGATAAGACTTCGCACTCAAGCAAAGAATATAAAAAAGATTCTGCTTAAATCTAAATGGAAATGGGCAGGTCATCTAGGACGATAGATGGACAAAAATAACAACTAACTGGTACCCACTGGGAAGAAAGAGAAAAAAAGGACGACCATTCAAAAGATGGGACGATCCCATAGTTAAAGTAGCAGGGAGAGTGTGGACAAGGTTGGCCAGAGACCGAGTCAATTGGAAAGTCTTGGAGGAGGCTTTTACCGCTTAGCGGTCCTTACATAGAATAGAATAATAGTCTTAATAATTGTAGCATATTACTCAGCACTAAGGCAACAGTAGTGGTGGTATAGATGTTTCATATGTGGTATGATAAAATTGTATAACTATTGTTAGACAAATGTTACAAATGTTGACAAATGTAGAACAAATTTAGACATAGAAAGTATGATTTTGCAAACAGATGCGTACAATTGGAAGCAAAAAGATGTAAGAATTAATAAATTGGTAAATGACTATTAAATCAACTTGTGTTTATTGAACTGTCATTAACGTTCCATCATACATTTGCCATAACTACTAAAACTGTACAACATCACCTATACTGTTTGCTAAAACTAAACATATAAGTATTAATTTTGTGCATGTTAGTCTTAAGCACCTAAATTAGAAATGTACTGCTGATTGTGTATTACTTAAACAAAATGTAAAAGCGTAATGTAAAGTAAGGAAACAATAAAAGCTATTTTATTTTTTATTTTTTATTTTATTTTATGTATATTATGTATTTTATATCGATATTTGTGTTGTACATCTGCAGCATAAGTTATAGACATAATTTGTGGCACGAATGGTTCGACTTGACCGAGACAAGACCATAATTTCCAAAAATACTTCCAACATAATTTTGCTGTTTCCTGAAAAAATACTACCTATCTACTAGAGGTATCACATGAATAAAGAATCCGACGTTTCGTTACCCGTGTGCTACTACATACAATAACAATATTTTAATCTAGAGACAGGAAAAGATAATCTAATTAAAAAAAAAATGTAATCTCACATGATGTCGTCTATTCTATCGACATAATATTTAGTTTAACAGGTTGCTGTGAAGTTACGCTAGATGGCGACGCTCATTATTTTACGTCGTTGAGATTTGGGATAGAGCTTTTACTTTGTATTATTAAACCAGAGTACCTTTATCACAGAGTACATTATATATAGGGGAACCTTTATACTTAGTCGGATCATAAGTTCTGTCAAAACCTTATTATTTAAACATTTTAATACTGGCTAGGTGAACTTCACCAATTTTAAAAAATATAACGTTTGCGATTGCCGAAAATAAAAAAGACATTAATTTTCATATATGGAGTGGTCGAAGAAAGAAGATAGAGTAGCGGTTATCGCGTTGCACCGCCAAAAGAGATTTTCAATATTCTACAAAAATTGAAACTAACCCTACGATTTGTTTATCGCACTATCAAACGATTCACTGAAGATTTAAGCTTCGAAGATCGTAAGAGGACCGGCTGACCTCGTACAGTTAGGACACACCCGCGATCATCAAAGCAGTGAATCCAACGAAATCCTGTTCGTAAACAAAAAATCTTTGATCTTCAGATGGGCCTATGCAGAACCACGGTCAAAAGAGTGATCAATGAAGACCTAGGACTACGAGCTTATCGTAAGAAGACCGGACATTTTATGAAGGAGCGTTTGAAAAAATTAGGCGGTATAGATCCCGCGCTTTGTTACGGCAGTACGTGAGAAAAAACTACAGCATAATTTGGTTTTCGGATGAAAAAAGTTTTAACATCGAAGACAGTTATAATAAACAAAATGATAAGGTGTTTGCCTACAGTAGTGAAGAAGCCAGTACGCGTATTTCGAGGGTTCAACGAGCACATTATCCTTCGTCACTCATGGTTTGTCTTGGAGTCTCATATTCAGGCTTAACTGAGGTGTTTTTTCTGTATAAAAGGTGTAAAAACCAGTGCCAACGTGTACCAAAATACCGTCCTAACAAACATAGTGGAACCTCTTTCTCAAAAAAATGTTCAAAAACGGTCATTAGATATTCCAACAGGACTCTGCACCAGCTATTGACTTTATCGGGCATGAAAACTGGCCATCTTCTAGTCCAGTTTAAAACCCATTTGATTACAAGATATGGCAATATTTGGAGGAGAAAGTCTGCGCTAAACCTCATCAGAATTTGGAATCTCTCCGAGCATGTTCGGCTAAAGCAGCGGCGGAAATAGATATGAATGTGGTGCGTGCTGTGATTGATGATTGGCCGCGTCGGTCGCATGTATTCAAAATAGGGGAGGGCATTTTGAATAATGTAAATAAAATTGTATTCTAAATTAAATTACCTTTCATTTCATATATAATTTCTTTTAAGAAATATAAGATCTAATGCACAACAAAGTCAATCACTTTTTCGTACCCTAATACTTAGGTACATTCTAAAATCACTCTATAACTATCTGTAGTGCTTAGGCAGTGGTTCTTTTGTATTTAGGTATGAACTTTAACCGATTTTTTATCTTGCCATGGACCACCAACTTTAAGACAGTAGGTACGGTAGATTTTCAAGTGTGTTCTATTAATTAAACACATACAAAATGAATGTAGAAAGGTATATCATTTTGTACACCATATTTAAATTTAACAACACATTGTACAGAAACCGTATCTCCAAGAATGTTGTATACTTTTCTATATGTGAGAAAATCCTATCCCTTCCCGGACAATTTCGGGTGCATTTACCACCACTACCAGTGATTGAGAATCACAGTACTGGCTGGTATCTTAGGCGACAAGTAATTTTAGATCGTGCTAGGCGGTAAAGGAAAACATAGTGAGGAAACCTGCATGGCTAATACCCTGGAAAATATTTATATAAGTTGTAGAGCCATGCTGCAGCTATATTTCTGGTATAGTTGTAACACGAATGGGTCGGCTCGACCGGGGAAAGACCACGCTCTCGCAGAATAACGGCGTAAAATAGCAGCTTAATGCTGCTGTGTTTCGTATGGTGAGTGTAGAGAACCGGAGACCCTTTTTACTGGAAACGAGGCATTCCATCTTAGCCCTCACAGGTGACAACTCATCTGCATTTTGATTCGTAATCGAGGATAAATGTAATTGTCTATGGGCCACAGCAATCACCTACCATTGACATGTCAAGGCCGCCAATACGTATTCTAGGTAGGGCTATTATCTGCCTAGTAGTTTGTCTGTATAGGTGCCGTCCTCTTAACTATTTGCGCCGCCTAATAGCTGTGCTTGCATGCTATGTACCGATCTGAAAGGCTGGCTGTTAGACATTCAATATAATCCTCAGAGATGACGACGCACCTGTAGCGTTCTTTGTTAGAAGTTCGTTCGCCACTACAGTTTTATAACAAGTTGGAATAAGTTGCCAGCATTTGTCTTACCATCCGATTACAGTGTGGGTTGAAGCCTATTCACTCTTGCCTTGAAGACTCAAGGCAAGAGTGAATAAGCTCAAATACTTGCCATAAGGTGGACTGTGTGCTCGTTTGTCACCCTTATCCTATAAAAAAATACTTATTTGTTGACAACATTTAGAATTCTTTGACGACAATCTCTACTCTGTGTGACTGTTTGAGCACAGACTATTAAGTGTTAGACATTAGGTACCTTCTACGAAAGTTACGGAACCCTCAGGACGCAAGTCCTTCTCGCACCTATCCGGTTTTTTTATTTTATTAACTTAGGAGTTGTAATAGGTCTAATGTTTAAAAGTCCAAATTTTATGTCCACGTTTTGAGCTCTAAATGGCTCCAAATTAATTTCATTCGACGCTTAATTTGCATATTGAACATTTGATTAGGTTTTTCATAAATCTTTTCTAGAGTAGAAAACCGAGAAAAAATCGAATAAAATTAGTCACCAATTGCGGAGTGAGAACAGACTGAATCGCATCTACACCATTTTTATGTTAATGGACGTACATTTTGAATATTAATTTTATAATTTTAGATTTGATTGTCTAACATTTATAAGAAAGAAAAAGTATTCAGTAAATCATCAGGCACATCCACTTTCTCAAAAGGCCAAACACGTTTTCAAAATAATTTGTTTTTGGCCTCTTATAACAATAATCAAGGCTTTAAATGTTCTATACGCTACGGTTTAGCACAGACTTCTGAAGCTGATATGTGAACAATATTTTATAATTTTAACACGCTTTTATTAGCTTGTTATGTATCTATGAATCTAAGTAACGGAATTTTTGAATGTGATTTTCATCTCCTTCAAAACGTCGGATTGAACTTCGCACACTTATCAAGGGCCGATAACAATTCAATAATTTAAATAGTTTGTCCCATTATGCTTGCCAGGATCATATGGGTTTGCGAATAATTCATAAAACAACTACAATCTACTGTAAGCCGCGTAAAAGAACTTGGTTCCAAACAAAAAAACCCCGACTTAGTAGTTAACCGCACTAAAAAATAAAAAATAGAGACAAACATAAAAATCATTTTATTGTAAAAAAGCATGGGGTGCTTGATGTCATTTCTTATAAATATTTTTGTGGATATTTGTAAAATTAGCGTCATCATAAAAATATCTGAAAAAGGACCCCACGCTTTTTCACAATAAATTTTATTTTTATTTTAATCACTATTTTCTTATTTTAAACTTATTGAAAATTATTTTCTACTTTTTAGTTCGGTTATCTACAAATGCGTGTTTTTTTAGCTTTTTTTTAAACTATTATTTATTAGTTCTTTAAAGTCTGCTGTTACGTTTTAAAAGGTTTGAATTTTACATTATTTGGTCACCTAAATATGTGTGTATGAAAAGCATACTTTATAAGTATAAAATATAGAGTACTTGCAAGTTTTTATACAAGCAATTTTAATTCGTTCAACTTATATCATCTGAAAAGATAAGAAATAAACATGCTACATAATATCAAATATTTCGTTATAAATGCAACTCTTTTTCTTTTTATCCAACTTAAAATCTTTTAATGTCGAACGCATGACCAGTTTGACTTCCTTTAATTTTGCCGATAAATAGAATAACAAAGCCTAGGCAAAGCTATTCTTTAAACTGTGTTATTATGCAGCCGTTTCCTTCATATTGTAGCGAGTGATGCTTTCACAATTTCATATCGAATTCCCGCGGGAGACGTAGAAAAAAAGCGGAGCAGAAGGCTAGTTATTAATAAATAAAATCCAGTTATTATAAAGGCATTATAACTGGTATATCAAGGGCCGCGTGCTAGGCTAGACCGCTTTCACCGCGTTCCCCAGGTGCATGGCGACCTCTTGCCAAGTCTGCGATCCGTGTGTTATGTAGGTACAGCGCACTTTAGCTCGCCCGACCTATGCATCCGGCTCGCAATAAAGCGCGGGTACTCCTTTTTTACATTTTATAAAGAAATTTAATGTAACATGACGCCTGTACATTTTTTGCCAGACGTCTTAGTCTTACATCTTTAAATCGCTGCGAAAAAAGAGCACAAATAAAAACACTCACTTCTCAGCTTCTCACACCTTTAGTTCGTCGAATTTAACAATAATGTCTAACAGGTTAATTTTGTGGTACATAATCTGGTTCATGATGTTTTCAAAAGTACTGGCAATATAATTTTGGGGCTTAGAGAATTTCTGTGTTATATTTAAATTATAAGTATTATAATTATTGCCTAACTTACTTCATAGGATGTGGTTTTACGCAACTTTTTTATAGAATAAGGGTGACAAGCAAGCACACAGTCCACTTAATGGTAAGTGGATGCTGTGGCCCATAGACATATATCCCCAATTAAGAATCAAAAAGCGTTGTCATCCCTGAGGACTGAGGTGGAATGCCTCGTTTCCAGTAAACAGGGCCCTCGGTTCTCTACACTCACCATACGAATCACAGCAGCATTAAGTTGCTATTTTACGCTGGTATTCCGTAAGAGCGTGGTCCTACCCCGGTCGAGCCGACCCATTCGTGCTACAACCATGATATAGCTGCAGCATGCCTCTCTAACTCGTTTAAAAAGCGATTTATTATCTGCTATACTTCACATTGTTATGAAATTATTATGTGTAATTCCAAATATTCATTATTTTTAAAATTCATTCCTGAAAGCCAATTCGTTAGAGCTGTTTCATAACCCCAATTACATAATATACTTATTCCACATTCATTATATATACTACTAACATGTACGTATACTTTTCACATTTCCAAAAACAGCGGTTTAGTTGGTAGAGGAGGGGGGGACATGAGTCTTATGAAAAATACCACTTTAAAGCTAAATATTACGCAAACGGACCACTGAATCGAAAAGATATTGTTCCCCCCCCCCCCCCCCAGTGGTTTTGGAAGACCTATCCAACGATACCCCACATGATGTAATAGACTGGACAAAAAAAAATTCTTTAGATTTTTATTTCACAGTTTTCTAGGCGTGATTAATATCTACAACTGTGTCAAATTACAGATACCTAGGGTCTCTGAGAAAAACCGCGGATGGACGGACGGACGGACGGACATGACGAAACTATAAGGGTTCCTTATTGTGTAACAACGGAACCCTAAAAATACCATTAAACAATGACGGAATCTTAAATTGGTATTTGTAAATATATTATAGAACATTTAGATTTAATAGATCGCCTCGTGGGTGTCGTAAATATAAAAAAAAAAAACTCTCTTATGAGACAGTCTAAGGGGAAACCATAATAGTCCGTGGATGGATAGACGAGATATAATAGTCTCAATGATAAATATTTACACAAATTTAATGATTAATAATTACACATTTAAATCTGTTCAGCCGGTTGCGAGAAATCGGTGAACACGTCGAATTATAAAATACTATTAGACACACATAAGTAAAAAACACGCAAAGCTGTAGAGCCTTTATTCACGAAACAATGTACAGATAATAATCCGCTACAAAAAAAAAAAGTATAATAGATAATAAGTACTTTTATTGTATACTACTAGTTTTAAAAGATTGACATTGAAAAACTCTTGAGGTGAGGTTCTGAATATTTCTAAGACATCCTATAATTCCTTTGCATATATATTAAGTTAAGAGTTTCCAAACTTTTAAGGTAATGGAACACTCGCCATATCCCTTTTATTTTATGGAACCCCACATCAAATGATTACATATCAGAGACAGTGCAATTGAAATATTATATATTTCTCGCTAACTATCTACGAATCTATTTAACAACAATGCATCAACATTTGAACCAAATTGTGAAATTATTTAACAAGCAAAAATATGTAATTTCGTGGAACGCTGGTGACTTTTCCGCCGCTTTAGGAATGCCTGTACTAGACACATAACACTATTACCCCTGGCACTAGATTAATAATGTACTTACTAATGGTTGACCAATGGTCGAAATTCGACCGTAATTCATTGAATAAATTGCTGCGTTTGCTGTAATGGGATGAGGCGGGATGAGCTGGGTGTATTTGTTTTTTATTTTTTCTAATACCCAATTAAAACAACTCATAAATTTTTTCATATTTTCTATCGTAAAATGCTATGATTATTTTCAGGGACATTAGATGAAGAATAGTTCAAAGTCGAAAATTGAATTTACTTTTCAAGTACAATACGTTTTTAAGTAAATTTCACAGAAAACGTCGCTACTCTTCGGAACGTACATTAAACTCTTGATCCCTGTTAACATGTTGAAGTCAGAAGCCATACAGTTTAGCGAAAACTATTAGTGTCAGGTTATAAACATTCCCGTCTAGTACACAACATGTGTGCTATCTAGGGGTTCACGTCTGGATTATGATGATCGAATTGCAGTGTTTTGAATAAATTGATTAGTTTTGGCTCAACTCCTTTTCTGTCTAAGAGTCGTCTTAGCTAATCCTACCTCCTAACTGCAGCGCATGTACTGGTATGTCCTGGTCCGAAGGGTGTAGAGAGTCAGTGTAATTACAGGCAGTGTTATTAGTCTTTATAGGTTATAACGCATCTGTAACTTTCATTGTTTGAAGTAGATTGCAAGTGTGCATGGACTGCAGTGTTACCATCTTGAATTTTTATTCACCTTCAGATGAAGTTCGTTTATCACTTGAAATACATATAAATTTGAACTGCGGTGGTTTCCACTCACCGCAGAATACAAAACTACGACATTTTTATACCTCTTCAAACTTTATTACAATTTTTTTTGTAAGATAAGGATGACAAACGAGCATACAGTTCACTTGGTGGTAAGTGGTTGCTGTAGCCCATAGACATCTACATCTATCCTCGATTACAAATCAAAATGAAGAGTCAGCCATGAGGACTAAGATGGAATGTCTCGTTTCCAGTAAAAAGGGTCTCCGGTTCTCTACACTCACCATACGAAACACAGCAGCATTGAACTACTATTTTACGCTGGTGTTCTGTGAGAGCGTGGTCCTTCCCCAGTCGAGCCGACCTATTCGTGCTACAACTATACCACTAACATAGCTGCAGCGTAGATCTACCACGTTCAAAATTAATATGCGCGGAATGATTCATCATCATTTGTTCATTTATCGCACCCTATCAAAATTCCACTGCTGGATGAACATATGCCTGCCTCCTCTTAGATTGTCATAGAGGGGAGATTTTGTTGGAAACCGTATGTTTTTTTTTATTATTTTACAGATTTTATCAGGCTGATACTCCCGCCCTTTTGTTCCAGTTTACCTCCGTCGCTTGTTACGACAGCCGCGGATAAAATTATGAGATAGAGGATTCTGTTACGTTGCCACTGTACGGCGACGGAATGATTCCAGCTTTATAATTTGAAAAAAAAAGATAAAGTTCTAAACTATTTTAATTTTGAATAAAGTACATAATGCATGTATCTGTTTAAGTAAAGTCATGTGTGGTCAGACATAACACTACACAAACCACAATTATGAAACATGGCGGACTACGCCCATCAGAATGGAGCGAGGTATCTCATTTGTGGTGTGTTATACAAGTATTAATATAATAAGCACTTAGATATTCTATGGATGCTAGGATTATTATAAATATTTAAAAGGCGACTTAGAATAGAACTTAAAAAACTTTTTACACAGATTAAAAACTTCAAAAATTAAAAAGAATATTATTATATCAACATAATTTGACACCATAGCTCCTGAAGGCGGTGTTAAGACATATGGTATCAAAGAATTAAAGCTTCGATTCCAGAAGCTATAATGTGGAAATTATTGTATTTTTTATGTGGGTTCTTTTTCAAAAGTATTTTTCTTACCTTTTTAGTGGACTAAGCAATATCACAAGATCAAAGTAACAAGTAGAATGTCATCTTAATAGCTTCAATAAAAAGGACACCTGTATTTTTAATTATTGTAATTTTTTTCTTAATTTAAATAGGACTCTAGAGATTTTCCGTTCGCTTCCGAAAAATCGGAAATCATACTTAATATACTTATTTATAATTCAAAGTGGCAACTATTTTTAACATGTTTTAGTCCCGAGCTATATTTAAAATCGGAAATTTAATTGAAAATTGATTACTAAATTTGTACTGCACAGACAAACAAACAGACGGACAAGAAAGTGAGTATAGAAAATATTGCATTGTCATCCAGTTCTGAACAATGTTTAAAGTTAACAAGACAAGAAAACCAATTAATATAAACGTACGTAGTAAAACAAACGCGTTGATAATAGAACTTCCACCTTTTTTTAAAGTCAGTTATAAAAAACGATCGACCACTTCACTGTCGCAACTTTCTTTCTCCTCGTTTTAGTTGGAGTGAGGTTAAGATCAGATGGCGCATTTCCAAAGTGACTGAACGTGCTTAATATCTTTTATGATCCGAGTCTATTGTTTGCGAGCTTCTTTTAATTGACTTATGCAAATTTAATCAATTATCGGCGTAGGATGAAACCTATTATCATAACCATCATGATTTTAGTTATCTTTTATACTTTATACTTATCTTTAAGAATTGAATAAGTTTATAATAAATGAATTGATGACTTAAACAATGATACAGATGCCTAATGGTTTTAGGTACGGACTGCGTACAAGAGTGTGAGTTTGAATCCGTCATTCCACTACTATCGTGAACCAAAACAAAGCATTTTATGTTAGGAACATTGTATTTATTTAAAATATTAGTACTTCAACCATACCAATGTTTTACAAGGGGAATTCAAAACTCCACTATGGTTTTCTCGGCGTGGACGACGAGGGGCCAAGGGATCTGTACGAGTATATGGAACGCGACCGCGGCCCCGCCATCGCTATGTTGTTAATTAAGCTTCTCCTGGCATTCCTTACTCCTAGGGCTACATGGTCATGAACTTGAAAACATTATATAAATTAAAAATTATATTACATATAGAATAAAATATGTTGTTCGCAATCTTATATGATTCCACTCGTATTCTATCCTTATCACTGATTTATCTTTGGTACAGTCTAGTTCTTTACCTGATAACCTGATAAAAAAATATCGTTCTAGGTCCCGTTTCACATATAATTTTTATGGACTAAGGGTGACAAATGAGCACACGTCCACTGGATGGTAAGTGGGTGTATCTGTTTTCGATTAAGAATGAAAATGCAGATGAGTTGTCGCCCCTGAGGACTAATATGGAATGTCTCATTCCCAGTAATAATTAAAAATTAAAAATTTAGTACAGGCGACTTCAATATAAGTTATTTAAGAATAACTCAAAAACTATTGGTCTGACTTTGATCAAATTCATATGGGACCACACGAGAATTATCAACTTTCATATAAAAAAAGAATCATCGAAATCGGTTCACCCAGTACAAAGTTATGAGGTATCACACATAAAAAAAACATACAGTCGAATTGAGTACCGTCTCCTTTTTGGAAGTCGGCAGAAAAGGGTCTCCGTTACTCTGCACCCATCTGTGAGAGCATGGTCTTTCCATGGTCGAGCCGATACGATGGTGCAACAGCCATAATATAACTATAGTATATTAAAGGATGCTTCTTTAAAAAATATTATTTTAAGGTTTTAATTCATTGCATTTTATAGGAATTATGCAAAGTATGTAAACGTTTTTTCTTCTGACGTTTTTTTTTCTTCTTTTTCTGTGTTTTTCTCATTGACGACGACGATTACGTCGTACGAGTACGAATACGTCATCGAAATTAGGGCGTAATGGCTTATATAGCCTTTTCTGACTTTAAATTATACAGTACCCGAGCAACCTGACTTCATAATAATAAAGATGTACCTATCACGTACTCGGCGGGAAATATTCTGGGGACACCTGCGTGTCAATGAAATCAAAATAAAGAGGATTTACATCCAACAACAGGCACTGGAGTAGCACAGTAGACATTTGTTACTCTATTTGCCCTCTTAATATTAACCTGTGTTCAGCATTAATCTATGGAAGGGAATATCACAAGCTTGAAGCAACTAAAATATCGTCTAAATAGCTCCATTAAAAATTTCAGCCCCTAAGTTGCCACCTGTAGGGATGGAAATTTTCTCAAAATATATATTGAACCACCTCTGAAGTTTGAACTATTTAATAAACAAGTGGTAAAATTGAAAATGTTGTACAACCGACTTCAATATAAATAAAATGAGAACATTATCAATGTAGTCGAAGTCAATGAGGGCATCATCGACTTTTTCTACCACCAGGGCGGCGCCACTTTACAATGAGGTAAAATATTTGACAGATTTTATAGTGGGGACGATAATTTCTGAGGAAAATGTTAACATTAATGACTCCTTCCGTATTATTTGTTATATTTTATATTAATTACATTAGAAATGAATAAACCAAACAATATAAATGTAACTAAAAGTTGGAAAATTAAAAAAAAGTTATAAAGTGCGAAAAATGTAAAATAAAACCACTGAAGCATTGTGTTGTGTATTAATATAATACTGTAGATAATGATAAACTATTATTTAAAATTAATTTCTCAATTAACTGACATTGTGTAACAAAAAACTTTACTTCAGTCATGACTAGCGACATCTGGTGAGTGGAAAATTATTAGCCCTCATTAAATACGCATTATATGTATTAAGGATAACTCAAAAAATACTGGTCAGATCTTTTTTTTTGACCAGCTATCAAATGAAATAATCATGAAAATCGGTTCACGTAGAAAAAAGTTCTGAGGTAACACATAAAAAATACAATCGAATCGAACCTCCTCCTTTTTTTAAGTAGGTCGAAACGATTATCTAAATCGGTTCACAATTGAGGAATTGAATAAATTAATAATTTTAATAGATGAAATTTTAATTCAATAAATATAACTTATAATTGATGTTAACGCTTAACAAAAACACAAAATACATACTGTCGAAAATGTCGATTATGGAAAAACCTAACTAAATAACATAATCAACATTGAACTGTTTAAAGACTGATGATAGTAACGGTTAGTTGGTAAAATGCACTCAGTTCTGTAGAATACACTTATTATTATTTTTTAATTTAAAATCACAAAAATGTACTCGCCTGCAAGCAGACCTATCAAGGTAAATCTTTACGCAGTATGAATAAAATTTATAAACAAACACAGGAAGTGAGGAGGTATAGTTTGAGATTTAAGACAACTCGATGATTCTCGTTAACGCGTCATTGTAAAATTTGCATATTATTTAAATTTAATTAAATTTGCATATTTAAAGTTAAGCCTAACCAACTCTACTATTAATGGTGCTTACTGCCTAACTAATGTAAGTCCTTCTTTTTCATTTATTTCAACATAGTACAGTTTATCTATTACAAGTAAATAAAATTGAAGTGTCTTATTGTAATGTTAAAATAACAGCTTTTCACTAAATGCATATGAAAGTTTATACGGTACTAATAACAAAAAAAAAAAACAATTTTTAACATTTTTGTTTGTCTATCTGTCTGTCTATCTGTCTGTCTGTTTGTTCGGGCTAATCTCGGAAACGGCTGGACTTATTTTGACGGGACTTTCACTGGCAGATAGCTGGTGTTATAAGGAGTAATTTAAGATACTTTTATTTTAGAAAAAGAATCAGGATTCGGCGCAAAAAAATTAAAACCCTGGAAATCGTAGTAAATTCTACGCTATATTTTTTCTATAATTTATTCGTGCTATCAAACGGCAAATTAGCGTCAAGCAAAGTGGAGGGCGGCCCACCACTGGATGAAATGGCCACCTGGTAACAGAGATGAGGAAATCTATGAATGCAAGTGGCTCAGGTCCATGCTCTGTGGTATTCCTTGGATTAAACGTATGTTTTGAAGTGGACTTGTGATGAGCTGTAGTATTGATGATGATGATAAAACAACATTGGTTTGCCTTGGCACTGCACAGTTTGCATAAATATCGTCACCTCCATAGCAAAGTTTATATTCGCCAAACACGAATCTTGTAAGCGCGCAAAACACCTTGCTTTTAATTTTCAAAATGGTTCCCTAAGAGCGATTTTGTTTTATTAAAGTGTTTGTATAATATGAAGTAGCAAGCATACTCAGATCCCTCCAATAATAATGCATTATCTTTTAGTAAATACCAATATAATGCGCATTCGTATCTTTCTCGAAAAACATTAACTATTTTTTAGTCCATATTAAATTGGCGTGAGTGGCAAATTAATTCACTTTTATACGTGGTAGAGCCATGCTTCAGCTATATCACAGATGTAACGCAAATGGGTCGGCTCGACCGGGAGAGGACTCAAAGAATACCAGCGTAAAATAGCTCAATGCTGTTGTGTTTTGTATGGTGAATGTAGAGAACCGAATGCACTTTTTACTGGATACGAGGCATTCCATCTTAGTCCTGACCTCCCGGCCACACACGTAGACGTGGCGAGGAAAGGTGGCAGAGACGTAGTGTGGCCACAATACTCGTCATGCCTATCGCTCCCTGTTTTGTCGGTTCTTGGGCGCGAGTCAAAAGACTGGCAATATGAGCGCGAGTAGCTGGCCACATACTCGCTCAAACATAGTCCGAATCTAGCGCTAGTTAGGGAAGCGTCGTTCTATTTCGATGAATACGACCTCTCATATCTGAAAGGGTTTTAAGGCAAGGAAAAGTCCACCGGGCTGCCCCAATGCATGTTGGCGAACTGCACATGCCTTCGAAACGTTTTTCTTATTTCTCAGACATGCAGGTTTCCTCATGATGTTTTCCTTCACCGCCGAGCACGTAGTAAATCAGCACTTAAAATACTACCTCCTTAAGTACTTCCAATAGCCTCAATCTTTTCCAGTCTGAAGGATGCCGAACGAAGCCAATATAGGCCCGCCAAATACATACGGAATTCCGTTTCGGGATTCCGTTTTGATATTCCGATTCGAGATACCGAACGCAGCAGGTTCATATAAAATCTATGACCCGTCACATACGTACGGTAGTTTCCCGTTCGAAATTTTGCGGGCAAAACAGGATTCCGTATGTGTGTGGCTGACTCGTTCGGAATTCCGAAACGGAATCCCGAAACGGAATGCCGTATGTATGTGGCGGGCCTTAATAACAGCTGTAAGAAATACCGCAATCTGAGGTGACAACGCAACTTTGTAGAGTTATTCACTTTTGTAAAAAAAGCAACATCAACTTTGTATTTAGCAGTGGTCTTTTACAGACTGTAATGGAAAGCTTTTGTCGTTGTGTGGAAGATAAATTATATAAAGATAACCTAAATTCTACTAGAATACCTACCTACCGTTGCAAAGGTAGTTAAAATTTAAGTTACTTAAGTATGTAAAATTTCAAGAGACAACTACCAGAAATAAAACGCATTAATCTATTATATACATGTAAATAAAATTGAAGTGTATGTCTGTAATATCGAACTAACTGACTTCTATTAAGCTAAATGGGTTATTTGCATACTATTAACACATA
The DNA here is from genome assembly GCA_033319125.1 of Parnassius glacialis. Taxonomy (NCBI): domain Eukaryota; kingdom Metazoa; phylum Arthropoda; class Insecta; order Lepidoptera; family Papilionidae; genus Parnassius; species Parnassius glacialis. The sequence goes on along the minus strand of JAVANC010000019.1, from coordinate 37,537,094 downwards.
AATAAGTATTTTTAAAATTTTAATCTGTCTATCTGTATGTCTATCCGAGGTAATTTTCGGAAAGTCTGAACCTACTGTGATGAAACTTCAGCTTCAGCAATAAATGAAGAACAATTCCAGGAGTAATCTGGTAGTAAAATATATAATTTTATCCGAAAAATATGAAGGATTTTTTTAAATTTTAAATTGCTTTTGATGATTTGATCAAACACTATCAGCGGTATAAAAAGTTTCAAATAAAACTTATTTGGTTTGCATTTCAGACAAGAAAGGTACCTCCTTACACTTTACCTTTTAACACTTAATTTTGACGCAAAATTGATTTTTAACATTTTTTTTCACACACCAGTTTAAAACAAAACAATGAACCTAAGCATACAAATAAATAAAATTGAAGTGTCTGTTTGTAATGTCAAAATTAAACTAAATTAAATAAAAAACAGCTTTTTACCAAATGCATACAAAAGTGTATACTTTACTTATAACAAAAAAACAATTTTTAAAATTTTCGTCTGTCTGTCTGTATGTTTGTTCCGGCTAATCTCCGAAACGGCGGATGGAACTTTCACTGGCAGATAGCTGATGTAATAAGGAGTAACTTAGGCTACTTTTATTTTAGAGAAATAATTAAGTACCGCGCAAAAAAAATAAAACCCATGAAACTGAATCGTAATGACTTGGGAAATAACGGGGAACACCTAGTGTTACATTGTAACTGATAAAAACCTTTTTTACGTATATTAGACCTTCAATTTTAATTTTAAAATATTCTCTCATAGTTTTTGAGATAATAAAAGAAAAACCAAGTCTAATGTTATTTCTGGATAATTGAAATACACCCCTACTGAAAACTATTATAGTTCTACAGTTTTTTTTGTTTAAGTTCTACGCGGACGAAGGCGCAGGTAAAAGCTAGTCCTATTTAAAAATGGTGTCAATGTGCAATAGTCTAATTGCACCAATAATTTTAAAAGTAACATTTATGATCGAAGGAAACTTAAAGTGTACTGGCCTTCAAAAATTGCAACATATGCCCTAACGTATAGACTGGCCCGAGTGAACGGACGTATTTAGAATTAAAACCACAGGCCGTGGACAGATGGCCGCTGACACACACGTGCAGTCTTGCGTGCGTGGCAACGGAACTCTGTTTTAAGGCTTCTATTTTATAGAAGTACTGACACGCAATTTGTCAACGCAAGACCGGCTGGGATAAGAAAAAATAACTATTATGGAGCACACCTGTTATCGTTCTTCTAGAACTAAGGTTTAACGATTTTATATGGCGTATATTGTTTTTCTAGATTGGTATCTTGAATCTGCGATACTATCTGTGCGGACGTTTAAGAAAGGTTAAGAAAGTTAAAAGTAGTCTATATCCATATCAGGATGCAAGTTATCTTCATGCTGACGATCATAAATATCGGTTTGGCGGTTGAGTGAAAAGTTCAAATGAAATATACACTTCACTTAAATCAATAGTAAGTATTATACAAACATAAATAAGTCAGGGGCATCGTTCTGTGCCCCCTCCTCCTAACAGGTTGTCACCTTAATTTGGTGTGGGGGAGGGGCTTAGTAGCCGTGTCTTTGTCACCTACGGTGAACAAAGAAGAACCCACTTGGTTTGCCCGAGGTGAAGGCCCGGCCCCCGACGGCCGCTCCAGTGGGCTTTCCGAGCTCATACCGGATGCGTGAGGCCATGGAGGAAAGTCAACTTTGTATTCCGGTCGGAGGAAGAATAGCCTATTCCTCCTTCGATTTTTTATTTCGTTTATTTTATACTTTTGATGGCCACTCGGTTTGAGATAGTGTCAACAAAAGTTAAGTCTTTCACTAGTATACATGCATGCTTTGGTATAATTAAAATACTGCGTTTCGGCGTAAAATATTTTAATGTCGTTTGAGCATCGAAAGTGTTAAACGTCCCGTATTTGTTCCTGGAAGTTATGGTAACCCTAGGAATATGGGAATTTGTGAATCTAATTTGTACTAAAACATATACCTACAATAAACTGTTTTATTTTACACAAAAGACGTTAAGTACTTGGAATGTTTTCTGTATATCTTTTGAATCGTTAGCCAACAGGAAAAAACATCTTTATCTCAATTTGCTTGCAGTAAAATAAAAAGTTCTCAGCGAAATACAACATTTTAAAGGTCAAACCATACTTGTCCTGTTAATATCACGCAAGGAGAGTATGACTGAATGTTTAATATAGCAATTGAGTAGACCTTCACATACACCAGCATGGGCAGTGAAAGTTTTTGGATATTCTGAAGGTTAAAAGATAAAGTAAGATGGCGGTAGTGCTTTTTTGGTAGTGTTTAACAGTGGTAGAGCCACGCGGCAGCTTTTGCTGTCGCACGGATGGGCCGGCTCGAACCGGGGTGGTACCACGACCTCACAGAATACCAGCGTGAAGTAGAGGTTTACCTTTGCGTTTCGCTTGGTGAGTGCAGGTGGCCGGAGGCCCTTTTTACTGGAAATGAGGCATTCCATCTTAGTCCTCACGGGTGACAACGCATCTGCATTTTGATTCGCAAACGAGGATAAATGTTGATGTCTATGGGCCGCAGCAACCACTTACCATCAGGTGGACTGTGTGCTCGTTTGTCACCCTTATCCTATAATAAAAAAGTGCTTATCCCGCTGCATGATTTGATCGTTGAGCATTTTAGAAGTACGGGTGACATACGAGCACACAGTACACCTGATGACATCTACACCTATCCTGGATTAAGAATCAAATTCAGGACCCCCTGAACCCATGAGGACTAAGTGGGAATGCTCGTTATCAGTAAAAGGTGTCTCTGGTTTTTTACTTTCCATGCGAACATTTACCATACGAAGCATAGCGGCATTATACTGCTATCTCCAGATGGTAATCCATGCGAGCGATGTCCTTCTCCTGTTTAGCCCACCTATACGTATTACAGAGATAACCTACAGAGTACCTCTACTATATAAAAAAAAATCATACGATTTGTTAAAAAAACGAATCTGATCAAACTAACTTCGATTACTGAAACTCCTGCCGTTCCCTATACTATACAACTTTTCATAAATTTCCTATACAATTCGTTAGCCTTCGTTGTGATCGAAATTGAATATCGTATCTTTTCCCCTTTGTAAATACATAATATAAAATAAGTGGGATGCGGGAAGTAAAGACTGTGTAAGATCCTCCGAAGGAGGCGGAGTTTTAGTCGACATAAGAATTTTTTTGGCCACTTTGACCTCCTAGGAGTGTAATGAGAACTTTTTGCCCCTATTCAACCATGACATCCGCTACATGATAGGCTATTCAAATTGACTAGGCCTGAAGTTCGAGTCACCCCCCAACTCATTTCTAGTCTTCACTTCCAATTACTTCCAACTAGTGGGATGCGGGAAGTAAAGACTGTGTAAGATCCTCCGAAGGAGGCGGAGTTATAGCTGACATAAGAATTTTTTTTTGGTTTTTGGCCATTTTGACCTCTTATGAGTGTAATGAGAACTTTTTGCCCCTATTCTAACATGACCCCCTTAACATCCTCTACATGATAGGCTATTCAAACTGACTAGCCCTAAAGTTCGAGTCACCCCCCAACTAATTTCTAGTCTTTACTTTCAATTACTTCCAAAAATAATATAAAATGACTCGATAATATTTTTAGGGTTTCATACTCAAAGAGTAAAATAGAGGATTCAAAAATGTAAGTTGTTTTATTGACTACTAGTACCTATGTGCCCACATATGTCACATATGTCATCGTGAATGTTTGACATTTCTGTATATTATGTGTCATATTATACAATAAACACTGAAAATATCTATTCATCATGTAGTTTGTAAGCTATGACTTAAACAAATGTTTTTTTAAATGGATTTGACAGTTTTTATTAAAATTCAGTTACATGTAACATGAATAAAGAAATCTACTTAGACCACAAATACATAACCACAAATAAATAACCATTAAGTAAGTACAAAAACTTACCCTCAACACAGGATTTTGAGTACATAACACGGAATAATTATTTTTAAAATGTCGATTGTTCCGTATTGTTGGAGACCACAGTCTTACAGCACCGAAGTCAACCGTTTAGCCATTGCGCTATTGAGTCATCGATATTTCGATATTAAAAAAAAGAAATATTGAAATGAATAACTTTTTCTTTACACTTCTTTTCTACTGTGTTCTAAAAGGAGGAGGTACTCAATTCAACTGTATGTTTTTTATGTGCCATAACTTTTTTCTACGTGAACCGATTTCGATGATTCTTTTTTTGAAAACTGGTGTTGCTCATATAGTCCCATATAAATCAAGGATCAAGGTCTAACGAATAGTTTTTGAGTTATCCTTACTAATATATATTGAAGTCGGTTGTAAAAAAAAAAAAATAATTATTTATCGATCATTTAAGTCTTGGCAGGGGAATTGACGATTTCAGGACCAGGCGTCTCGCACCTTTGACGTTGATCCTCGTCACCGGTTCGGGTGTTACACACCTGGCGTAAACGAGACGGTAATACCGTCATAATGGAATGAAATTTTCCTAGCATATCCCTTTGTTAAGTACATTAGACGCTGCTGTCCTTCGCCGGTCCGTGCAAACCAAGAATAACGACCGCAGTGCCTATTTACTACACTATGAATAATTAAATGCACTAAAATAACCTTCTACCGTTACTTTAAGCTAGTGTCCCATAACGTGCCGTGGGTGTCGGAAAAGGCGACAGAGGAAAATTAAAACATGAGATGGGCAGCAGCAGCTAGGGTGACGACACCAGTAATTAAAATATATCCTTTTGGACTCCTGTTTACGCGTGTTTTCTGGACCTCTCCAAAGCTTTCGATCTCGTCTCATATGATGTACTTTGGAGGAAGATGGAGGACAGGGGTATTCCAGCAGAGATGGTTAATATCTTTCGGTATTGGTATGCAAATCAGACCAATCATGTTAAATGGTGAAACAGTCTCTCCGAGTCATACAGATTGGAGTGCGGATTGAGGCAGGGAGGGTTATCGTCTCCGAAGCTCTTCAACCTGTATGTTAACGATCTCTTGGTGGAGCTCAGCAGCATGCGTGTTGGATGCCGTGTGGGTGGTGTTAGTATCAATAGCATCAGCTATGCGGATGACATGGTGTTGCTGAGTCCCACTGCGAATGCGATCGGAGATAAGCTGCCTCGCATGGTCTCGTATACAACATTGAAAAAAGTGAATACATGGTCTTTAGAGTCGCCGGCAGGTGTCCGGAATCTATACCTGCAATAAACTTAAATGGATCGAAACTAAAGCGGGTTTATCAATTTAAATACCTAGGGCATATTCTTGCCGACGACCTTAAGGATGACCTAGATATAGAGAGAGAGCGTAGGGCTTTGGCGGTGCGCGGCAATATGCTGGCTCGTAGATTCGCCCGCTGTTCGGACCAGGTCAAGATAACATTATTTAAAGCGTATTGTCAGGGTCTGTACACGGGTGGTCTGTGGATTAGGTATGCCAATAAATCGTTAAACACCCTGCGAGTCCAGTACAATGACGTTTTCAGGATGATGTTGGCACTCCCCCGCTTCTGTAGTGCTTCTGGCATGTTTGCACAGACCAGAACTGATACGTTTTCATGCCGTAGTTCGGAAAAAAGTAGCGTCGCTGATAGGAAGGATACGGAGAAGTGACAACAGCATCCTGAGAACGGTGGCAGATGATCCGCATGCGCCTATTGTGAGGTACTTCGTGCGAACGATGACTCATACAGTGGATGATAATTCTTCTAGGTGTCGACCGCACGGAGTGCCTCTCAGGTACATGACAAATTAGAATTTAATTTAATCTAATTTTATTTTGATTTGATTTGATTTAATTTGTATTAATATGATTTTAGTTTGATGTGATTTAATTCTAATATAATATAATGTAATTAATTTTTTTTTATAAGCACTAACACTTAGTTTATAAGCGATAATGTAATACTAACCCATGGATCTTTATTGTCTGAAATTAAATGAATTTGAATTTGAATTTACATGTTTTTATACTTTTACACGTGGTAATAAAGCTGCAGAATGGCTGCTGCAGCTATATTATAGTATAGTTGTAACACGAATGGGTCGACTCGACCGGGGAAGAACCACGCTCTCACAGAATACCAGCGTAAAATAGCAGCTTAATGCTGCTGTGTTTCGTATGGTAAGTGTAGAGAACCAGAGACCCATTTTACTGGAAAAGAGGCATTCCATATTAGTCTTCACGGGTGACAACGCATCTGCATTTTGATTCGCAAACGAAGATAGATGTAGATGTCTATGGGCCACAGCAACCACTTACCATCAGGTGGACTGCGTGCTCGTTTGTCACCCTTATTCTATAAAATAAAATCAATACTTAAACATAACCAGAAACATTCAGAATTGATAAAATGTTAAATGTCCTAATAGCAACTGAAATAATAAAAAACTGCGTTTACTAACCTGCCTTTCAAATATGGCAAATATCTCGCCCATGAGGCAATTTATAGGCCCATGTTCACCAGGTGACTTTTGATAGAATGGAATAATGGAAACATGTTGATAAAGATGAAGATGAATCAAATTTTATACTAGATGTACAGGGTTATTTTGCAATAACCGGTCAAATTTGCAGACAAGGTTCAAAATATATAATATACGCAAATGATGAAGAAAAATTATTAAAAAAAATCTCAAACATTTTGTCCTTTTTGTATTTTAAATTCAAAATCGTGATAATGCCTTATTTAAACTGATTTTTAGTGTCCAACCGAAACAGGATTTTCAACCGAAACCGAAACCGAAAACGAACCTTCGGTCTGGGTGTGAGTTTCGGCCAAAATCGAAACCGAAACCGAAACTTATATAGACATTTTAATTTTATATTTTTATACATATTTAATGAAAAACAGTTATTGTAATAGTCATGTAGAGCAAAATATTTATTTATTTTAAAGTAAAAATCAACAATTTAACGTTAAGAAATACTTTTTTGAGTCAATTTTGTAGAAAAATCAACACTATCACCCATAAAAAGTTGCTCGCTAATTGAGAACATATTTTATTGTGTTCACAATATTGAGAGCATTTACTTAATATATCACACTCACACACTTACACACAATGTACACACAACTTAACAAAATCTCAGAAAATTTAACAAACCTGCTCAAAGGCCAAAAACTAAGTTTGTATAAAAAGAGTAAATTAGTTAATTAGTAATAAGTCATAATATTAAGAAATTTATGGATGATGATAACCGCTGGGAATGAGGTGATCACTATTTCTAATTTGTTTTGTGTTGTTAATTGTATTATACACATGATTGTAAGTATATAACACAATTAACAACATAAAATGTGCAGTAGCTAGGCATGGGCGAAATGGGCCCTCGCCCACGGCCTCGCACTTAAAGAGACCTCGCGAGGCCCCCCGTTAAATCTTTGAACCATTTCACAACACCAATCAACACGACGGAGTTTTTGGGCCTCTGGCAAATTGTGAGGTATCCACCGGACACAAAGCTTCCTGACCGCTAAATGTTCATGAAGGATTTTGTGCACTTGACTCATACCGATGCCTAAGCTTGTCCGAATCTGCTGATAAGTCACTATTTTGTCAGTCTCTATCATACGCCGCACAACACTGATGTTATCTTCAGTTGTCGCCGTAGAAGGCAGTCCCTCACGCAGATCATCGGTGAGATTAGTGCGACCACGCTTAAACTCATGGCACGAGATGAGGCTTCATCGTGAAAGGCCAATCGAAGTCTGTCATAACTTTCTTGTTGACTTAAATGACATCGAATTTCATAAAAAATTCTTAGATTATTGATAAGTTGACTTACAAGATGATTTATTAATAAACTAAGAAAAAATCATTGTACGAAAATTTTCTCGCGAAATCGTAAACAAATGACAAATTAAACCAAATTAGGTAAAAAAATTTAAATACATACACAATAATATTGGCAAAGAGTTCCATCTTATTTTTTTATTATATCGTTTACAAGTGGCCAATTCTAAAAACTTTCAGTGTCGCCCTCGTAGGTATGTCAAAGCATGTTTGGTAGGATAGATCTATTGGGTAGATTCTTGGGAACGAACGAAAAGCGGTCGCATTGATACAACTTCGCCCACGTTTATATTAAGTAATTAATAGCCTCTGATTGTAATCTGTTATTTAAAACAAAGTACCGCTGGGTTTCTTGCTGGTTCTTCTAAGGACAGACGTTTTTCTTTGAACCAGTGATAATTAAATGAAAGAGTGACTTTCAATAAGTATTATTTACAATCTATATTGAATAAAAAAGTTTCTGTTTCTGTTTCTGTACCTAGTCAGGTCATAAATTCTGTCACATGTTTAATATAAAATAATTGAAATAGGTTTATTCATTATGTAACCATTTGTATACCAAAATGAACTTAACAAAACATAGATTCTTATGACACTAAAGTTTATTCAAAATGACCTCCTTGATTTTGAATACAGTCCTTCAATCTGCGCGGCCAGTCGTCTATCGCAGCACGAACGAGGTCCATGTCAGTATCGGCGACTGCCTTAATCAAGGATGTCTTGAGTGACTCCAAATTGGGATGAGGCTTTGAGCACGCCTTTTCCTCCAAGTGTTGCCATATCTTGTAATCTAACGGATTCAAATCTGGACTGGAGGAGGGCCAGTCTTCGTGCCGGATGAAGTCGATTTCACGCGCCGCCAGCCAGTCTTGTATGCTCTTCACTCTATGAGCTGGCGCCGAATCTTGTTGGAATACCCAGTGCCTGTTATTGAACATGGTATGAGAAACAGGTTCCACCAGGTTCGTCAGGACTGTATTTTGATATACAATTGCATTTGTTTTTATACCTTTCTCACAAAAATGTACTTCTGTTAAGCCCCAATAAGAAACTCCCAAACATACCATGAGCGAGGATGGAAAATGACCTCGTTGGACACGCGGAATACGGTTGCTCGCTTCTTCACTACTGTGTGCGTACACCTTATCATTTTGTTTGTTGTAGCTCTCTTCTACGCTAAAAATTTTTCATCCGAAAAAAGAATTTCCCGATATTTTTTTCCCGCGTACCGCTTCAACAAAGCGCGGCATCTCTTCAGTCTCAGGTCCATTAGACGAGCATTCAAACGATGTCCTGTTTTTCTTCGATATGCCCGAAGCCCTAAGTCTTCATTTAACACCCTTTTCACCGTGGTTCTGCTTAACCCCATCTGAAGGGCCAATAATTTCTGCTTACGTTTGGGATTTCTTTGAATTCGCGCCTTCACAGCTTTTATCACTGCTGGAGTCCTAACAGACCGAGGGCGACCACTTCTTGACCTGTCATCTACACTAGAGTCTTCATTGTATCGTTTAATGGTACGATAAACGAATCTTTTGGTTATATTCAAATTTTTCAGTATGTCAAAAATTTGAATTGGCGCGTAACCGCAACGATGCAACGCAATAACTGCAACACGGTCTTCTTTAAGCGTCCACTCCATATTTAAAAATGAGTAAAATTCTAAAAAGTATACAGTTTTATTTTCATGAACAATTTGAAATTCGAATTTAATAAACTTTTTTGTGGCCAGCATTCTAAAAGAAAAGTTTTTACTGTGTGACAATACTTATGACCTGACTAGGTATAATTATGAATAATAAACGAGTCACGAACTCATCCGAACGACGCACGATAATCCACGAACATTGGTTTCGGCGGCGCCGAAGGTTCGGCAGATTTTTTGCCGAAACCGAAACTATTACCGAACCTAGATTTTTTTGATGAAACTTGCCGAAACCGAAACCGAAACCGAACCTTCGTCGGTCACTATGATTATACTTCAAACGCACACATTCGTAAGGGTCGATCGGTAGGCAAAAACGGTGTTGCCTATCGATCGACCCTCAAGACTTATTTACTCGTATTTTCAATAACTGCAATAACGCCATATCATTATTTATATATTTGAACTTAAATTTAAAATTTAATTATTATTTATAACATAATTTAATATAATTCATAAAATAATTTATTTATTAATAACCCTGTTTAACATATATTGGAGAAATTATCGCTGCCATAGGTAGGTGAATTGGTTATTTTCCGTAATGCATGCATATTGTGACGATCTTTCGAATACTGTACATTTGCGGCAAAATATATATATATACAAATGATTCGAGTACCTTATTACGGACGTAAAACTGGTTGCGTGGGAGTAATTTAATCGATGTTTGTGGGCTATTCAAAAAATGCACCGGCGCAACCTCTATTGTTCCTATGCAGTGAGAATGCACTCTCACTAGCGGAGATTGTACGGAATACGAAATTCGCGGTGGAAATAAATATATATACCTACGCTATAATCCAGCGGAATCTTATCGAAATATTGCACAACGCTGCTGAATTTAGGTCTTAACTTAGAATTGAGGCATTTGTTGAAAGTCAAACGACTATACAGTAAATGGACACTGTGGCCCATAGACATCTTCACCTATCTTCTATTAAGAATCAAAATGTAGATGCGTTATCACCCCTGAGGACTGAGATGGAATGTCTGGTTTTCAGTAAACAGGGTCTCCGGTTTTTTACACTCACCATTTTTTTATAGGATAACTGTGTATACAGTCCACCTGCTGGTAAGTGGTTGCTGTGGCCCATAGACATTTACATGTATCCTCGATTACGAATGAAAATGCAGATGCGTTGTCACCCGTGAGGACTAAGATGGAATACCTCGTTTCCAGTAAAAAGGGTCTCCGGTTCTCCACACTCACCATACGAAACACAGCAGCGTTAAACTGATATTTTATGCTGATATTCTGTGAGAGCGTGTTCATCGGGTCATCAGAAAACTAGGTATTCTATCTTAGTCCTCAGGGATGATAAAGCATTTGCATTTTGATTCTTAATCGAGGATAGATGTAGATGTCTATGGGCCACAACAACCACTTACCAGCAGGTGGACTGTGTGCTCATTTGTCACCCTAATATATAAAAAAAATGTGAGTGTAAAGAACCGGAGACCCTATTTAATGAAAACCAGGCATTCCATCTCAGTCCTCAGGGGTGATAACGCATCTACATTTTGATTCTTAATTGAAGATAGGATGTCTATGGATGGGCCACAACGTCCATTTACCATCACGTGGTCTGTATGGTCGTTTGAATTTCAACAAATGCCTCAATCGGCGCCTTCTAAGTTAAAACCTAAATTCAGCAGCGTTTTGTGATGTGATATATCAAAAGTCCACAGCATTTACTTACCATCAGGTGAAATTTTGCACAAATGTTTTTGAAATTTAATAAAAATGTTGTTTTATACAGCTGTTGACTTGTATAGTTTTAGAAAATAAAAATGCATTATTCAATCGGACAAAAGAAATTTCAACAATGTTATTTATAATGTGCAAGTAATTCGTATGCACTGTAACTGCACTCCATACGCCGTATTATAAAATGAAGGGAATTCAATTATGTATCGCGCTCGTTATTTGTTCTCACAGCTCTAGGCGTCTCGTCGGTAGACCTAGGCAGCCTATTGCGACATTATTGCAATCTAGTCTAGACTGGTGTGAAATTCGCACCGGCCATCGCTTACGCGTATTCAATGGCTGAGAACTGAGATTGATTCTAAACCGGTCGCGGTGCGGCGAGGTGCTGTTGCTAGTGATTTATTTGGGAAACGTCTAAACTTTATTCTAAATAATGTATTGGCGAATTTTTACTAATAAGTCGCATAAGCAATGTTACATTTTCAATTTTTAATACGCTATTATATCAATTAATTTTAGGTTATTAAATTAATAAAACGTTTGTATACTACTTTATTCCAGTAAATCATTTTACAAGCTATAAAAATATTTAAATTTTAATGACATTGTAATTAAGAAAAGTTAAGCTACAGGCTATATTATACGTCCCACGGCTGGACAAAGGCCTTCTCTTTCTTTTTTTTTATATCTAAAAGCGTTATGGAGTAATTAATAAATTTGCTCAAAACCGTTGCTTCCATTATAATTTTTTTTATTTATTTATTTGCTTTTCAAGGGAAAGATACAGTATAATAATAAATTACATAATAAAACATATAAAAGTAATCCTAAAAACCACTGAAGTTTCCACAGTTATCTAATACATAATAAAAGTTTGCCACCACAATATTATGTTGCATAAAAATAAAAAAATATATAAAAGAATAAAACTAACTAAATGGTATTCATAAATTAAACATTAAGTATTAAGCAGTTAAAAGTAATTTTATATATACAACTTAAAGTGAAACTACCAATTAAATATTAAGTTTTACAATATTTTCTTTGTAACTATTATATTCAAGGTGAAATATATCTAATTTACGATATTTTAATCTAAATTTTTTGCATGTACGAGATACAAAACTGTTTGAGGCATCGTTGTTTTAACTTTACGTAATTCAAAAAGAGGTTTATTTCGTGCACCTAATCTGTGACACGCAAGATTCACTTTGCTTAAAGGTAGGGGAGAGTCGATGATATTATTATGAAGCAATTTGTACAACAACATTTGATCTCTTATATCACGGCGTTTCGCGAGGGCACTACTATCTAAATTATCAATAATGAATAATACTATATTATTAACATAAGAAGTATGAGCGTAAGAAAAAATAATGTATAAGTACCGTGCTTCCGTTCAGTGAAACGGAATGCACAGTTTGATGATATGGCCGTTCAATTTCGCAATAATTCAAGACGAAGGCGCGAAAATGGTGCATCTGCTGGACCATACGTCGGAGAGGCCGGCTGGTGCGGTGGCCGAGGCGAGGGGGCGCAGACCGGATCTCAGACCCTAAAATAAAAACATCTATACCCAAATAATAATACGCACTGCTTACTCGGGACAAGTACGCGAGACGAATGGCGTTGACCCCCTGAACATTCCCATGCTAACTTGCCTCCCAACAGGATTTTTCTTAATGGTAGGGTGGTACTACGCTTTTAGAACTGAATAGGCCATTGAATTTTGTGTTTGGACTTATTAGCTTTTATTTTTAAGACTAGCTTTCATGGAGCACCGAAGCGGTCATGATCGCGCATCGCAAAATTAGACACATGACTTTTGGCATGTTTTGTTATCTCTGTTCCGCGGTTAAATGAAGAAATGTCTTTTTTTTTGTCTGAAAAAATAATTTTAAAACGTTTTGTAACGTGTTTGTCTATTTTAGATCTCAAGCTAATTGGTAAATGGTAGTCTCTTGAACTACATGGTTATGATTTTTTCAAAAAAGAATAATTTAAGTGTTTTAAGAAGCGATATTTTACATATTATAGTTAAGCCAGTGTTAGACTGTAATCCCACCTGATAGTAAATGGTGATGGGGTCCTGGATGGTCAATCGCACTATCTTAGCAATAAACCTATGTTTTTATTTTATTTTGTTTTTTTGCGTCAATCTCAACATGATATTAAGTAACGATTAATGTTCTTATTTTTTTTTATAAGGTAGGGTGGCAAACGAGCACACAGTCCACCTGATGGTAAGTGGTTGTTGTGACTCATAGACATCTACATCTATCCTCAATAAAGAATCAAAATGCAGATGCGTTGTCAACCGTGAGGACTAAGATGCAATGCCTCTTTTCCAGTAAAAAGGGTATCCGGTTCTCTACACTCACCATACGAAACAGCAGTGATAAGCTGCTATTTTACGCTGGTATTCTGTCAGAGCGTGGTCCTACTCCGGTCGAGCCGACCCATTCGTGCTACAACTATACTCCTAATATTGTAGCAGCATGGCTCTACCACGTAAAAATATTATACTATACGTATATACGTATTATAATATACGTATTTGTAATGGTGTGCACCTCATTTATACGTACACAATAATTCCCTGTAGGCTATATTATAAATGTGTCAGAATCAAACCCGCAGAACGCGAGTATACATACACCTTAGCTACAGCGCCACTGAGATGTGATCATTTTTAGGCTAGTAATAGCTATCATATTCGTATTTGCAGAAGGAATTTCTTAATACAGGCAATTGTGCATCTTATTAAACATATATTTTGTAACTACTTCAAAAAGGATGAGGTTGTCAATCCGATTGATTTTTTTCCTTTTTTAAGCAAGATATCTCCGAGGTCAGTAAACCGATCTCTCTGATTTTTTATGGGTAAAGTGCACTTTTGCAGGGTCATAAGTAAATTTATCCATATCCAATATAATAATAATATAAAGGTTTCATAATTCTTATTGCCTACTGTTATATATACAAATGAATCGTTAAATAATGTAACTATTTAGAGGAAATTTAGATTGTGATATATCTTCAACTACTCAAAAATTAAAAAAAATATACTTTTAATGAAAAATAAGAGCTGACACCAGAAAACAAAAAAGAATTTGTAGTGACGTTTACAGCTCAGGTTTCCCTATTGTAAGCGTCAGCTGAAATACTGCTGTGTAGAATAAGTAAACATTTGGTATTTATATTTTAAGAACTTTGTATGGCGTGCAATTAAATAAATATATATTATTATTAATAAACTAATTTTACATTTCGAAATCGGGGCTTGAACTCTTCTTTATACTGTCTTAGAACCGAGTTCATAATGTGAAATTATTCTATTCTTTTTAGTTCTATAACGTCAGCTTTTACATTTTACTCACAGCACCATACCAAATCATTGAATGGTGTAATAGGTCGGAGAAAATTTTTTTCGTATTTTATATACAAATTCAAGACCTTTATTTTTTCAAAGTTTAATTACATTTCATTATAATATATATGTGCCTTTTGTTGCCATCTTGTAGGTAGTGACATAATCCCTAATAATGTAGATATCTTGGGAAAAAAATGCGACAAATAGTTTTGACAGTCCTCTCTAGATGTTAATCTAAGACTACCTAAATAATTCTGAAGAGACCGAAACAGGTGAAAATCTAAGTGTGCAAGGTCAGGACTTCCTACCCACTCTCTCAATTTTTGCTCAGTGACCAAAAATATGTGTAGTCTGGCGTTATCGTGATGAAATACTGTTGGCAGTAGAGATCGGAATCGATGGTTTTGCCCGGCAGTAAAAGCTCATAATAAACGATGCCTTTCTAATTCTTTAATTTAATTTAATTCCACTATACGCACAGCATCCCCTTATTGCGTGTTAATCCGGGTTTCTCTACAGTCTGTGGAGCTTGACTACCCTTTGACCATGATCTTTTATCCGCGTTCTTGTCGTAGGTGATCCACTTTTCATCACGAGTGACCAATCGTTTCAAAAATGGTTCGGTTTCATTACGTTTCAATAGAGAATTGCAAATGAGTATACACGATTCATTACGTTTCTTTCAGTGAGCTCGTGTGGTACCCAAATATCGAGCTTTTTTGTAAGTATAGCAAGACTTTTTCAAATGGGTCAAGACTGTTTTGTGATCAATTCCTCGACTATGTGGTAACTACTACTATTCCGATCTTGCGCCACTTTTTCAAAAATGACATCGAATTTATCCGTATGAGGGTGACCAGAACGAGCTACATCTTTGACATCAAAATTTCCGGACTGAAAACGCTTGAACCAAATTTGTGCTACTCTTACTGACACTGCATTAGGTCCATAAACATCATAATTTGTTTTGGCGGCTTGAGTCGCATTTTCCTTTTTTGTAATAGAACTTCAGAAGGTATCGAATTTCTTCATTAGATTGACTCATTTTGGCGGACAGAAAAACAAAATTACACGTGGTAGAGCCATGCTGCAGCTATATTAGTAGTATAATTGTAGCACGAAAGGGTCGGTTCGTCCGGGGAAGGACCACGCTCTCACAGAAAACCAGCGTAAAATAGCAGCTTAACGCTGCTGTGTTTCGTATGGTGAGTGTAGAGAACCGGAGACCCATTTTACTGGAAAAGAGGCATTCCATCTTAGTCCTCACGGGTGACGACGCATCTGCATTTTGATTCTTTATTGAGGATGAA
The DNA here is from genome assembly GCA_033319125.1 of Parnassius glacialis. Classification (NCBI taxonomy): domain Eukaryota; kingdom Metazoa; phylum Arthropoda; class Insecta; order Lepidoptera; family Papilionidae; genus Parnassius; species Parnassius glacialis. The sequence continues at coordinate 37,521,142 of JAVANC010000019.1, read as the reverse complement.
TGTGGATGTCTATGGGTCACAGCAACCACTTACCATCAGGTGGACTGTGTGCTCGTTTGTCGCCCTATCCTATATAAAAAAAATTGAAAAATGGGGGGAAAAATGTTTTTTACTTTTTATTTTTCTTTTTCTTAATGTGTAATATGTATTGTTATTTAAACGAAGAAAAAGAAATTTTTCTTCAATTCTATACTAACAAAACAGAAAGAAACTTTTTCCCCGGCCTATTATATCACAGAGAAGACTGGGTGGCATAGTGCTGAGATTAGAGATTATCAGTGGGTAAGGCTTATTTTCTGTCTGTCTTAGCAGGGACTAACTTTATCTATCCACCGCATTGCGCAGACGGTACGGGGAGTCGAGTATGATCACACGTTACGTTATCGTCTCTGAATACCAACCTCAGACTCCATCTGATGGTTAGTGACCACTGCCGTGTACACCTGTACCACCTTTAAACAAAGAAGTCAAAAACACCGCGTTATATCTTCCGAGGTCTAAGATGCACCATGGCTCATGGATAGATCATCTCAGGCCGGTATTTAATAACAATTTCGAGTTTAAACTCAAATTAATAATGTTAAAATTTGTGTAAAATAATCATCTGGAATCAAAATATGACATTCTGAATTTTGAGGATAAATACGAGATTGTCTTTGTATACGGCCTCAGATAGATAGGGCAAACGACCACGCGATTCACATTATGGTAGGTGACTACCGCCGCCCATGAACAACTGCAACACCAGAGGAATTGCGGGTGCGTTAAATTTAAATTAACAGCCAATGGTAAATTTCACTGCTTGGTACATAACTCTGCGATTTTGAAGGGGTTTTGGAGCAGGAAAGAGTCGTACTATATCGATGGATGTTGTCTTCACCCATCATCCTCGCAATATATTTACTTTTTTCTTTTAAAAAAGAATACTATATTGTATGCTAGGAGTGGATCACGACAGTAGCGAATTCGAACTTTCGATTTTCCGAGTTTGCCGTCCGCATCCTTAACCATCGAACTACTGTCGCTTTTAATTTGTTTAATATGCAGGTTTCTTCACGCGGTTTTTCTTCACTGTCCAACGTGTAGTAAATCAACACATTGGTACTAACGGGGAGCGAAGTCTGGTCGTACTCGTATATTCCTTGAGTCACCGTGCTAAGAAATAAATGTCCCGTCTTATCCCTTATTAGTTTAAAAATCGAATATAAATTCCACACTAATAAAACTAAAAAGTTTTTTAGTGTGTAATAAATTGCAACCATAAAGGTAATTTTGGATCTGTGTAGGCTTGCAATCTGTCTCAACTTTGTACAAGTACATGCACACAGCTTGAGTCCCGTATGTCCAGTGATGTTAATTGAAAAATACTATTGTCTGCCGACTTCCAAAAAGGAGACGGTACTCAATTCGAGTGTATGTTTTTTTTTATGTGTGTTACCTCATAACTTTGTACTGGGCAAACCGATTTCGATGATTCTTTTTTTATATGAAAGCTGATAGTTCTCGTGTGGTCCCATATGAATTTGATCAAGGTCGGACCAATGGTTATTGAGTTATTCTTAAATAACCTATATGGAAGTCGGCTGTACAAAATTTTTAATTTTAAATTATTAGTTCTATGAAGTTAGATTTTACATATTATTAAATGTTATGGTTTACGATATTTTTGCTCAATGACCTCTTAGTGTCTTCCAACGGATAGGTCTTAAGATGAACATGGAAAAAACAAAAATTATGTTTAACATCCATGTCACACCTATGCCGGTAGTTGTTGGCAGCACTAAGCTCGGAGTTGTTGCCGAATATGTTTACCTGGGACAAAGAATCAGACTAGGTAAGTCCAACTTTGACCGAGAGGTCAATCGACGGATTCAACTTGGCTGGTCAGCATTCGGGAGATTACGACACAACTTCTCGTCAGGTATACCTCAAAACCTGAAAACGAGATTGTACAACCAGTGCGTGTCGCCAGTGATGACATTAGGATCTGAGACGTAGTCCTTCACTGCTGGCCGTATGAGGAATCTCAAGGTAGCTCAGCGAGCTATGGAGAGGGCTATGATCGGCGTTTCGTAATTGAAAATTATCTTTTAAATTAATTTGTTTTTTTTTTTTTTTTTTATAGGATGAGGGTGACAAACGAGCACACAGTCCACCTGATGGTAAGTGGTTGCTGCGGCCCATAGACATCCACATCTATCCTCAATCACAAGTCAAAATGTAGATGCGTTGTCACCCGTGAGGACTAAGATGGAATGCCTTATTTCCAGTAAAAAGGGCCTCCGGCCACCTGCACTCACCAAGCGAAACGCAGAGGTAAACCTCTACTTCACGCTGGTTTTCTGTGAGGTCGTGGTACCACCCCGCTTCGAGCCGGCCCATCCGTGTGACAGCAAGAGCTGCCGCGTGGCTCTACCACTGTTAAAACTGTTACACTGTTTGTTTGTGAAATTCACACAATATTATGTAATTGGAATCGAGTTAGGCAGTTCGCCCTACGCTTTACTTACTGGTACGAAGCTGCCGCTCGAGGATCTTTCTTCCCTATCGGTTGTCGATTCTTGGAGCTGAATTGCTAGCCAATTGCCACTTTAGCTTACTGATCCGTTGGGCTATGTACCTACTCTTGTTTTCAAGTTTTTAGCCCAGTCGAATTGGTTGTGTCGATTGACTTCTCGATCGAAGCCGGACTTAACTTATCGTACAATTTGTCTTAGATACGTAAACATATTCGTCAACAACTTGAGCGTGGTGCTCCCAACTGCTATTATACAATATACATGATATTTGTCAGGTCCATGTTCATCTTAACATAAAATAAATATGTCAAGAATATGAGAAGTTGTATGTAAAGTCTTCCAGCGATTCTGCCATAATGACTATATAGTCGGTAAATGGATGCTGAGTGATGTACTCGCCATTGATCATGATCTCGTATCCTTTTCAGTCTATTAGCTTTCACCAACAAAATATTCCAATGCAGCAGTAAATAATTTCGAAGATATAACTTCACCTTGTGTTAAGCCTCTCTGCAGTTGGATAGGTTTCGTACTCGGATCCATAGCCATCGTAGCCTTATCGTGCCAACACTTCATATTAAGACATGCAGAAAGGCGATAGATGTAGGTGGCTCAGTACCGTGCTTTGCGGACCTTGTTCAACAGTGGATTTTTAAAAGGCTATAATTATTAATAATAATAATAAGTTTTTTATTTTTCCAAAAGGTAGTACAATCAGATATTTACGTAACACTTAATAAAGTTAATTTGGTACATATATTTGAAACATAGCATCTGCAGGTGAACTAGGAGACCTGTGCATCAGCTGTCAGCGCCATATCCCCATCGTTAATTTACATAAATATTAGGATGCCAGCAAAAGTTAACTAATTAATATTATCTAACGAGTTTGTACCCTATGCTAACATAGCCTAGGTACAATGAAATTTAATGGATCACATGTTATGTTCCATATGTTAAGTTATTACTTATACCAAGGCAAAAGAAGAAAAAAAATATACTAATAATGTCGTTCTTAGTATAAATTATTTTCTTGTTTGTGCCTAATTATTAAAGATGATGATGATAATGATGAATCAAGTTTCAAAATTTGTATAAGATTTTGACCAAAAATTATGCCCAATAGAGTCAATAGCTAATGTGCAAAAAAACTTCAAGCTTTTATCACCCTGGTTGGTAATAAAAAAAGTCCATCCCTGAACTTACTCACACAGACGCTCATCGACGTTCTGGGTCTGGTTATCTTATGTGTGATGTGGTCATACCGTCTATCGTAGGCCTTGAGATTTGTCTAGTTACCTACGAAATACGATGACCTATGGCTATAGTCAATAATCATCGGGCATCTTACAACTTACAACATTCACTGGAAATGGGGTGGATGGGTTGGAGATTAACTTACTCCGACACCACGTGGTTATTATAGATTATTTATTTGTAAAGTATAAAAAACAATCTTTATTGTGCCTGCTTAGATAAAAATATATTTTTCTTCAAATATCGTACGCACTATACTATATATTCATGGTGATAGAATTAGCTTTTAAAGAACGGTATTTAACGGCTTTATACGTGGTAGAGCTATGCTGCAGCTATTAGTAGTATAGTTGTAGCACGAATGGGTCGGCTCGACCGGGGAAGGACCATACTCTCAAAGAATACCAACGTAAAATAGCAGCTTAACGCTGCTGTGTTTAGTATGGTGAGTGTAGAGAACCGGAGACCCTTTTTACTGGAAACGAGGCGTTCCATCTTAGTCCTCACGGGTGACAACGCAATTGCAATTTGATTCGTAATCGAAGATAGATGTAGATGTCTATGCGCTGCAGTACCCACTTACCATAAGGTGGACTGTGTGCTCGTTTGTCACCCTTATCCTATAGAAAAAAGATATGTGAATATAATTATTCAATGAACTCAAACCAAATAACAATAAATTGTTAACGACCACTACGATTCACGAAGCTTAAACAGTAATCTCTTCGTGACAGGTTGCTTTTCTATTCGTATAAATACTGTATTAGAAAGGGCAGCGAAATGATAACGCGTTTAATTAAAATTTACATTTCATAAATCGGTATTGGATCAGGGTATAGTGACCCTATTTATGCTAACAATTACATTAAAAAAAAACAAGATTTGTCACTGGCCGTAAGAGATTACTCTCACCTATCACAATTTCACCCTATTGTTGAGACATCCATTAAAATATTTTTATTTCTTTGCACGGCAACGAGTTTATGCCCTCATCGAACAAAAGGAGAATGGATGAAAGGTGGCATGCTAAAGTGTTCATACCGTATATCTATAAGCATAGAGAGGTTAAAACGCGGTTAAGGGTCAAAGATAATCGAAGGTGTCAGCAACACATTTATTTCAATATGTTTTTTTTACTTTTAAAGTAGTCTTTGGAATCACAGCAAATTTTAAGGTAATTTTTGATGACATGATAATTTGCAATTTGAGTTTTTTTTTATATGATAACGGTGACAAACGAGCACACAGTCCACCTGATGGTAAGTGGTTGCTGCGGCCCATAGACATCTACATCTATCCTCTATTACAAATCAAAATATAGATGCGCCGCCACCCGTGAGGACCAAGATGGAATGCCTCATTTCCAGTAAAAAGGGCCTCCGGTCACCTGCACTCACCAAGCGAAACGCAGAGGTAAACCTCTACTTCACGCTGGTTTTCTGTGAGGTCGTGGTACCACCCCGGTTCGAGCCGGGCCATCCGTGCGACAGCAAAAGCTGCCGCGTGGCTCTACCACTGTTAAAAAAAGTTACTTACTTTGGACTACCTCGTTGATCTTGTAGTCGAAGGGCCGTTTGCTGATCATGGGGTCCCGAGTTCTAATCCCAGATCGGGTAAAAATCAATTATCGGGTTTTTCTGGCAAAAAATCTCAGTAACAGCCCGGAGTCTTGACTCCGGCAACTTCTTGAAGTTGCCGGTGTTGCACCCCCGTGCCTCTCAAAATAAGTAAAGCCGTAAATTCTGCGCCTGATCTATCACCGGTCGTGTTGGATTCCCGTTCCATCGAAATATGAGAGTGAGACAATAAACAGTGCATCGGTATACACGTGCACTATGATCTTGTTCTGCGGAAATGGGTTAGTCTCCTTTGAAACTGTCCGCCGTGACCGGAATTCGATCTTGAGTACATAAGAATTCTTATCCTATAGACTTATCAGCCTATATTTTTATTCCTATCTACACAAGTTATTTCATTAGGCTATAGGCAATTTGTAGAAGCATGAGTTCGATGACAAGATATTAAATTATGTAAATATATCTTACATTTGAGGACAAGTTAGAATGCTTTACTAATGAATGTGTAACTAATATTGTAAATAAGAAAGTACGTGTTTGTTTGGATATATCGGTATCTAATGAAATATTGTATAGACGTCGATTATGTCCTGGAATAAGATATATTAGTATACCTTTATAGTAATCATAGTGAACTAGACAAGAGTTAATAATAAACAAACCATATATATATATATATATATATATATATATATATATATATATATATATATATATATATATATATATATACCATATGTACTGCACCATCCTACTGCAATCTATATCTATACAAATTTGTAACGTCAAAATAACAGTTTTTTACTAAATGCATATGAAAGTATATACGGTACTTAAAACAAAAACACAATTTTTAAATTTTTTGTCTGTCTGTCTATCTGTTTGTTCCGGTTAATCTCTGAAACGGCTGGACCGATTTCGATGAGACTTACACTGGCAGATAGCTGATGTTATAAAGAGTAATTTAGGCTAATTATAATTTAGAAAAATAATGGGGTTCCACGCAACACAATTAAAACCCTAAAATACACGCGGGTGAAGTCACGGAGAACAGCGCATCATCATCATCATCATTATTGCAGCCTTTCACAAGTCCACTACTGAACATGGAATGCCACAAAGCACACTCCCGAGCCACCTGCATCCATCGACTTCCTGCAAGTCTTACCAGGTCGTCACTCCCTCTAGTGGGGGGACGCTCTACACTTCGCCTGCCGGTACGAGGCTGCCACTCGAGAACCTTTCTTCCCCATCGATTATCGGTTCTTCGAGCTATATGGCCGGCCCATAACCACTTCAGCATACTAATTCTTTGGGCTATGTTGGTGACTCTGGTTCTACTGCGGATATCCTCGTTTTTAAGTCTATCACACAGAGAAACGCCGAGCATAGCCCTCTTCATAGCTCGCTGAGCGACCTTGAGATTCCTCATACGGCCAGCTGTGAAGGACTACGTCTCAGATCCTTAGGTCATCACTGGCTACATGCACAGGTTGTACAATCTTGTTTTAAGGTTTTGAGGTATATCTGACAGGAAGTTGTGTCGTAATTTCCCGAACGCTGCCCAGCCGAGTTGAATCCGTCGATTGACCTCTCGGTCAACGTTGGACTTACCTAGTCGCATTCTTTGTCTAGACCAAAACTAAATGAAGGACGTTATTTTTTTGATACAAACTCATTCATTTACTTAAAATGTAAATGTAATCGGTGTAACAGGCAAGATTATTCAAATTTATGAACCGTAATAAGTACTAAATGTAGCTTTTGAAGAAATGAAGTGGATATGTAAGTTTTATACCTACATGATTTTGGAAATTTATAAAATATCTTATATTTATATACATAAGGTCCTACGGAACACTTATGTTTTAAACATATCGATCACTAGTAAAAAACTTGATACACAATCAGTGACAAAAAATGTCCTTATCGAATGAGCGCCCACTCGAACATTTGTACGTAACTATATAACTATATACAACTTTAGTCAAAGTATTTAAGGTTGAATTTACATTAATGTATATTTATTTCAACTAGAATTACGTCAAAACAATTGGCGACAATTTTTACAGAATTTTTGCATGGGATTGTGGTTCTAGAAAACTCTAAAATTCCCTATAGGCTATAGGTATGCCAATTTTTTTTTATAGGATAAGGGTGACAAACGAGCACACAGTCCACCTGATAGTAAGTGGTTGCTGTGGCCCATAGATATCTACATCTGTCTGCGATTACGAATCAAAATGCAGATGCGTTGTCACCCGTGAGGACTAAGATGGAATGCCTCGTTTCCAGTAAAAAGGGTCTCCGGTTCTCTACACTCACCATACGAAACACAGCAGCGTTAAGCTGCTATTTTACGCTGGTATTCTGTGAGAGCGTGGTCCTTCCCCGGTCGAGCCGACCCATTCGTGCTACAACCATAATATAGCTGCAGCATGGCTCTACCACGTTTAACGCCAATTTTTGAGTAGCAAGTACGAGCAGCTTAGTGGTATACTTTTTGGGCGGCATTTTTTTTATTCTTACTTACAGTATTTATTAGATTTTTTTTGTTTGTAGGGAAGTGACAACTGTTATTTATAGCCTTAATATTAAAGAATGCTTATATTTTTTTTTTCTTCTACATTTCTTTCTTAAAATTGTAATTAATAATTTCATTGATGTCAAATCAGTTTCCTCATCCTTTGATATTTTAAGGCGAACATTTATTCCTTGAGCTGCCACTGCTCTATTTAAAATAATTAAAAACTATTATATTTAATAGAGTCGTGGTAAAAAAGTTAAAAAGGTTAAAAGCCTAGTTAAAATACCGCACTCGTTGACTTTACTGCATTGCCGTAGCGAGTGGGAGGACTGGGTGCACACCTCTTGTCTCGCTAGGATTTAGTGCTTCACCTAGTTATGAAACAATACCCTTCCTTCTCTTTATATTTTTTTTTAAATATTGAACTCAGGGTTTTTAGTATGTATTATTCGGCACGTTGCTCAAATGGCATGGCAAGTGGTGATGCAGCCTAATGACTCGGCTTTACAAAAGCCTTTTCAGTCGTACCTTAAAAAAAACGTATGTTTTAATCGGACGGAAAGACAGGTGTTGGAGAATTTTTCCTCTCCTTTAGATACTCTTAGTTGACTGTTAACTTATCTTTTGGGTGTTGTAATTTGGAGAAAAGTCCGAAAATCTGTGGCTTCTGATAGACGTTAGTATAACCATTTTATTTTTATATCTCATGTATAAAAAATAATATTTTGTTTATTTCCTACCACCACTAACAGTCATCCCGACTTTAGTGAGTTTCTTAAAATAAGTCAAATATAAAATACACAAACATTTGGTAAGTAATGCGATCGTGAATCTGTCTGCCAAGCGGATTGTTAAAGCTAATCTTCTCTTCAGCAGGAGAGGCTTGTGTTCAGCAGATCACTTTAAAAGGCTGATAAAGGAGAAGCCATCCATATCCATCATCTAATAATTAGGGCAACCAGAAATAAGTACGATAATAGATTAATTAAACAAAAATGAAATAATTATTTTATATGATTGGGTGACAAACGAGCACACAGTCCACCTGATGGTAAGTGATTCCTGTGGTCCAGAGACATCTACATCTATCATCGATTACAAATCAAAATGCAGATGCGTTGTCACCCATGAGGACTAAGATGGAATGCCTCTTTTCCAGTAAAAAGGGTCTCCGGTTCTCTACACTCACCATACGAAACACAGCAGCATTAGGCTGCTATTTTATGCTGGTATTCTGTGAGAGCGTGGTCCTTCCCCGGTAGAGCCGATCCATTCGTGCTACAACTATACTACTAATATAGCTGCAGCATGGCTCTACCACGTTAGAAACTCAGAAAATATTTTACAACATGCATATTTTGACAATGATAGAATAGTAAGCACCTTTACATTTATTTTGGTATGACGGCGGCATAAATATCTACTTCAATCAAAAACAAAAAAAAACCTTTGATTTAAATGCAAGTCTGCCAAGCGCCACCCGTGCGACACAAACGAGAATTGGAAATATAATGTCAAGGCCAGACGTCTTTGGCAGCAACATTGGCAATAAGTAAATGCACTCGTGAATCGTGAGTTTTAACTTTTAACAAACTTTTACTTCACTGTCCGCTTCTCAGATATATTCGTATTCGTGCTGAAATCTTCCTGTCTCGAACGAAATAGGCTCAGATAAATTGCATTCTACTGAAAAGTGAAAGTGGGGTTAATTTATAGATTTGATAATCTAATACAAAATCTATTTAAAAACGAGTTTTAAAGGTGTTTCATGACCTCAGGGTTACTTTAGTATTACTAAACTGTCATCGGTGTTACTAAACTCAGCAAGTAGGTACTTCAAAAATAGATAACAAATTTTGAACCGGAAAGAGATGCGAAGAAAGCAAGTTAATAATACAAAAAATATAAAAAAACAAGCTTTTATACGTGTTGTTAGGGTCAGCATACGACTCCATCAGCGGATTAGCTCCACTGTACCAAATGATTTCACTGCATTCGAAATTACAAAATTTCAGCTCAATCGGATGCTTGAGCTTTTTTTTATATAGGATAAGGGTGACAAACGAGCACACAGTCCACTTGATGGTAAGTGTGTAGACACTTACCATCAAGTGTAGATGTAGATCTATCCTCAAATATGAATCAAAATGCAGATGCGTTGTCACCCGTGAGGACCAAGATGGAAAGGCTCGTTTCCAGAAAATAGTGTCTCCGGTTCTCTACACTCACCAAACGAAACACAGCAGCGTTAAGCTGCTATTTTGCGCTGGTATTCTGTGAGAGCGTGGTCCTTCCCCGGTCGAGCCGACCCAGTCGTGCTAGAACTATTCTACTAATATACATAGCTGCAGTATGGCTCTGCCACGTAACAGACTTTTTTTTACTTAATAATATAAAAAACTGAAATACTATTCCCCGCGGTGTTGTGCCAACAACCCTAGCTGCGTTTCCTCGCTGAAGTTATATCCAGTTCTAGCTATTGGCTACTAAAAATTTATCGCAAATTTTTAATCGGAAAGACAAACGAAGAAAACAAATTGAATAAAACTTATAATAAGCTCAATGATTAAAACAGTAATTAGAAAACCCTACTGAACTACAAACTCGATGATTAAAACAATAATTTAAAATAAAAGATTTTGAAGTTAATGCGAAGGAATTGTGTAAGGAAAATGTAAGCATTCAGAAGCTATTTATTTACGTGATAGAGCCATGCTGCAGTTATGTTAGTAGTATAGTTTTAGCACGAATGGGTCAGCTCGACCGGGGAAGGACCACGCTCTCACAACCTGCGCAAAATAGCAGCTTAACACTGCTGTTTCTTATGGTGGGTGTAGAGAACCGGAGACCCTTTGTACTGGAAAAGATGCATTCCATCTTAGTCCTCATGGGTGACAACGCATCTGCATATTGATTCATTATTGAGGATAGATGTGGATGTCTATGGGTCACAACAACCACTTACCATCAGGTGGACTGTGTGCTCGTTTGTCACCCTATCCTATATAAAAAGAAGCTATAGAAATTATTATAATCTTTTTAATTTTGGATGCGGTTTTACTGTGTATTAAAACTTCATTTTCTACCCTTTGGAGGTTTGGAGATGTCTAAGGAATAATCTACGGAATATCAAAAGTTCAAGTTAACAACTAGAATGTCGTTTATATATTCGCGCGGTTGGTTTCTGGATCTCAACAACAACGCCACCTACCGGGTCCAATTATGAATCTAAACCATTCTCAATTCCATCAATATCGGTCCAGCCGTTTAGGAGAAGTTCTGTCACATACACACGGACAGAAGAATTATATAATATACTAGCTGGCCAGGCAGACGTTGTTCTGCCTTTTCCAACGACCCTTCCTATGAAAAAATCCTTAAATTCGCAATAAAAAAATATTGAAGATCACTTATCGGAATAAAAAGTATCCTATCTCTCAAGTTGGACCAAACTGCACACAGTGTGCAAAATTTCATTGAAATCAGTTCAATAGTTTAGAAGTTCATCGCGGACAAACAATGTGACACGTAATTTTTATATATAAATACTAGCTGACCAGGCAGACGTTCTGCCCTTTCCGAACGACCTTTTGCTTTCCCAAAAAAAACTCCTGAAATTAGCAATAAAAAAATTGACAGTCACTTATCGAGATAAAAACTATCCTATCTCTCAAGTTGGACCAAACTGCACACAGTCTGCAAATTTTTTGAAATCGGTTCTATCTGTTGAATACTTACAGCAACACGTGGTGGTTATACTACTAAATTGTAGCTTATATTAAACGTTTGCATTTTTAACATAGCGCCATCTATTAAATATTTACTCAATCCAGTCAACAGATATCGTCATCTGACAGAATCGTTTGGAGCTAACAGATAATTGTGACTGTCAAATAATAGACAAATAATTTTCAATAAAATAATATTGTATTGCGACTATAAATTGAGATGTAAGCTATCCTATCTTTTAAGTTGGACCAAACTGCACATTGACCAAAAATTTCATTGAAATCAGTTCAGTAGTTTAGGAGTCCATCGCGGACAAACAACGTGACACGTACTTTTTATATATAAAGAGACTAGCTGACCAGGCAGACGTTGTTCTGCCCTTTCCGAACGACCATTTGCTTTCCCAAAAAAACGCCTGAAATTAGCAATAAAAAAATTGAGGGTAACTTATCGGGATAAAAACTATCCTATCTCTCAAGTTGGACCAAACTGCACACAGTCTGCAAGTTTTTTGAAATCGGTTCTATCTGTTGAATACTTACAGCAACACGTGGTGGTTATACTACTAAATTGTAGCTTATATTAAACGTTTGCATTTTTAACATAGCGCCATCTATTAAATATTTACTCAATCCAGTCAACAGATATCGTCATCTGACAGAATCGTTTGGAGCTAACAGATAATTGTGACTGTCAAATAATAGACAAATAATTTTCAATAAAATAATATTGTATTGCGACTATAAATTGAGATGTAAGCTATCCTATCTTTTAAATTGGACCAAACTGCACATTGACCAAAAATTTCATTGAAACCAGTTCAGTAGTTTAGGAGTCCATCGCGGACAAACAACGTGATACGTACTTTTTATATATAAAGATATATAATATGCATGTACTTAACATATAAAACCTTTTTTCTAAATTAATGTTTTGATGAAAACTGCATCAAAATCCGTTGCGTAATTTAAAAGATGTAAGCGTACAGACGGCGGGAAGCGACTTTGTTTTATACTACGAATATGTAGAGATGTAGAGAAATCTTCATTCCATACTTTTTCACCCTTAGGGATGTAATTGCTGTTTTTTTGCGTAGTAGGGCCATGCTGCAGCTATATTACGGTTGTAGCAGGAATGGGCCAGCTTGACCGGGGAAAGACTATGCTCTCACGAATAAATGATGTTTCTTATAATAAATGTAGAGTCCGTAGTCTTTTTCTAGCAGTGCTATTATTTTGTCTGCTGGAATATTTTAATCGTCCTTTTTTGAACACAGGTACTACAAGTAAAATAAAAAGTAAAAAGTAAAATTCAAAGTCGATTTAATTAAAATGTCACAGCTGTACAAATTTTTAACTGATGCTAACGATAAATAATCAATTGATACGATTCGTTCATTCATTACAGTCTTTTTTTATAGGATAGGGTGACAAACGAGCACACAGTCCACCTGATGGTAAGTGGATGCTGTGACCCATAGACACTCACATCTATCCTCAATAAAGAATCAAAGTGCAGATGCGTTGTCACCCGTGAGGACTAAGATGGAATGCCTCTTTTCCAGTAAAAAGGGTCTCCGGTTCTCTACACTCGCCATACGAAACACATCAGTGTTAAGCTGTTTTTTTACGTTGGTATTCTGTGAGAACGTGGTCCTTCCCCAGTCGGCCCGACTCATTAGTGCTACAACTATACTACTAATATAGCTGCACCATGGTTCTACCACGTAATATAAATCAACGTCTATCAAAGCCTACCGCTGAACATAGGTCCCCATAGATTGCTATAGTTGCCACGCTTGGCATGCGGGATGGCAAACGCAGTTTTTTTTTCTAGTCTAAGAAAACAATGCTATTCATCTCCTGGTTTGCCTCTGTCGACTCTCACCCACGGGTGATAATATCATACCCCATATTACGGGGAGCGAATATTTTTACACCGCCATTCAGGTCAGCCAGGTCACCCGATTCGGACTGAAAATTATATATATATATATAGTATATACAGGGTTATTTTGCAATGACCGGCCAAATTTGCAGTGAACGTTCAGAATAAGTAATATAGGCAAATGGTGAAGAAAAATTAGTTAAAAACATCTCAAACATGCTGTCCTTTTTATCTTTTAAATTCAAAATGCGTGGTAATGCATTATTTTAATTGATTTTACTGCGCACGTAAACATTCGTAAGGGTCGATCGAAAGGCAAACATGTTGTTACTCATAAATCACATTAAATTTGGGATAATTTCAAATAAAAGTAGAAGCCTTATTTAGTCGCATTTTCAAAACCTACTAATTTAAATGATTGGTTATAAGTACACTTTTAATACCAGTCCAGTAAAATAAAGTCCAGTGCTTTAATAAATTATGCCGGTAATATTTTCTTTGGAATAATATATTTTATAATGTATATTATAATAATATATTTTTATTATAATATACTTTTTTAGTTTACTTTTTTAGCTATGGAAAAATCGAAATTGCTCTTTTTTTGGAAAGAGGTTTTGTTATTGTATAATTAAATTTAGATAGTATAATTATATATTTTATAGAAGTATTTTACGCGAATATTTACTATTGGATTTAAAACATAATACGTATAATGTAAAGAATTTTCCGCAAGGGAACACCTGATTTTAAAAAATATTTTAAAAATTATAATAAAATAACAATCTGTTATAGTAGAGCTCATGTAAAGGGTTATAAGAGCTGGAAAGTGTTCGACGCGCCGCGCCGCGCTCTCACTCCCAGTGCGTTGGTGTTAGCCACCTTTTTACTCAGGAATAAAATCATTGATGTTGGTAGACTTCAGATATCCTCGAAATATTATTAATTTCTAAAATATGCAGGTTACCCAATGGTATACTCACGTACTAATGCTATGAAATTTAAAGCGAACGCCCAGCTCCTGAGCTACCGCCGCTCCTTTTTATTTATTTTTTTATAATTTAAAGTATGTATACGGATTTTAAATTAGTACACATACAGATATTGCGACCAGACACGAACAAAAAAACAAATTATGTTCTATTGAGTATGCGACGCCGCGCTCTTCGCAAAGGTCGAAAACCTCGTCGACAATGGCTTTGAGATGGTTCCACGATTAAATCGCTGCTTTAAATCCCATGTTAGTTAGGTGTACGTCATTAACTACATAGCTTTAGATAGATACCTACTTTGTATCATATTTATTATAAACACCGATACTTTAAAGTATAGGTATTAGGTATTATAATGTAGTATAAATACTTAATTATATTTTGATGGACTTCTAAAACATATTTTATGACAACTTCTTTTTTAACAATAACTATCAAAATACCTATGTAATGACCAAATTAATTAAAATCTACCAACTATCTTTAAATCTCACACGCGCTTGAAACAATTGGGTACAAATAGAATTGCCCTTGAATTGTCAAAAAAGCAAATAGCAACGACCTCGACACAGTGAGGCCACAACTTACTATTCAACAAGCAGGTTAGATTAGGGCAGTATTTTAATATGCATAGTAGGTACGCGTTTTATGAATATAATAAAGGTGGAACTAGAATCCCCGGCTAGTTTTATTTGATAATGTGACGTCATCATCATCTGGGCCCCCAATTTGGATCGTAACATAGAGTCGTGAGCAGCGACCACCGACCCACAAATCTACAGACACAATAAATTCGGCAACGTACTGAACATACGGTGCGAAACGGCGCGGGTCAATGAACTGTTGACGTATTTAAAATACGCACTAAGTGCCTTATCGCGAATGTAGTACGGCGTGCGATGAGCAGAACGAGCTTGCTGTACTACGTATGTTTGCAAAAATGGATATTTATAGAAGTATGTCCGTGACGGACGATTCTTGCTATTTCTAAGGTCCCTAAATGTCTCGGTGAATGCAAAAATTTCTGTGGTTGTCAAATATGGTGAGTGGTGTTTTACTGTTGGAAATTCTGGTTTTAAAGACATAAAAATAGGATTACTCCAATTCAAACTACTTTGTAAATGCCATTTATTAAAAAAAAACATAAACCTCATAAATAAATAATAATGTCATAAAAACACAATTTGTCATATTTTAGAAGTAGTGATGTACTTATAGCTCCCTATCTTACCGATTGATATTTTGAAATTTATTCTAAATACCTATATTTGTAATTTTTGACTTTTACTCTTGATTCACCTTTTGGTAGTATAAATATATATTTAATTGTGTGTGTGCGTGTGTGTGTGTGAATTTATATGAACGAAAGGAAAATATCAATCTCAATCCACCACCATCAACGGAAACTTAAGATTTCGTTTTACTGCTTGTAGTAGGTACCTACTTAATGCTATTGATATCAAGAAAATGTGAGAAAGGAAATATGTCTGTCTACTATATATAATATACTCGCCTTCTTTGTGCAGTAAGATTCATCGTTGGGTATAAAGCGATTTTGAACGTGATTCCAGCACTTGTAAGATTCAAATTCCCAGTGAACGGGTCGCTTTGAAACCTTGTCCATACAAAGCGAGGCACCCGCAGTAGCCGCTCTACCTATCTACCCACATGCATCATACGGCGGATACAGGCCCGGGTTTCTTACACATACATGAGAAGTACGAAGGCCAGTTTTGTGTATGTTCGCGAATACATACGGCTTCAATAATCAGCAGGTGAAGCGAACTAAAGTAAGGGGTTATTACGATTAACTCTTTTATCCCTTCGTTTCCATATCAAAGAGTAATGAACCTTGTTCTCTACTATGGACATTGTGGATTGGGACTTGGGACCTATTAAGCGTGTGATGATTATATTCGCATCTTTTTAATTGTTGTAAGATATATATACAACAAAAAGTTTGTGATTAGATATTCTTAATAATATTTGCTTGCATTATATTATATCACATTAAGTAGTTATTTTTTGCAAATACGTTTATAATTTTGCCAAATCATTAATTGTACAAATTCTCAGAAGTCAGATCTAATAGATAACATGGATAAAAGAAAACAATTGGTCGGTTGTGCTATTTTTATTGATAGATAGATTGCGATATCGTAACGTTTTTATTATGCTTATCATAATAAATGGATTTCTAAATTATAAAATTTTAATTGTTGCAACAAAGGTTCAACTGACAGTGAATCGATTACGAGTAACGAAGGTCAGAAAGTATGCAAGTGTGAGTGCGTATGCAAGTATGCAAGCGAGCTCGGTGCGGCGTCGTTGCTGCTGCACGCCTGCACCGCCGGTTGCAACACCCTCCCCTCTTCGCTCTCGGCTTCTCGCTCGTCGCCGTCTTGCCGCTAGCCTGTCTCACCTCGCGGCCGGCAGCCTTGCGCGACGCGCCGCGCTCTTTCACATTCAAAATTATTCGCAACCATTGCAAAAACTCTCTGTGCAATAAAATATCTTATCATTTGCTGCGGTCGCATTAAGTCTTTACATGCAGAGAATTCTTAGACTTTGCAAACAAATTAAGTGCCTTTGAAAGTTTGAATGCACTCCTCGTTGCATTGAGTTCCGCGCGCGTCGTTATGAGAACCCCGTACTGGCGGTCACGTTGACGTCGCGCGGTGCCGCCATATCTGTCTCGGCCACCAAGTAGCAAAATTAATAGGTAATTATTTTCGTGTAGTGTTTAAAATTAATTTCATTGTATTGTGATCATGTGCTACAGTGTTCCCAATCTATAGAATAAATCCGTGTTGATTCCAACTGGATTCTTTTTGGAATATAAGGTGCGCGCCGGCCGGTTCTTATCGGGTGCAATGCAGTTGCACTCTCAACTTATTGCAGTTTCGCATTCGGCAAAGTTTTATGCGCGGAAAGTTCCTAGTGTTGGTTTTTCGATACAAATGGAATATCAGAGTGTGTTAAAGTGAATTATTTTATTAAAGTGGCATGTGTTATAGTTTGTAAGAAACTTCATACTCTGTGTTATTTCGGTCATTGACCGCCGGATTCGCATCCTTATTTTGTTATTGCTTTCATAAATTAAAATATTAAATTCCGATTTTCGTTTTTAGGATTAAAAAATTATTTCACTTCACTAAAAGAATGCAATAACCCGCGCATCCGCTTTTTGAAATTATATCTTCACCCGGATGGAATGAGGAGTGCACAGTCCTATTGTTTCATAGTTTCATATGTTTGATCATCATTTGTTTTTTTGTTTTTCGGACAATTAGAGAGTTGTCATTTTCTTCCAAAATTACAAAAATTGCAAAATAAGGTAATTATTATTTTATTTCCATATTTATGTAGTGTATAAAATTATTGCAAGTTATCACTGCATAAAAACATTTGGCACCGCTCTTACGTGTGGTTTTCAATATTGATATGTATGACATCATCTATAGGTGAGCCATTCGAGTCTGAATTCAGATAACAGTAGCTAAAGTACAAAACTTTGTTTAGAACTTGAAAATGTGATGTTGAGGGTTCAAATTAGTGTAGTGAGTGTATCAATCTTTCATAATTGTCCAGAATGGCGGAGGGCAATGGAGAGATCCCTGTTGAAGAGGTCCCTGGAAAGGACTCTGATGCTGGCCGTACACCAGACTACCACAAACTCATTGAATATGGCTTGGATCCTAAGGTAAAGAAAATCATATACAATTAATGTTGATTAACTGGATCCAAATTTGTGTTTCTCTTTAGAAAGTATTTGTTAAAATAACTGAATTCATTCTAGAAATATTTTTTTTTGTAGATGCATTATTCCTCTATACTTAAAAAAAAAAATTATTTATGTTGAAATTGTTCTTTTAACATATATTATTCTGCAATATATTATATATAATTGAGAAGTCTTGAAACAACGCCACATTATTCTGTATCAGGTCATAATAGGGGCCAATTGCTGTTAACCTTAGAATTATCAGTTCTTTATAAAAGTTTTACTGTCTTGTAAGAATCTGAAAAGACATGTTCATTTATATTTTCTGGTTGGTTGAATTCCAATAAGAATCTTGTTTGAATATAAGTTTTAATTTGATCAAACTAGTATTAGTATATCCTTTTCAATTGAATAATAAGAAAAATGTCTTTTTAATCATAAGTATAATAATTTTATGCCTTTTAGGTACATACCTACACTTGAAAGTACCTAATGTTTGGAATTCAATCATACAAAAATCATTGATTAACTTCCAAGAAAATTTGTCTTACTGTCAGCATATTCATATTATTGAAAAAAAAAATGAAATAGTGTTCTACAAACAAACTTTTGTAATATGTATTGTGTTTTTATTTTATATAAATGCTATTTTTTTGCATTTACAGTGCTATGATTATAGACTCACCTCTCACCTTTATTATCTATGCACCTTTATTGAGTTTTTACTTCATCAAAGCTTGTCTCTAAAAATATCACTGTTGTCATAAACAATTTTATTTGTATAATTCATAATATTATATCAAAATTTTTATTGACATAAAATGTGCATATAATTCTTATGATATATAATAAGTATCTACTTGATTTTTTTTAGAAATTGTGTGTTGAAATTACTTGTTTTTCATATAATTTCTAGATATTTATTATCATCTATTATAAAATTAAAGATGACAATGAGGGGCCTTGTGAAGGGTTAATGAAAAAACAAAATTGACAAATAAGAATAATAATTCCAATTAAATAACATATGCTAGCCTAGCAGCTATTCTATATTCACCAAAATCATGTTATTGTTCACTAGCATTTTCTTAATAGTAATTTTAAATGTAGATGATAGGACTATTTTAAAGAGGATTTAGTAATGGTAATGTTTTACTAAAATGTTACCATTGGCAAAAAATATTTAAAATCATACAATGTTGCCATATTTTAACTCAGGGGGTAAATCCATTGTAGATTTTTTTATTTTATAAGTAACCTTAAAATTGTAATTTATGTGCATTAGGCGTACTAAAATTGTTGTAAATTGCAGGTGGCCGCCAAGCTTGATGATATTTATAAGACTGGAAAGCTAGCGCATGCCGAGTTGGACGAACGTGCGTTAGATGCCTTAAAAGAATTTCCATCCGACGGTGCTTTAAGTGTTCTTGGACAATTTTTAGATTCAAATCTTGAACATGTATCTAATAAAAGTGCTTATTTATGTGGGGTCATGAAAACCTATAGGTGAGTGGTACAATTTAAAAAAAAATTCTACATAGAGCAACCTAACAAAATTTGGACGGTATCCAAATTGCATGTTGGATATTTAGGTCGACTGTGAAAAAATGATTATATACTTATTTCAAACTGTTAGCCAGTATGTACGGTTAATAAATTTGTTACAAGGGACGCCATCTTGTGTTATTTTGTACAATTATTTGAACTTGTTTTATGGTGTTGCATTACAAAACTTTTTCAATTTTACGTTACAATTTTACAAGAAAAAATAATTATAATGCACATTTAAATTTGTACAGTTGTATTCATAAAAATATTTAAAGTATGTTTAATATATTCTAATTTGGCTACTACAGTCATTACAAAAAAATATGTTTTCAGGTTAAATTTTACATTAAACAGCATTCATAATATTTTTATTATCAAATAATAATATCATATATCTATATTATATCATTCACTAAAGTAATTAAACAAAATGTTCCACTACCCTGTGTGTCATCCTGTGTATGTCGTAAGACGCGACAGAGGGAAACAATCAGGAAATGGGCAACAGCAGCTTGATAACAGCTAAATAAAAAGCTGCTGTTGCAAACCTGCTTACCAAGCGTGGCAGCTTTGGCAAATATGATTATATGAGTATGATTATATATGAGTAAATCTTTGAGGAGGTCTTTGTTCAACAGGGGACTTTTGATAAGTTGTAATGGTGACCATATACCTATTTGACGTTTTCTTCACCATCCTGGTTTGGCATGGGCCTTTCCTGTTACAGGGAGTATTTGCCATTAATGTCGCGCTTGGCAGGCATGTCGGCGATCGCAGTGCCAGACTTTTCGTACCTTTGACTTCCCTTCGCCAGTCTAAGTAAACGCGATGGTCCTACCGCCATCTATCGGAAGCTATATGTAGAAGTATATGGATATAATCTTAGTAGTAAGAAGGTGTCTGTTTTCCGTCATTTGCCACAAAATACCAACAAGCGGTTCTTTGCTGATTGAGCTGTCCCATTCGTGCTCCAGCAAATATACGCTGTAGTTCGCCTCTACCACATAAAGTGCTTTGCGATTACGGCAAACCAGCTCATTAATGGAGAGTAGTAAGTAGGCTCAGTCTAGTATGTGTGACTATGACGACTTCGATCTTTTGTTTTGTTAAATTTGTAGCTTGCTAGATTTGTGTTCACAAAGGTTTGTATGATTTAAATCCAACCAGTATGTGATTGCCATTGCGCTAAGCTGCCTCGTATCGGTAAGCGAAGTCTACCAAGGCCCCCTATTAGATGGAATGACGACGAGGTAAGAGATGAGAAGTGTTGGAAAACAGTGGATGCTGATGGTTTAGGGCTGTGATTTGTAGCATTCCTTGGACGAGGTCTATGTTCACCAGAGGACTTGCGAAGGCCTGTAATGATGATGATGATGATAAACAAGAGAATGTACCGAGTCGTAACACCACTTATCGGAGACATTTGCCTTAGTGATGCGCGCCACCACCGCACCGCATCGGGAATTTTTTTAACCTATATTGTTACCACCACCTAAATTCCTAATGAAAATATAGTTTTACTAATATAACGAAGGGGTGCAGCGTTAAAGGTGTGAGACGTCTGGCAGTGCGATCGTCAAGCTGCCTATCAAACGTGACGATTAATGTCCTCCAGACCGAATTTACGTAGAAGCCTCACATAGAAATCACATGACCACAAGTCGCGTTTACGACCACTACACTAACGAGGCGTCATTACCGCGACGATTAAGACAACGAGTAGGCCGATGTATGTAATATTCTGGATTCTCAGGGTGATAAAGAAGAAGGGAGAATACATTTTGAAAGCAGTAAAATATGTATATTGTCTGAAGAAAGATGTATATTTGTCTTCCAGACAGAAAAGCAGGGCGGGCGTGCAAGGCGCGCCCGCGTTGGCGTCCGCTGTCCAGGTCAAGGGCCCCGATGAAGAGAAAATTAAACAAATCCTGGCCAGGACTGGCTACTCATTAGATGTGACCACAGGTGAGTATACCATATAAATACATTCACTCTGTTTGGACCCTAAAATGATGCTTATTTTCGACCATGACGCCAGACGCCTAGGATTCAGTTTCAGTTCGTCACACTCTACAAACTAATTCGATTGCATAACTCTGGTGCAAACTGATGCCGGTGGAAATAATTTCGGCAACTGCGTTGTTTTATTAATATATAATAAATCAATAAAGCGGTAAACGAATTTAAAAATAATACATATTTATTTTAGTAATTTAATTTAATCATTGATACCACTATAAATCAAATAATTTAATGCTTAAAAGTATAACAAACAATTATGGTTTATTATTCGGTCTTGAATAACATTATTTTTTGTGGTCGTACAGTTTGTGCTAGCGAGAGGTGTATAATAGAAGCGACGAAATTTATATTTTCACTCTTTGTCTGCGCGAGTTGTACATAAAAACTTAAACGCTGCCGCGTTTCCGGCTTCAAATAAAAATAAGTCACTTAATTTACGCGAATACGATTCTAATAAGATTCTAATAAGAATAAATTGCATTAAAATTTTCGTTACGAACTTTCTGTGAAATTTCTGTATTTTTTGTTTTCATAATAAAGAGGATATCGAAAGACAAGCGTTTAAAAAAAAAGTTACAATCAGGGGGCACGGTAGTGCCCCCGCCAAGTCGAGCAAAAAAGCGGCACGGCCGTATCATCCTTTTCTCGAAGCAGTTCAGGCCATTTTCGAAACCCTATAACTTCGTTGTGGATAAAATTATAAACCTGAATTTTCAGTAACCAAGTAGGCATTGTATCAACTTAGTACATTTCAAATTTCATTAAATTTGAACCAGTTGCTTAAGAATTATAACTAGTCAAAGTTTCTTAATTTTGTCACTCACTGACTGACCGATCATCAAAACTCTAAGGCACTTCTAGCAGACATAGAAGCTTCAAACTTGGAATTCAAATATTTTTTAGTATATAAATCAAGGAAAAATTAAAATATTTTGCAATATCGGTCCAGTTTTCGAGATACACCAACTGCATAAATAACTTTGTAATCCCATACAAATATATAGGATTACAAAGTTACATTTGCAGTGAATGAATCAGTGTACCTATATATGTATAATATAATGGAATAATAGGTGTAGATAGGTACCTAGATATAGCTTTCTACAAAAAGAAATGAGATGCCATCAAAAACATAACTTGTAAAAAAACCAAGTCTCGCAACTCAGTTCTTCTACCGTAAAAAGTTGTGAGATCCATGTAATACCAAGTCGTTTAATTTATTCAGTCCTTACTTAAGGGTCCTTCTGTCTTAAGTTATTCCGTAATTAGCTAACCTAACAACATCTTATAGTGACCATATCAATATTAAAGATATTTTATGTTTTAAATAAATAAATTGACTTGGCAATCGCACTAAACAATCTAATTTAATATAATATGTATAACTTGAGAGATACATTGTGTTTTCATGCGATGGCCAAGTCAATCTATTTATTTAAAATATAAAAGATTTTTAGTATTGATGTGGTCACTATAAGATGTTGTTAGGTTAGATAATTACGTAATAACTTAAGACAGAAGAAGGACCCTTAAGGAGGGACTGAATAAATTAACCGACTTGGTATTACATGGATCTCACAACTTTTTACGGTAGAAGAACTGAGTTGCGAGACTTGGTTTTTTTACAAGTTATGTTTTTGATGGCATACGAATTTACTATTTTAATAAACCTAGCAAGCTAACAGCATAGCAAAGTGGCGAAGCAATCAGCTTTGTAGCGGTTTCTAACGGTTGCCGTTGAGCAATCAGTTTCAAAATAGGAGGTTCAGATGCCTGGGTGATCAGTAATCGATTGCTGAAAACAGAATTTGAAAATTCGAAACCGTTCTCGAGATAATCGTGGGGCAGACGGACAGACGGACGGACAGACGGACAGACGGACAGACATCGTGAAATCAATAAGTGACTTCGCAAGCTTCGCCACTTAATAAGTGACTTCGCAAGCTTCGCCACTTAATAATTAAAGAAATATAGGGTTACGTGACAAATTAGCTTGTGAGCTCGTAATAAACATCTGTTTTAAAAATCGTGTCTATGAATAATTGTCACACGTAAATTAAAGGGACTGTTGTCCATCTGATGATATTTAAACACAAAGATGAATAGAATGAAGCCAACCTATGGATATTATATTTCATCTGACGAACAAAAGAAATATTTTTGATTGCACCCACGCAAGCATGCACGCACAAACGCACGCATCAACGCACGCACGCATAACACACGTGCGCCACATATTCATCGTTACACATACACGCACACAACCATCACCAATCAAAACCAAAACAAAACCAGCGTCCAGCAGTGAAATTTTACGTGCGTACATCCAGCACCATGCGTGCGTTAAGTGCGTGTCAAGAAGTTATCATGGTTTCGGCGTCACTTGGAATAAACGCAACGTTCCTTCTATCTTTCTTTGGTGACCTGAGATCTAGTTGCACTGTTTAGTGGTTTCAAAGTCACTAAATTGAGGATGTGATTTTGCGTCCCATGGATCTATTTTTTGTTTAAATCAAGCAGTAGAATTCACTGCCTTAGGAATGTCCCAAAAAAGCGCTAAATGACGCATTTCTTGAATGATTTTATCGCACGTAAAATCTAAGATCATAATGAAGTGATTTTTAAATTTTTCCGGATTTTTCTTTAGGTGATAAGGGCCCTGCCCACATTTGTTAAGACATTTATATCTTAAATCTGATATGAAAAAAGGTAATTTAGGAGTTTGCCTAAACCCATTTCAGGTCAACGTAAGTATGGCGGGCCCCCGCCCGGATGGGAAGGCGGCACACCAGGCGCCGGCTGCGAGGTGTTTTGCGGCAAGATCCCCAAGGATATGTATGAGGACGAGTTGATCCCGTTGTTTGAAAGATGCGGGACCATTTGGGATCTCCGCCTCATGATGGATCCCATGACGGGCACCAATCGCGGCTACGCTTTCGTTACCTTCACCACTCGGGAGGCCACGCAACGGGCCGTGCAAGAGGTTGGTTCTCAATTCATTTCCATCCATCCCTCATTCGATGTTGCCATTATGATGCGATTCCTTTGCGCGTAATTGAACTACCATGCTTGCATTGCACGCGACAACCAGTGTTCAAATTTCGCGTCAAAATATTATTTTCCGATCGACGTAAGTTGTACCTACCGGTCCGTTGTGTAATAACAAATTGTTGCTGAGTTGAATCGGGCACACGATGTTTAACGCTTTAGATATTGGTAATATGTAATTACAAAATATGATGAATGTAACAACACTGCTCGATAATGTGAGTTGTTGCATTTCTTAAATCATTTTTAATTTTTTTTTAATAAAAGAATTACTTTTTTTTGGAGCGTCGTTTGGCGTTTAATTACGCGGAACAGGATGGTTGGGTGTTGTTCACTGTTGTCTGGAGAGTGGTAAACGTTTTTCATCAGTCCATCAGTTCCTTCTTGTTCACTGTGGCTAATTTACCCTTGTTTTTTTTAAATATCTGAATTTAAAGATATCTCGTTCTTAACACTGAGTTATGCTCGCACTGGAAACACATTTGGGCAAGTCTGCAAAAGAAAGAAATTACCACCCTCTTGGATACTTTGTCGATTTTGTTGCAAAATATTATTTGAGATTAATGTCATCTACTTTCAAATGTAACTTACCTTTATTAAAGTATTAATTAAATATAGATTGAAATTAATTTATATTATAAATATTAGAATGTTATTTGTTTCCCAAATTAGTTTTTATTAAAGGAAAAATCTATTAACTTAGCTTTGTAGATGCCATAAATCTTTGCCTAAAATGGATGTTATCAAGCACATCTCTATTAAAACGCAATGTTAAAGCACAACATTCGCTATGATACATGCGATCGTCTAATCTATCTATTGACTTAATTGGTTATAACAAATTTGTATCTAAAAACATCAAAATGACTTTATTTCACTGTATAATTGGTGCATAATGAATCTGAAAACAAAATTCTAATTTGACGTCTACTTTCCAGGTGACTCGCCGAATGTTTAAGTATAAATCCCTTGAACGATAACTGATTTCACTACACAAATAGTTGGCTAATGGTTTGGCGACTTCGTTTTGTACATTTACCCAGCAATCGGATGAAATCATTATTTTTTCTAACACAACAAAGTGATCTATAATATTTAAAATGTTTCTTTCAAAATACTGTTCAATAATGATTTCAACTACCACTGAAGTTGCCAAACACGTGCCATACTTGCAAAAGTACCTCAATATAATCTGCGTCCAGTATTTTTGCAAGTTCCCAATCATTTGCCTGTTTAATATGATGTATTCAGTCACACTTGGGAGATTTAGTCTTAAGCTTTTTTTCATTTTTTAAGGCATGATATTAATTACTTACCGACGGCGGCCATTTGCATCTTTAGTCAGCCATGTTGTTTTTTGTTTTTGTACAAATTAAGTAGAACAATACTAGTATTATATCGCTATCTAAATACAATTATTTAGCGATGTGTATCTTTTTAATTTTGCATGCTATAGATGTAACATGTCAACATGTCAGTGTCTACAACATTAGCCCAGCCTGCCTTAATACGTTCACTATGTTCTTAGAATAATTTTTATTTGAAATATTTTATTGCATATGGCCGCCGTACCAATGTAATCACTGAAATTGTGTAAATGTGCAAACATAACACCTATAAACTGATCTAGCCTCGCTTGTCCTGAGATATCATCCCATTCTCTACTATTGCACCTCGTTAAATTTTGAGTTGCTTTAATTTTTTTTTGTTACCATTACATTTTTACTCGCTTTTTTTATTTTCACTTCATCAAACGGTCCACTTACAGGGTTAACTTTCAATTGGCTTCAAAATGTTCTCCTGCTGAGAATTTAATATATCTCAGGCTCTCCTCTTTGCTCAATACAACACTTTTGGCTTATCATCCAAAGTACAGTTAACTCATCACAATTGGCTCTAACCGATCATCACTCACGAGGCCCGCGCGGAGATCATCACGACTCGTCGTGCTCCGACACGAACGATCGAACGACCGTCGGACCGATCGAATCCAAAATTGATTCCTTTTTTTCAAAATTTTTCCCTTGTTATTTTTCCCACAGCTCGATAATCACGAAATAAAACCTGGGAAGACTCTGAGAATTAAGATTAGCGTACCGAATCTGCGACTTTTCGTCGGCAACATTCCCAAGTCTAAAGGCAAAGAGGAGATACTGGAAGAGTTTGGTAAATTAACAGGTAAAGTGTCAAACGAATGAATTAAGGAGTTAGTTTTTTTTTTGGGTTGATTGCGTGGGGCTTGGTGTGGACCGCTGAGGGTGCCCCGCTTGCGTCCCGCTTGTCCCCGGCGTCCCGCCGTCCCGCTTCCGCTCCCGCTTCCGCTCCCACTCCCCCACTCTCCCCTCTCCAGTCTGCGGGCCCGGACTCGTACGCCCGGCCCCGCCCATTGGCTATTCTCCCTCGAATTGTTCTTGCAGCTGAATGATTATGAAATTCGAAAGGGGAAAAAGATTGGCGTTACGGTTTCCTTTAACAATCACCGTTTATTCGTGGGGAATATCCCTAAGAATCGAGATCGGGACGATTTGTTTGAGGAGTTTACTAGGCACGCACGTAAGTCCTTGTCGAATTCATAATATGTGCTATTCAGTTCGTACGCGGACGAGGTGGGGGGTCGCGTGGGGGGTGCAGGCGAGGCGCGCTACGTCTTCCACGTGGCCCTCGTGGCCCGCGTGCCCCCCGCCAGCTATGTGCACGGCCACACGGCCCCCCGCCCGTACCTCGCTTACTCAAGTAGATTTGCAAAAAAAGAGTGTTAACCGATTGGCCTCCGCCTCGAGAATGCTCACTGGTAATGACTGGAGAATCTTGCTGTTGTTCTCTAGACTTAGACTTCTTCAGTATTTGTTCTAAAATATCGTTTGATTTGCTTCATATTTTCGTAGCGTTGATGGAATGAACTTGAGCGAGGGGAGGGGAGCTTCATGTTATTATTATAATATCAGAGCTCGCTTGCCCGTTTACTGCGTTATATAAGCTTTCTATGATTGCAGCCGGACTCGTAGACGTAATAATATATAGTTCGCCCGATGACAAGAAGAAAAATAGAGGATTTTGTTTTTTGGAATACGAGTCACACAAAGCGGCGTCGTTAGCTAAGCGTAGACTGGGGACTGGTAGGATAAAGGTATGTATTAATAGTAATTTCACGTTTTTTACATCATCGAGAAATTATTTTTTACTGCTGATAAACTCCAGCTGGCTAATCACCATTAACCATACCGTCACACAGTCCATCAAACAACTTTTATCGTATTCGAGAGAGATGACTGAAGCTGTATACTGTAGGATGGTTTGGATTCTAAACGTGTTTCACAATCTTGGACCTCACGCCACCTTACATCAGGTGGGACTGGGGTCAGACTTTAGCTTGCTTAATCAAATACATGTTTTGTTCTACTTATAGGTACTTCGGCCTCTTTAACACTTTCACTGTCCGGTTTTCAGACACAACAAAGTTTTAAGACAATAGCAATGACCAATATGTAGCGCACGGGACAGCGGAAGGGTTAAGATTAATTCTGCTGAACGTTTTTTATATATATTTTTTATTTTTATTGTGTACTTTGTTTCTACTTTTTACTGACAAAGTGAAGAGACTAGTTCCAAAAAGCAATTTATATTGTATTTATTGAAATTATACAGTCGTATATTTTATTTAGATTTTTATGCACGTGAAAATATTTTATCATTTCAGTTCAATTATAACAAGTTCTATTTAAATCTTGATTTTTTCTTGCTTTTAATTGAGATTAAGCTTAAATGACCATTAGATGACAATATATTCATTACTTAGGTCTAATTTAGACTCTAGTTTCTTTTCAGTTAACTGTACTGTTTTTGCGGATTATATTAAGCGTAAATGTTCGCGCAATCAGAGTCGCTTATTTGCACTTAATTTCCATTATTGTAGACACATTTATCGATGCCGTTACGGGAATTGTTTTGCTATTATTTTTAAGAACATAGATTATTTTAGATGTATGAGTGTCTTCTTATCTGTCCCCTAAGCATGATTTGTCTGTCGGTTCTAATTTGTATCGCCATCGAATTACATTTTATGACAAACAGTTATGTCCGTCAAGGGCGCTGTTCATATTTTCATACAATTTTAGTCGTTAATGTCAAAAACTTGTGCTAAGGCTACCTACAGATATGATTTTGTATCCAAGTCTTAATTTTAAAGAACATTGACACTTATCATGTTTGCTAGGTTTGGGGCTGTGATATTATAGTCGATTGGGCAGACCCTCAAGAAGAGCCCGATGAGCAGACAATGAGCAAAGTAAGTTCTACTTATCTATTTATAGTTAAATAGTTTATTAAAACAACATTATACTATGCACGACGTTTTATTTTCCCTCCTCTTAATTTAAAATAGGGTCATCTAAAAGTTTAAATAATTGAACAAGATTTCACTTTAAAAACAAAAGTGAAAAATGTTGAAATCATTGAAATTTTTCATATCTTATAAAGGACATTTGGTCTGAGGAATGCCCTATTTCTTTTTTTATGAAACTGCGCTAGCCTGTGGTTTGCTAGTGGACATATTATAATAAATAGCATTAATGAATTTATCTTCATCATCATCATCATCGTTACAGCCCATCACATGTTCACTGCTGAACAAAGGCCTCCCCCCAAGAAATGGCACAAGTCACGGTCTTGAGTCACCTGCATCCATCGACCGTTAAGACATCAACGATCTTCCTAAATGTCTTATCAGGTCGTCACTTCAATTAGTAGGGGGCCACCCTGCACTTCGCTTCAACTTTCTGATCCATTGGGATGTCTTTTTTATATGAGAGGGGGCAAACGAGTAATACGGCTCACCTGATGGTGACTACCGCCGCCCATGAACAACTGCATCACCAGGGGAATTGCAGATGCGTTGCAGGCCTTTTAAAAAAGAGTAGGCTCTTTTCTTGAAGGTCCCTAAGTCGTATAAGTCCGGAAAAATTGCTGGTGGTATTCGATTCCACAAGGACGTTGTGCGAGGAAGAAAACTTGGTCTAAATCGCACAGTAGTGGACCGCCAATCATCCAGATGGTACGGATGGTATTTCGAGTTCTGTCGCAATGTGCGATGGTGAAATTGAGTGGCATGAATTAGTCCGTACAATTCCCCTGAGCACTCCTCGTGCTAGATACGAAAATAAATGTCTGTTATAAGTAGCGGCACGAATGTCTAGCAATAACCGTTATTGAGCATAAGTCACGCTGATTGGCTCGTGCGTATCGTTCGCACGCGCTGAGTCGCATTCGTGCAATTCAATTGTGGGCGTGGGCACGTTTCGTTCAGCGCTAGACTTACGTGCCGCGACTTGTACTGTGGTTCTTCCGCGGATATTCTCATTATGAAGTCTATCATGCAGAGTAGTAACTCAGCACATACAATTCCGCAAATACAACACTCCATAGCTTTCAATTTTAATAAATTGCAATTACAATTTAATACACTCTAAGAAATATTGAATCACAAACTGGTTATCAGGTGAAGGTGTTATATGTACGGAATCTTACGCAAGAAATCACTGAAGAGGCGCTCAAGGAAGAGTTTGAACGTTATGGAACTGTGGAACGTGTTAAGAAAATCAAGGATTACGCTTTTGTGCATTTTGAAGACCGGGATTGTGCTGTTAAGGTATGTCCTTACGTGCAGCATTACGTGACGAATTGCCTCTAGTTTTGTCACTTTACTGAGATAGTTACATCTCATTTTTAAAATTTTGATATTCATTAAAAAGTCGTATGTTTTAAAAAGTCTACATCATTTGATTAGTAATAAAAGCTATCTAAGCAGAGTGAGTCATCACCTGCAAATTCTTACAGATCGTTTACCTCTATTGCGTAAGCGTAGCATCCGTTTTCAAACTGAGGATTTGTTAACTAAGATCTTTAGCAAAAGCCTCACATCTAATCAAATTAGTAGTAATTCTTTGAAGTTGTAGGGTTTAGAGGTGAACTATAGTCGTAGTAACAATCGTTATAAATTATACTGGTTGCAATGATACTGGTCTTATAACCCCTGAATAGCTGCTTAAAAATGGCTACTTGGCTTATTATAATTTAAACCTCAGTTATGACCTCTTCTGCGGGAGTCTTTTTTTCTCAATGTTAGGTTTCCTTTTCTGTCTAGACTCTGGAATTATTGGGTAGGTACCACACTCCAAATTAATTCTGCCGCCTAAAAAGCATTGCCTGCGCTCCTGTCTTACGGCCTGAATGAAGCTCCTGCTGTGCCCATGAACCTATAACTAACTTTTTTTTATAGTATAAGGTTGATAAATGAGCGCACAGTCCACCTGATGGTAAGTAGTTGCTGTGGCCCATAGACATCTACATCTATCTTTGACTACGAATCAAAATGCAGATGCGTTGTGTTACCCGTGAGGACTAAGATGGAATGCCTCGTTTCCAGTAAATGGGGTCTCTGGTTCTTTACACTTACCATACGAAACACAGCACCGTTAAGCTGCTATTTTACGCAGGTATTCTGTGAGAGTGTGGTCCTTACCCGGTTGAGCCGACCCATTCGTGCTACAATTATAATACTAATATAGCTGCAGCGTGGCTCTAAAAATTGAAACGAATAAGGCTACAAATGGATATCTGTGGGCTAAGGTAGGGTGCCTTACATTTTGATATCCTGTCGGCGAAACTGAGCAGAGATTCAGCGTGGAGTTCTGTATTAGCGTTAGCTGACGATAGTGAAAAGTTCACTTGGCTATCTCGGCTGGTCTGAAATTTAAATCTCTAACGTATAATGGTATTGAAAAAAACGTTATTTATCGTCGTAGTTTTGAATAGTTCGTTTGTTAAATAAATTTATTTAGCTACCTGCCGTCCGACGAAAGACGCGAAGGTGGTCGCTTTTTACAACGCCGCACAAGACGAAATGGCGTCGATGCCGTTGATATGAATGACCGTTTTTGTATAGGCGATGCAAGAGCTTGACGGCAAGGATATGGGTGGCGCGCGGTTAGAAGTGTCGCTTGCAAAACCTCCCTCCGACAAAAAGAAGAAAGAGGAGATACTGCGCGCTCGTGAGCGCCGCATGACGCAAATGATCTATGGCCGCGGAGGGTAAGTCCTAACTGTCGGTTAAGAACTGATTAATATATTCAAACATTTTTAGTGTTACTTTTGTTAAATAATACCAGACTAGTAACATTTTGCAACAAATGATAGACAAGAAGTAATTAGGTAGTAATTTTTTTTCGTTTTTTTACGATATAACATGGAATTATTGTTTAAATGTGTAACGTGTAATGAGTGAACCCAATTATGAATCAGTTTATGAAAACTTCTAATAAAGTTTGCTAGTTAACGAACCTCTATGAAATTCTGAGTAGATATTTATATTGTTCTAATACTTTTTTTACTTGTTCTAACACAGCGAATGGCGCTTAATTTGTAACAGGCGTAAAGTGATAAGCTAATAATTAAAATAGATTGGCATGTTGTGTCAGAAATATAAGGATCAAGGCGATACTTTCAAATTTGAATAACCTACTTTATTTGTCCACAATTATTGTAAACGCGTGGGATGTCAATCCAGGATCAAAGACAAATG
Organism: Parnassius glacialis; assembly: GCA_033319125.1. Lineage (NCBI taxonomy): Eukaryota > Metazoa > Arthropoda > Insecta > Lepidoptera > Papilionidae > Parnassius > Parnassius glacialis. The sequence continues at coordinate 37,488,736 of JAVANC010000019.1, read as the reverse complement.
ATTTCCTATGTTATTCATATGTATATTAGAATCTACTGCTGTACAATGTGGGAGTTATTGGTCTAATTGCCAATTGTAGTATGATATACCTACCTACCGTATGTGGTTATTTCTTTGATACTCATTTATATATAGTTTGTTACTTTGAATATATAGTATTTTATGTTATTTTATTTATTAGTTGTTCTTTTACATCTTTACTTTGTTTTAATGGTTTTATTATTTATCGTCTGACAGTTTGTAATTTTTTTTGTTTTACAAATATTTTTTATGCATACTGTTTTGAAGTTCCAGTTATAATGCTTACTATTCATATTTTAAGTGAATGTGATCAAGCAGTTTAGAATGATAACGATCCATGTAAATAATACGTGTTACACAGTCGACAAACTGTCGGTCGGTAAAAATATAGCATGGGCGTAGCTAAAAGTGGTGGTTACATTTTCCACAGTTAAACAATGTAGGGTTGAAATCAGTTTATAAGTAGTTTAAGTAGTTTATATGAGTGAGTCGATTATTTTTTATTGAATTTAATCTTTTGAAATCTTGTAAATGTTCTACATTTTTCGTATTTAAAAATATTTTTAGCAACAGATATAAAAATGTAACATTTTTCTATATTTATATATTAGTTAGATTCAAAAATTGTTCTTGAATAATCCCGAAATCCCATTCCCTTACAGTATCATTTATTTGATACCCTTTTCACTGGAAAAGAGGCATTCCATCTTAACCCTCAAGGCCAACAACGCATCTTCGTTTTGAATCGCAAACAAGTATAGATGTAGATGTCTATGGGTCACAGCAAACACCATCAGGTGAACTGTGTGCTCGTCTGATACCCTATTTCTATTAAAAAAATCATTATGATTGCTTAAAGAATAATATATAAATTAATCGAAACTTCAATCTATAAATCGGTCTGTTTATTCTAGAGACTAACATTGTATTGTTTTTGCATTTGGTATTAATTTACAATTAGACATGAATCTATTCTCTCTAAAAAAGTAAAATTTCATAGATTTTTAAATTATAATCAGGCTATAGAGCACGCTAGTTTGGGCGTCATTAGGTAAGTAAAAAAGAAAAAATATCTATGTGAATGTATTTTTATTTCATTGGTAGTGGTTATTATAGTTAGCTATAATACACGCAATATATATATAAAAAACAAAAGTTAAGTGTATGTTATTCTTCGTAGATATTATATGGATGTGAAAGAAGCGAAAGAGGTATGTCGTGATCGAGCCAAATGGAAGTTTGCAGTTTCTGCATATTTCTCTGGGTGACAGGCGTGAAAGCTTATACTATAATTTGTTATATTGTAAAAAATGTTAGGGCATGCATTTTAAAATACCCAGGCCAAAATGTTTGGCTGAGACCCCTTGGGCTCGAGTGTTATTTGTCCTTGACAAAGACTGAATTGTGCAGATCGATACGTATATATTATCGTATTTTTTTTCAGACTGAAAGCTGCAATATATTATGTCACAGAAGTGATAAATAATAATTTTGAACTTAATGCTATCGAACGTTTCTCGTCTTCACTTTATTTATTTGTTAAAACTTCGTTGCACGAAAATGTACAAAGACAATTTCCCAACGGTTTTTCGAGTGACTAAAATGTTTCGACACAACAGTCTATCTGAAAGGACGGTAGAACAAGAGTAAGTTAAAAAGCAAGCGGTGTAGGTAATAGCTACGCCCATGCAGGCACCGTGGGTACAGTGGGCACGGTGGGCACGGTGGGCACGTTTGTCTGTCGGCGTGTGGGTAACTGGTCGCTGTGTAACATTCAGATTTGATTGGTGCAGCTGCTCGCCGGTGCACGGCGCGCTGCGCGGCCGCACGCCGCAGCCGCAGCCGCGCCCGCCCGCCGCGCGCGGCGACTACGGTCAGTACGCACGCACACGCACACACACGCACACGCACACGCACACACACGCACAGCGCATACGTCGAGTCGAGAGAGAACCGTCGCGGCGGAAATGTCAACTTACATTTAGCTTTTATATTTCTTACTTATCCTGTCGACCTTGACGATGACTTAATAAAAACACAACCAAAACGCTTACTACGGTTCTCTTTTTGTGCAGGCATGACGTGCACGTACACAAACACGTGCACGTGGATGTGTCGACTCTGAGTTTTAGGATAGTTGTGATCTTTGCATTTTATGTTTTAGCGTGGACAACGTCAGTACGCACGTGTACGCCTATGTACACACACATGTACACGTAAACGTACATACACGTGGACGTATCGACTCTGGATAGATTTGATAGAAAAATATTGTGGCATTTTTAACTTATTCTTCTTTACGATTAATATGTACACACATTATACGCACACGCGCACGTGTGTATTCAGTGTACATGGACTAGTTCACAATAAATGGATTTGACGACATCTTATGTTGGAAGTGACGTCATCTAGTTTTCTTTAACGTGCCAACTATAAGTTCGAGCATTTCTTCTGGTAATTCAATTCAAACTGCGCACACGTTAAATAATAAGCTTACGTATACGTAGCCATGTTTATACATACTTCAATTCTGTTATGTTTCGATTATGGTATCGTGTCGATTGTAAATCAATATTATTAAACAGGTTGTAGATTACCGCTAGGCGTATATTGGTATTCATTCTATCACTCGGGAAAGTAGGTACTAAATCGGAAAATGAATTTAAATGAAAAACGATTAATCGAACAATCAAATTGATATATTTTAATAAGAAGAAAACTGCTGCAAATTCAATTACAAGCATATTTAAATACTTTTTAAATAATTGCTGACGCAGCTTTTTATAGAGAAAAATTAACCGTAGAAGGCAATGGAGCTAGTTTGATGAAATAAAAATAGATAGGGCATTTAAGAAAAGAGCTTACTCCTTTCTAAAAGGCCGGTAACGCGACTGTGATTCCCCTGGTGTTGCAGTTGTTCACGGGCGGCGGTCGACACTTACCATTAGGTGAGCCGCATGCTCGTTTGCACCCTCTTCAATAAAAAACTTACCACCTTATGATCATTAAAGAAGTAAATTGTAATCTAACGCTGTCCTGTAGCTGAAAATATAAACTATCTCGATTTATAACAAGTGGTAAAATAAATTTTGAACAAACGACTTTAATGTAAATAAAATGAGAACATCATCAATGTAGTCGAAGTCAAATACGCAATTATTAAGGATAATTTAAAAACTACTGGTCTGATCTTGACCAAATTTATATGGGACCACATGAGAAGCACCAGCTTTCAAATAAAGATTCATCAAAATCGGTTGACCTAGAAAAAAGTTCTGAATTAACACACAAAAAATATTGTCGATTTGAGAACCTCCTCCATTTTTTGAAGCTGGTTAAAAATAATAAATAAGTCTATCCAGAGTCCAAACATTCGATAACAAGCAATATTTGGGTGGCGCACGTGTGGCGAAGCCTACAAAGATATATCGCCTTATGTACATCAGAAAGCTTCACCTCACTTGTCAATAAGATACTATTATCTTATATGTATCACACACAGACAAACACACACACACGCACACACACATTAGAAAATAAAAATGTTTAGTACTCGGTGTGGTCTCCACGCGCACATCCGCAACTTTTGCTAATGATTCCTTACTAACAAAATGGCTGCTACTATACAATATACAGGTGTACTAATAAAACATGTTTGTCATTTAATTTTTCTGTGTTTGTATCTGTGGCCCAGTTGTATCGTTGCAGCCAAAAATACATGTACCACTAACGCTATTTTCTAGGCTAGAAAATAATACAAAGCTAGGCTTAGGACAGTGCATGGTTTCAGACTAAAGACTGTAGAAACAGGCAAGCCGAGTTCCGAGATGTGAGCTGAGATAACGTCAAGGGCTACAAAATGTTTTAATGTAATAACAAACCTAACTGAATACCCTGTGCATGCCTCATGAATTTTAATCATTTTCATCACAGCGTTGGAAGTCTGTTGCTGACCAGTACGAGTGTAACACGTTGCTTACGAGTAGGTTTCGGTGGTGGGAGGATCATTCATACATTTGGAACTGCAAGACATACATTTGGCAAGGGAATCTAAATTCAAAATTTAAAGCCCAAAAAGATTTAGTCCACTATATATTAAAGGGGTTATGAAGATGCATGTGGTTTTGCGTGTGTCTGATAATTAGACTACGCTTCAGACCGTGCAGGCGTGTGACTATGTTAAGGAATCAGGTGGAGTCCCCGCGTGCACCATAATCCAAACGGAAGACATACGCATGTGTTTATTTTGTACGCGGTACGAGCGTCGAGAGTTCCATGTACCGCCAGCATAAGGGTAGCTTGTAAGTTAGCGTTAGTTTAGCTTAGCCTCTAAAAGGCCTGTGTTGTGTGTTTATAGATTATGATTACGACTATTACGGGTACGGGGATTACCGAGGTGGCTACAATGAGCCATTTTACCGGTACGATGAGTTCTATTTTGATTACGCGGGGCCACCGCAACCGTCCGCCGTCCGCCAGCCTCCCAACAGAGCGCAACCGGTGGGTCCCACACACACTAACTAATGTTATCATATTATTTTACTAGTCACTAGACGCTGTACGTACTCATCATTGTTACCTTTCGAATTTTGAGTTGCAAAATTTTTTTCATCTGTTTTCACAGTTTATTTTTTCTTTATATATTTTTTTTGGTTGAAACCCATCCTAGAATGGAGTCAGTGACTCGGTAAAGAACGGTAGTGTGTAGGCCTGACGGTGGTGATCGATAGCGGCGGCGGGGGCGCGCTGCGCACTCGCGAAACTTTGCGAAGCATTCGCTATGTCCGAAACGAACGCTACTCGAAGCGATGTTTCGCTTCGCATGCTTCCCAAGTGCGCAGCGCGCTCGCTCTTAGCTGTCGAGTTTGCGAGTCGGTAGGGCGCGGGGTGGCCGGTCGGCGATCTCACCATCAGGTCTGCATGGCTGAGGCCACTCCGACTAACGTGCCAGCATCACGCATCTACTTTCACCATATTGCCATTTCACGTTTGCTTCGCATAGTCGTTCAACATCCCATCATGTAGCGCTTTGCTTTCACTTTCACTAATCCGTTGTAACACGCTTGGAGCTTTGTCAATCATGCGCACCCATCGCGAGGAATGTAAAACTCGGAGCGATCGAATAAATTGTATTATTTGTCGTTGTTGTAACGAGGTAGAGAATATGTTAAGAAGATTTACTGATCCGCTTGGTAAATGCCTCACTCAGGAAGACGAGCTCGCTCTCGGGCCCAACTCGCTTTACTACGATCTAACCGGAGGCATTCAGGTACCGGACTTCAATATCTAATGGTATATGTACTCTCCAAAATTAACGTACTGTTGTTCCGAATTAGTCCTCTACGAGTACACGTACATGTTGTCGTAGTTTATGTACAATTTCTATTTCGCAGTAGATTTGCAGTACAGTAGCTGTAGTATCTAGAGGTACCTGATTGTTTCAATATAATATAACCTGTATGATTATTGACGAAGTATTGGTGAATGTTTTTGTGTATAATTTTATTGTATCAAAATGTTATTGTAAAGCGTTGTTGCGTATTTTACAGCATGATATATTTTAAGTTGTTTATTTTTTGTTAATAATTACAATCGCATATTCTTATTTGTGTAGTTTTTGGGTAATTTAAGAATGTGTTTTTGTAAATAATTAGTGAAATTTTTATAATCTAAAGTATTGATCTTACGACAGACGTCCATTGTGTTTGCTGCAGTGTACATTACTATCCTTTATGCAATGATTATGAACTTGAACTCATTCAGTTCAGGAAGTGATGTTCAATTTGCAAAAAAATATTTTTTTAAAGATTGAATAAACATAGCTCTTCACTTTGCGATAGAGAATGCTCGTTTTAAATATTTCTTTCATATTATTCCCATCGCATTGTGCAGATATTTTTTTTTGTTTTGATTGAATAATCAGCACGATTATTTCTTAGCCATTGCTTATTAAACAAGAATGTGCTATTTTGATATAACGTAATATATTATAACGAGTCATATGTTGATTTTGAAACAATGTTTTATTTTTTATTTAATTTTTACATTATTTTATATTTTAATATTTGAAGTATTGCAAATAACTTAAATTATTACTTGCAGTTGTCACTTGAGGCGTAGTTGGCTTTTAAAATAAATATTTTATGTTTAATAGTGACTAGCAAGTGGTAATTTTTTTATATGAATTTGTAATGCCTCGCGCCATATTTACACCACTACCATACCCGCCGACCTCTTCGTTCCTGTGCCCTTAAATTTTTTTAGGTGGTTTATTTTTAGAAAATAAACACCGAATTATTTTCTGTTCAAGAGGTTTTTTCGTTTGTAAGACTATATAAAAATTACTTAAATATGCATTTGTGTCTACTTTTAAAGCCAATAGCTTAATTTCACTTTTTTGATTATGAAAAAAGTACGGCTGACCGTTAGTAAAATCGTTTAGCAATTTTTGAAATTATTGAAAATAATTTGTAGCGAAAGAAAGCGTATGGAATAGGTAGTATAGGTTAATTAGAGAACTATTTTTAAAATAATGCAAGTGAATACTTCATTATTCGTTACGAGTAGTGTTTCGAGGTTTATAATGATTAATGATTTCTTTTCCTTCATATAATCGTGCTACTCGATGTTAAGACGTGTTGTCGAAATCTAGAGAATTTTAATACATTTTTCAATAATGAACTCAGTCTCTCCTCTAGGTAGCAGTGTTCATTTTGTGCATAGGTGTCCGTATGGTTGATTTCACCCTCTTACCTATATCTGTCAAACAGCAGTGCACCCACTGCTCTGCTCTGTTCTGTTCTAAAGGGTAAGTTAGCTCGTACAAGAACAGGATATGAGGCGTATATTAGTGTTCATGGGTGACAACTCATCTCATGGCCTTAATAAATAAAAAGAGATTATGTTAGTTACTTAACTATTGCAATACGATATGGCGTGTTCCCAGTAGTGTTACCAAATTATTATTTTTTTGTTTAAAAAACACTAGTAATGCTATTAAACATTACTAATATTCCCTTTAACCACTTCTGGTAAGCTTAAAATGCTTGTGTTAGAAGTGGTTCACGACAGTAGAATGGCGAATTCGAACTCACAACCTTTCGAGTTCGCGGTCCGCGCCCTGCCATTAGGCTACTGACACTGTTATTATTTTACTAATAAGACTACTGGGAATTTACATCCCAATAGACTTACTATTAAGACCACTCGGAATTGTCTCCCCTAGTAAACTTACTGGTAAGTTAACTACGGAACTAAGTTCTCAGTATTATTTTTAGTAGTTTCTTGGTCATAATTTTCTACCATAAAAATGCATTTTATATATACGTATTTTATATTTATATGACAATTTACTTATATTTCCTCCAGCTCCAGGCTCCATATAGTTTTGACAGTGTTAGAAAGAAGCACAGAAAAATAGTCGTATTTTTATTTAATATCGTACACAAAAAATAATGCAGGTTCCTTCACGACGTCCTTCTTTACTACCTAGTTTATTGTAATTAAAATGTGCCTTGTGCATAATTGATACGTATTTTCTATTTTGGTGTTGAGAAACTACTTTGTGTTGTTAACAGTAAAAAAGCATACGTGCATATTTCAAGTAATATAGTCAGAAATAAATTAAATGGAAAAAATTGTGGCTTAGTTCTTTTTATTCACTGAAGGTAAATGAGAAAAAATAAGGGCATTTAGGAAAGCACAGAGTCTTAAAATCGACTGAGCGTTTGTCTTAAAATTGACCATTTAGCGCTTTTTGGGTTATATTCGTGTTGTCTTCTTCATATGACAATAAAGTTGCTCGTTCATATTCACGAATAGCACAAGGGAGCTATCCGTAAACATTGCAGAACTTTAAGTCCGTATCGGGCATTGACTGACGAATAAGTGATATACCATACGCAACCTCAGAATTATCCTGCTATTTTAAGCTGGTATTCAGTTGCGTGGCTCGGTCGAAGAAGGACCACGCCCTCTTAGAATACCATTGTAAAAAAGCCATGTAATGATGCTGTGTTTCGTATTTCAAGTTTAGAGAAGTAAATCGGCGACTCTTTTTAATGGTAACGAGGCATTCCATCTTAGTCCTCAGAGGTGACGACGCTTTATTTAGATTCTGGATCGAGGATACCTTACTTCTTTAAAAAAAAATCGTTACGTTGTCCGCGCTAATTTTGTACAGTACCGGAATGTTAAAAAAATACTGACTGAACTGAATTAACTGGTTGATTGACTGTTGACGGGAGTTACGACGTGAATATTATACGTTTATATTTAAACGAAGGTCATACCTATACAACTACAATCTACAAAAATACTACATGACCCTAAAAAAAATCAAATATTTGTATCAAATTTACATTTTGATGATCAATAGTTTTGCTGCTTATTATATATTTTAATGTACAGTTTGTATTTTCAAAAATACTGACTTGACGGAGCTGTGGCGGGGTTGATGTGTGCATACATTACAGATACGAAATTGTTACAATTGTAGGGCTCAATTTCTGTCTTTGAAGTCCGCCTGTTTAGCCTTCTTATTTCTGCTATGATATGATCCACTGCTTCGTACGGTTAGAACGATAATATAAAGTTAGGCACTCCATCTTAGTTTTTAGTTCTGAGCGGTGACAACGCTTGTTCAGTTTTCTTGGTTAGTATTTGGTCACAGTTGCCTAATAGCTGCATCTGGCAGCTAACCTCATTCGTTACTTTAATAAATTAATAAAAATGACTGACTGAGGATTGTTGATGGAGCTGCGGCGTTTGGTGGGGTAGGACCTTAAAGGGAGAATCGTTACATGGCACGGATATGCCTAGTTGGTCAAAACGTATATGTACGTCGAGAGATGCCTTAACGCTCGGTCGTCTGTCCAGTGATGCCTTAACGCTCGGTCGTCCGTCGAGTGATGCCTTAACGTTCGTTCGATGTACGTCGAGATGCAAAGACCTCTATGTTTACTACTAGATGAGCACTACAGTACTAATACATTGCGCAAAAGTTGCGGTAAATGGTCCGTAACTTTTTTAGTTCATTGCGAACGGGCGAGAAGTCTTCGTCTAGATGTGCCTTAACGCTTGTTAGATGTACGTTGAGTGGTACCTTAACGTATTTTCGATGTACGTCAAATGGTGCCTTAAAGCTCGTTCGATATACGTCGAGTGGTGCTTTAACGCTCGTTAGATGTACTTTGAGTGGTACCTTAAAGCGAGTTAAGTGTATTGGTCATCAAACGTTCGGTCGAATATGCCGCTGTGGCGGGGTGGTTCGAGGCGGTGGGCAGGTGTGGTAGTGGTGTGGTGCGCTGACGGTGTGCGTGCGCGGTGCAGGGTGGGTCATGTGGGACGGGCGCGCGATGGGCGCGGCGCGCGGCGCCGGCCGCGGCTGGGGCCCGTACTGGTGCGCGCCGCGCCGCTCGTGGCCGCCGCACGCCCAGCGCCATCCGTGGCAACCCGCGCGCCAAGCCAAGTTTACCAGGTGAGTGCTGAGCGCTGAACGCTGAGCGGAACTACGCTTGCGCCGTGTGTAAGAAAATTGGATTGGATCGGAGATTTACCGCCATTAAATAGTAGCTTAATGCTCCTATTTGACGCTGGTAATTCTCTCACAAAATACCATAGTAAAATATCAACTTAATGCTGCTGTTTCACGCTGGTATTGTGTGAGAGCGTGGTCCTTCCCCGGTCGAGCTGACCTATTCGTGCTACAGCCATAATATAGTTAAAAGGAGAACCGGAGACACTTTACTAGTAACGTAGCATTCTATCTTAGTCCTCAGAGATGACAACGCATCTGCTTTTTGATTTTTTATACGAAGATAGATGTAGATGTCTATGGGCCGCAGCATCCACTAACCATCAGGTGAGTATGTGCTTGTCACCCTTATCATATAAAAAAATGCAATGCAACCCCTTTCGTTTCGTAGGGGCCGTAATAGGCAACTATGATATACGACTTAATGTGATAAAACCACGCTGCAGCTATGTAAACCGGGGAAGGACTACGCTCTCACAGAATACCAGTGTAAAATAGCAGCTTAATTCTGTTGTTTCGTGTGGTGAGTGTAAAGAACTGGAGACCATTTTTACTAGGAGCGAGACATTCTATTTAGTCTTCGGGTATGACAACGCATTTTTGCATTTTAATTCTTATCGAAAATAGATGTAGGAATCTATGGATCACAGGATCCAGTTGACATCAGGTGGACACACAGTGCTCCACGCACAGCTTATTTATCAACCTAATTCTATAAAAAATATGGCTAAAATATTATACGCCTTCTGATCCACAAACTAACGACGGGCAATAGTACCAAAGGTACGAGACGTCTGGTATTGCAGTTGTCAATCTTCTTCGTCTTAATCGTTCTAAGCGTGACGATTGAGGCAAATTCCCCCTACACCGGGAAAGACCCGCGTTCATTATATATTTGGAGGAGTCCTTAATGCGTGAGGGCGAACTTTATATTATGTTCTTGAAATATTTTTAATATCAGATTTTCTCATAACTGGAAACTTTGAAATCACTTATTAGGTTAGCCAACACTTAGAATTGCTAGGAACAAAAAACATTTGTTGCTGGAGCTATGTTAACTTTATACTATTTTTTATAAATTGCATTGTTGGTCTATTACTAATGCATATTCCATCAGCTCAAAAGAGTCAAAAAATGTGTAAATGTGCATTTAATTTTTAGATGCAAATCATAATATTGCTCTAATGGGACTTATCGTTTTATTTATAGCAGTCTCAGAAACTTTAATTAATATTTTCGAGTACTCTGAAAAATTCCTGAGAACTCACTGTAGGTCTATGACGTGTTCTCATGCTTTTCCTTTTATTTCAGCTTGTTTGATGGTTTGCGTCTAGTCTGGATTAATTTTTGTGCATCGGTAACTACCCTTTCCTTTTATTCCTTCCTTACCAGGTTATTTCATAAACTTTATCAAGTCTTAAAACTTGTTTAAACGAATGAGTGAGTTCGTAGTTTTGCTTGCTTGATTTACTAAATAAAGTTTGTGAAAGTACTTTCCTTGATAATTAATGATAAATGAAAACTTCAATTTATACAAAAACAACCTGTAGCTGTAGGTTGATTATTTATTATAGTATAAGTAATAAATAATAAGCCTAAAACAATTTTCCTAGTTCCTCTTTCCTTACTTTGATTTAATTTAATTTTAGTACAATAGAAAAAAATATTTACGTATATTTCTGAAATACTGCATTATTCGGGCTAAGATTGCTTATTTACATTTGGCGGGGGGGGGGGGGGGGGGGGGGTCTATGTTTAGCAGTACACTTGTAATGATAATAAATGATGATGATGGTCTAAGCATTTCGTTTAAATCATTGTTGGTCTATTTACAATTCGCCTTCTTAGGTGAATAGTAAATGCGGTTGGTCTATTAAACGTTAGCTGTTCGGAGGTTTTAATCAAGATGACTTTCTATGATTGTTCACGCTATAAAAAACTATAAAAATGAATGAACCCAACGCTAAGTCAAATGACTGTCACGTGGGCACTTTAACGTTCAGACATTATGTCATCACCTTTCATTTTTTTAGTTTTCCATAGCGTTAATAATAGTAGTCATTTTGGCTAACGCCTCAATTTTAGTTTGTGATGAGAGTGATGCGACCGTGTGAACGTTTGCAGGTAAACGTAAATTCGACGGGGGTCACCAGAACCAAGGGGGGGAGACGAAGCGACGCTTGGGCGCGGCGGCGGCGGCGGCGTGCGGCTGGGGCGGCGCGCTGCAGGCCGGCGGGCCGCTGCCGCAGCAGCCGCTGGCCAGCTAGCCGCCGCACGCGCCGCCGCCCGCGCCGCCGCCCGCCACGCCGCCCGCCGCTCCCCGCCGCCCGTCGCGCGGGGCGCTCGCGCGAGCCCCTGTCTGGAGACACTACAAGCTGCGCAGGGGACCCACTCGCCGTCACAGCCTCGCTCGCGGTTCACGGTTACGTTTACGCCCGATCCCTCAGCCCTGTAATCGAGGATCGTTCCACTTTTAATTTTTCTATATATGTGTTTTTTTATTTGATTTTCACGTTTTCATTTTTGTAATCGCATCGATTCCGTAAAAATCTTAAAGTAGGCCGTTATGAAATGTTTCGAATGTAAGTTTCCCGTTATGCTTATGTTTTTCACTGTCGTATTAGCCGTATATATTTAATATAATATACTTTATTTTTTTGTGAGGGCGCGCGGCCGCGGTTGCCTGTTTGCGGTCGCGCGCCGGGTCTTGGACCCGTCGACTGTCTGTTTTTTTTAATACATGTTATTCAATATATTTTATTCCTGCGAACGCATTTTGCGATGTGATGTGTATTTTAGCAGTAATTATTATATTATAAGGAGTTTGACTGTTGTTTTTTTGACATACTTACAACTTAGGTTACATGAGAATGATTTAATGAAATGAAATGAACTCTACGACTAGCAATTACGGCTAAAATAAAACAACCTGTAATCGATAACATTTCCCGACTGTGTTCCTGCTTTAGTTTTTTGCTTTATTTTATTACATATTTCCATTTAAAATACATTAGTGTGAAAAGTAGTATTGTAAAGTTCAGGATTCCTGTAACGTTTATTATCGCTGTACTAAACATTTTTTTGTACTCGGACCACATAGCATGCCCATACTGTTAGAACTCTGACTTGTATCAATCTTGTATCAGTTTAATATGTGGAATAAATTTGCAAAACTGTGTTTGCCTTATTACAAAAGATGTTTTTTTTTCCTGATACCCTCCTGAAATTGTAAACCAAAACGAGAGTTCTAAGGTTTAACTCACAATTCAAAATTTAAAAACTCCCGGAAAAAACAGCTGATCATTTTGAAACGGCTGAACCGATTTTGATAAAACACGTCTAAAGGTGCCCATTGACGATACGTCTGTTTGGAATGCTTCTAAATGGAATACTTCCTAATGGAAGTATTGACTATACTTCTATTTGGACGAACGTTCCGTCACTTCGAACGTTGCACGCTGTTCAATTACACATCGGAATAAATAATAAAATGGAGTTTTTAATGATGGCAACAGGAGTGTGTATTTCGATGAAAGGACAGAAAAAGCTTAAAATTAAAATGGCATAATTCAATCCGGAGGATTTTGTTTAAACGTTTCATAATCACAACCACAGAGCTCCCATGATCCAGCACATGTACTGCTGTCCAATACCAGAGCACAAACCAAACTGAGACAAATATCACAAAAATGGACATGGTTTTGCCCATTCACAGACAATTCGGACGGCTTCCAAATGGCGTGGCGTACGTTTTTGACATTGACGGACAGTCGCGGATGGCCTCCATTTGGATTTCAATCCCTTTGGAAACCCAGTGCTGGACGACGTCCATCCAAATGGCATACGTTTTTCACATTCATGAAACGATTTTGGAAGACGTCCACTCCATTTGGATTGATGGACGTATCGTCAATGGGCACCTTAAGACCCAACGCTAGAAAACCTGCTTGAAATAAAAAAACCGCACCCAAATCGGTTCACCTGTTGCTACAGACAGACACAGCGGTCAAAATAACACCCCTCTGCGCCGGGGGTTAAAAATTATTTAAAATAAAAGAGACAATTCAAACAATAGTCACAATCAAAGGATTGCAGAGGGCATGTACGCAAAAAACCGATGTAAATTGGATATTCAAAGGATTTGAAGGCAGGTAAGACAAAAAAAAATTAACTACATAATTTCTTAACTTTTGCTAATGGGGATTTATGAGTATTAGGCGAAGTGAAAACCTCAGGTTCCCTGATAAGGTTGCAGAACCAGTAATTCAGACCTAGGGCGCACATTCGTAACTCCATTAACAATCTAGTATAGTACGACCAGAATTCTCTAAAAATTTCCGTTTGTGTATGGCTGGCGGTGGTACGCAACAAAATGTACGCGAGGTGTGTGTTCGGATTGATTCGAGATGACATCTTTCGTTTCTTTCAGTTTATTCTTTCAGCATAACATCTTATAAGGTGACTAAAACTTTTACCACAATTTTCCACCTAAACAATTTTTTTAGGCTAAACGTGGTCCGAGTAGTTCGCTACTATTTGGACTCTGCCTTTCCCCTTGAGAATTATAGCCGTGACGCCATGTATATATGAATGTATGTACACGGAAAACGTAATCGGAAATCTGACTTTGTAACTTAATGTTTTGTCGTTTTGTTGCTGTCCCGAAGTTGGTAACCAAGATTAGATGCGATTTTTTTCTTTTGGGAAAACCGCATTATTCAAGATAATTTTTTTTTATAGATTTATTAATGTTATGCTAAAGATTCAAGGTAATTCTTGTCTTAGGGGATTTCATCTTAACGTTCAATATACCCGAGAATCGATGACATAGTTTATTTTGACTGATGTAAACGTAGTGATTACATTCTCTTTGGACTGATGTTTTAATCAAGACATGTTCTTTTTTTTTATAGGATAAGGGTGACAAACGAGCACACAGTCCACCTGATGGTAAGCCGCTGCTGCGGCCCATAGACATCTACATCTATCCTCTATTACAAATCAAAACGCAGATGCGTTGTCACCCGTGAGGACTAGGATGGAATGCCTCATTTCCAGTAAAAAGGGCCTTCGGTCACCTGCACTCACCAAGCGAAACGCAGAGGTAAACCTCTACTTCACGCTGGTATTCTGTGAGGTCGTGGTACCACCCCGGTTCGAGCCGGCCCATCCGTGCGACAGCAAGAGCTGCCGCCTGGCTCTACCACTGTTAAATGTTAAATGTTCTTAGAAAAAGTGTTATCAAATAGTATTTAATACGTTTGCGTTATTACAAAAACTATATGCATAACACGCCATTATAGCGTTGTATACTTTTTCAGTTATTTCACTTTTTCCTTACTTTTTAAGATATTTCAGTTAACATTTTTCATTTTGTTCACTTACTAAGGTCTTTGGTCCTGCACCGTCTTCGGCCGGGATGTTGAGGATTTGTTTTTGGTGTACACCGACGCATTTTCATTTCTTCCAATTTATATGGCATGGGCAGTGGCGGACTTACCAACAGGCTGAGTAGGCTGGAGCCTAGGGCGGCAAATTTGGTATCAATTTTTTTTACGTTTTACAGAAATGCGTGTCCAGATTGATGAAGAAAGTACCTTTTAGAGAAACGTTCTGAGAAGTTCGTTGCCGTAGTGAATCGAACTTTCAGAGGAAAAAATGAAAAGTTGGGTGATCTGCTCAACGAAAATTGTTGTATAATTTTGGAACTGTTAGCTGAATTCGATCCTGTTTTAGCCAGTCATATTTGATAACGATTTGGGAATCAAGAATCTGGAAGTACAAACTACTACCTATCAAAAACCGTTTGCGATGATCTTAGCTGTAAACAAAGTTTTAAAACAGATTGGAGACGAGATAAGAAGGGTGAAATATTTTTTCTCATCATCGATTCAACACCAAATGTAGCACATGTGGACCAACTTACATTTTGGAACTTCCATTTTGAAAACAGACGAACCCTGTGAAAGATTTCTCAAGTTTTTGCTCTCAGTGGGACATAAAGCTGAATAAGTGTTTTCTGCCATTATTTCGGAACTCGAAACACTGGTCATGAATATTGACAAGCATATGAAGGCTATCGTGGATAATCATATGATAATGTCACGAACATGTCTGGTGTGTACAATGGCTTACTACAGGCTAAAATTCAAAGCCAAACACCTTTGGCTATCCTCGTTCCTTGCTCTGCCCTGCACTCTTTAAATTTAGTGGCAACTGCGCCTGCTAAATCTTGCACAGAAGCTTATCGCTTCTTCATGTTGCTTCAAAGAATCCACGTATTTATTGTAAGTTCAACACAACGCTGGCAAAAAATATTGACTGAAATAAGCAAAGGTAAAACGCTAAAAAGAATAAATCTGATACAGCTACAAATCTGAGGTCAACTAAAGAGGATGCAGGTAGAAGTTTAAGAATTATTTGCATGAAGTCCTTCAATCAAGAATGATTGTACCAAAAAGCTTGTAACGCAAAACAGAGCGACGGGAATACTTTTGAATTTAGAAAAACTTGAAACATTGGTAATGATTGTTGTGTGGATTGTTTTTTTTTTTGGAAAGAATAAACAAAATGAATGTATAAATTCAGGCTTCTACCGTAGGTTTGATCACTCTCCTTGTAAGTTTTTCGTAACTCAACGAGAAAATATTAAGTATTTCGACAATTTCGGGATGAAGCGTACTGCTTCGCAGTAGTAAACAAAAGATGGGGGTAAAAAGATAACCGAAAAGGAGAAACACCTGATAAAGAAAATAAAATAACTATGAGTGATACTTTCATGGCTAACACATATCTCATCCTCATTGATAGACTCGTATCCGAATTTAAAAAAAACGGCAGTAGGCCTACAACAGTTTTAATGAAAAGTTTTAATTTTTGACCAAAATGAGTGGATTGTCATCATCAATGCTTACAGGAAAAGCCTTTTTCTTGGATGAAATGTATTAGAGACAGACTTAGTTCAAGAATACCACTATTCTTTCATTTTCAAAGCCACCTTTCTTCTAAAGGATTTTGAGGAAACCGTATTCTGGATTATTGAAAAGTCTATCTTCGTTCCTGTGATAGAATTTGCAAAATGTTTATCCAAAATTTATATAATTAACAGCAGTTCGCATAGCTCTACGCCAGCGACAGATTGTTCGGGTGAGGAGGCTTTTCTTGCTTAAATCGGGTGAAAAATTATCTAAGATTTACCTTAAGCCAAGAAAAACTAAACGCTTTAGCTCTTTTGTGCATAGAGTCCGAACTAATGAACAAGATTTCATAAGACGATATAATTGATGATTTTGCGAATAGGAAATCGCGCAAAAAGGTATTACTTATTATTATGAATTATTGTTTTTAAACTGTAAGTAAGCGCAATAATAATTATTTAATTGCGTTTTTACCGAATTTTCATAATTCTATAAGTAGTATTAAGGCATGCCTTACCCCGCCTTATTATTAGTATATGATTGAGCCTTTATTATATCAGAAATATAGCCAAAAACTATTTATTGTGTAATCTTAACTAAATCATTGGACTGTAAAAATAATCTACACATCAATTGTCTAGTTCACAATCATACTAATTACGGGAAAAGGGGGAGTAATTATGACGATTGTGCACAATCTATAATATGATACTGAACTAGGGTATCAAATTGTAGAGCTCGGTAAGGGCGGCAAAATTTCAATAGCCTACTGGCAAATGCGTAAATCCGCCACTGGGCATAGGCGTTGCTCTGTGTTACCGCCCACGTTTCACTTCCGTACATAAGAACTGTCGTCTTAATTATGATCATATATACCATCGTTTTGAGTTTAACGAGTATTCTAAGGCCACAGGTTAGGCCAGCTAGCTCTCATTACATCCAGGCAGCTGCAATGCGATGTTGAGTGTTGCGTTCACTCCCACTAAACTGAGCAACACGGCGCCAAGTTATCTGTACTCGTCAGTAACTTGTTGGCCATCGATTGGGAGTGGGCCGTCGGATGTATTTATTTAATTGCACAACATGTTTTGAGTCTTCGCAACACTATACCAAGCCCCACACAACTCAATGCTAAAAAACGGCGGTACCAACCAGCTTGCCGCCTACGGATGAAAAAGCTTGCCTCGACATCGGTTTTATTTAGAGAGTTTGCTTCTAAGCTTTGTTGATATGAATATAATTTCATATTTAGATCATAGTTCTTATATTTATACATTAAAACTTCGTTATTATACTACTGCGTCTAGCGCCTTTTAAAATCCGCTATGCAAAGAGGCATGTTTTTTACGACATGAACTAATAACGTTAAGCACACGCAGAGGGCGTTACCAACTATCTGTAAAAATGTCTAAGAAAATTATTTGTAGTAGATTTATCTAATTTATAATAATATAATATATTAAAATATCTTATAAAAGATGTTTACATTTTGTATTGATAAAAACAAAAACGTATATGTATTAACAATTATCTATTTAAAAAGGATTTGATTACCCGACTTTTAAAACATTACGAACCGAAAATTCAACACGACATTCGACTGGGAGCGTGGCGTCTCCTGTAATCCGGCTACTCGGAGGTCGGGATTGGAGGATGGTTTGAGGTCGGGAGTCCTGGTGCTGTGTGGTCCATGTTGACTGGACGTCCACACTAAGCCTGGTATTAATATGGACCCCCCGGAGGAGTCTGGGGGGTGCAGGTTAACTAAGGAGGGGCGAACCGGGCCAGGGGGGGGGAAACCCAGCAGCCAAAAGTCCCCGTATCGGGCAGTAGTGGGATAGCGGCCGGGAGTGGACGCTCAGTAACAGCCCGACCAATATAATCAGACCCGTTCCTTTTTATCATCAGTTAGAATAGGATTTGGATTTTTTTTAAAGTATGCGAGTTTTAAACGGTTAACTTTGTGCAGAGCACGAGTCTTTATACTGAATTATCTACGGGTATAATTGAATGCTATATTTAGGAACATAAATATTAAAATAACTCGAATAGCAGTGAATTTTGTTAGTTTGCTATCCGATAGTGAAAGTGAAATAAATGTGTATGCTTAGCATAGAAAATGCTTAGAAGTTTTATTTAGCAACTAGTTTTTCGCTCCGTGATGCTACCCGCGTCTATGTGTCAAGGCAGGCATGATTCAAACATTATGAAATCGCGTAATACGGAGATCTCAAGCTATCGTATGAAAATATTCTCATATTTCGGAATGATAATGATCGCAAATTTCAAGTCAGACAAGACTTCGAGTAGTGAAAATCGCTCAAACAATCTGCCTCTTCGTATTCCCGTACATTAATCCTCCTTCCGCAATGAATATTTTCTGTTACAACTGTGCGCTTGTAGACATTTTTCTATCTACATGTTCGCTGTGCTGAATCCTTTTTCCCTTCAAAAATCAACTCAAAGCTTATTACTTGGAAATGTTATAATTCCCATCTTTCCTCGTGTCATCATCTTGTGTTTTTATTATTATTTGTATTTCTTAACTTAAAATTACTCACAAGCTTGGTTTGTGTCATCTGTTCCGATGGCGTTACTGTTGTTAACTCGGCTCACGCCTCCTTTTCATAGAATAGAATAGAATAGAATAGAATAGAATAATTTTTTAGTCAATATTGATTATTACATAATACTTATTGAAAGTCATTTTTTATTTACCACTGGTTCGGAAAATACCTCAGTCCTGGGAAGAACCAGCAAGAAACCCAGCGGGACTTTTTTTTAAACATAATTTCACTTAACAATAATTTTGTTTATACAATTTTTAAATGATATTTTCATAGAACCAGCATGGTGGCGATCACCCTATTCCCAGGGGTTATTTTCATTCATGTATTCCTTGATATTATAATAACCCTTCTTGTACAGTTTTTCTTTAATAAAACTTTTAAATTTGTTTATTGACAAACTTTGAATATGTTCTGGGATTTTGTTGTAAAAGCGTATACATTGCCCCATAAATGAATTACTGATTCTGTGGAGTCTAGTAACTGGCATTACAAGCTTATGTTTGTTCCTAGTATTTAAAGTATGCACATCCTTATTCTTATTAAAGCTATTTATGTTTTTATGCACATACATTACATTCTCATAAATATATTGCGATGCAAAAGTTAATATGTTTATTTCTTTAAATTTTTCTCTGAGGGACTCTTTACAATTTAGGTTATAAATCGCCCGTACGGCTCTCTTTTGCAAAACAAATATAGCTTCAATATCAGTCGCATTACCCCATAGCAAAATTCCATAAGACATTACGCTATGAAAGTAACTAAAATACACTAATCTAGCTGTCTCTACATCTGTGAGACTTCTAAT
Source organism: Parnassius glacialis (assembly GCA_033319125.1). Taxonomy (NCBI): domain Eukaryota; kingdom Metazoa; phylum Arthropoda; class Insecta; order Lepidoptera; family Papilionidae; genus Parnassius; species Parnassius glacialis. Next base: position 37,468,882 of record JAVANC010000019.1, on the reverse strand, counting down.
CTTTCTTACAGCATATGCTGCAGAACTAAGTCTGCTTGCTAATTTAGATATATGGGGGCCCCATTGAAGTTTCGCGTCAATAGTAATACCAAGAAAAACAGTGGTATCCACAAGACTCAACTCCTCCCCATTTAACAGCACATTGGTATTCGAATGTTTTACATTAGGTATTGTAAATTTAATACACTTTGTCTTATTGCCGTTTAAGAGCATATTGTTGGCATAAGCTGAAGAGTCTCGTCGGAGAACTTCGAATTTCGGCCCATATGTTGCTTGCCACAAAACCTGTTGCCCTTATCCCTTAAGATCTTAACCACGCCTATACGGTCCTCGTCAATATTCAATGTGGGTCTCAGGGCATCGAATCGGTTTTTAAGTTCCAGCTGGAAGTGTTGGGAGCCAGTAATGGTTTGAAACAGATTTCGTTGAAGCTGGATTTCATCAATCGGGACCACAAAGTAATAAGAAGTTGATCGGTACCTTTCAAGCGTAAATTCGATGTCGGTGATCGCTTCTGTTATTGAATTTGTTGATCACTGAGACACATCTCTGAATATATGTCTTTTGTCCATCATGATGAATTCAATCTCGTTTTTTGTAATGCTATCGGAACTACGCTAGGTCCACTTCCTTTGGGGCTTCTTGAAAAACGAATACAATGCTGTTAGTGAGGATTCTGTGAACGAAGAAACCTTGGCCTTGGGAAAATCCGTCTCTCTCCCGAAAGTAGAGCAGATGGCCCGATTATAGGGTAAGTGTGTCCTTCTCCTCTCTTCGAACTTCACTTAACTCTACTTACGCCATCTTACTTAAATGTATTTTCCAGCTCAGCTTCCAATTCGGAAATATTACCGTCTTGCTGCAGATTTTGTCCATTATACGTCGCCAAGTCCAGTTTTTGGTGTTAATCATTCCTTTCACGGGGATTGTTTGCACCCACTACCCCATCTTTGCCATGACCGCCACCACGACCAGCAATAATGGGGCGGGCGTGGCGTGTGGTGATATACATAGGAGGATTTGCCCTTAATCGTCCTTCCTAGCCATAGTTGTGAACAATTCTTTGCGTAATAAGGTTGTTTGGAAGAAATCGCATCCAAAGTGCAAAAAACCGCCTATTGTATCTTTTTTTTAAATTTGTTTTTGTTTCAATGAGTATTGGTGTACAATAAAAAATATATCGATGAATTGAAAACTGCGTCGATAAGACATTATTTATTTTATTTACAGAGTGTAGTAGTCTCGAGTCAATTGCCCCGTAAAGTTTTCATAAAATTGTAACATGTTATTTCTTACCCTACAAGGGTTGAATTGACCAAAGTTCTTAGTGGTTGCCTATGTTATAAAAGGCAGCTACTATCCGAATTTCAGATTTCTACGTCTAGCTTTTTATTCTATGTGTTGATAGATAAGCCAGTATCTCAGGACATCCTCTAATAAATTTCGTGTAGTGCAGAAATGTTTCAACTCACAACAACATAAAGTATATTCAGATTTCAACGACAAATGCATTTTTCTTGTGGCAGAAGAGTAAAATAGAAACTTTTTATTAAATATAGATTATAATAATACGTATTGAGTCATTCTTGTTAAAATACGACTGATTCGGAAAACGCATCTGTTCTGGAAAGAATCAGCAAGAAACCCAGGGAGACATTTTTTTTTTGAAAAACGAGCACAATCTTACATATAACATATTATGTTACACAATTGACTACACAAAACAAATTAGAAATAGCTTAGTAGCGATCACCTCGGCCCCAGAGCTTATCCATAAATCCTTCCATTTATAATAATTAATATCATGTTATGAATATATATCGTATTAAAAAAATGTAAATTTTGGGATTATTTGTTGTTTTCCAGGAGTCTTTCATAGCTGGAAATAAACTAAAAAGGAAATCATTATTTTGGTCAGTTAGTGGGTTGGATCATTTGTGCACAACAGGGTCCTATATAGTGCCATTTCATATTTCTGGTTAACGATTTTATCGGCATGTCCACTTACATGGATGCGTAATTCGACAGTTTTCGGAAACCATTCCCTGGAACAAACTTTTGCAATAACAATAACAGCAGCTAGTATCCTTTTTTTTGATTATCCTGGGACGTTTTTAATATACAGACCAGCACACAGTTCAAGAATGTAAGCGGATGCTGTGGATCATAGACACTTATACGTCTATCTTTTACTCGAGCAGTAGCATTATTAATGTGGTACGTTTACGTGGTAGAGCCATGCTGCAGCAGCTTTATTTAGTACGAATGGGTCGGCTCGACCGGGGTAGGATCACGTTTTCTTAGAATACCGGGCGTAAAATAATAATAATAACACAGACACAACCTAGTAGCCAGGATTATACTATATATATATATTATACTATTATATTTTCACAAGTGGTAGAGCCACGCGGCAGCTTTTGCTGTCGCACGGATGGGCCGGCTCGAACCGGGGGGGTACCACGACCTCACAGAAAACCAGCGTGAAGTAGAGGTTTACCTCTGCGTTTCGCTTGGTGAGTGCAGGTGGCCGGAGGCCCTTTTTACTGGAAATGAGGCATTCCATCTTAGTCCTCACGGGTGACAACGCATCTGCATTTTGATTCGCAAACGAGGATAGATGTATATGTCTATGGGCCGCAGCATCTACTTACCATCAGGTGGACTGTGTGCTCGTTTGTCACCCTTATCCTATATAAAAAAAAAATACACCAGGAGCTCGCTCTGAAATACGGTCACGTGGATCGGAAACTGCCGTATTATAAGTACTTGCCGGAAGCCGTGCTCGAAAATGACCGCGCCAGGCCCTACTGGGACCGGGCACAGTCAAGGATATTTTTGATCGACATTACCATTCCTTATGACGAGAACCTCGTGAAAGCCGAAACAGATAAGCTGACTAAATATCTGGACCTGGCTCACGAGGTGACCGACATGTGGGGTGGTCTGCCGACCGAAATTATTCCAGTGGTCGTTTCTGCGAACGGGTTAATCCCAGTCAGCCTCTCGGGTCATTCAGATGAGGCGACTGGGACTCCGAGACGGATCGCTCCAAGCTCAAATGCAGAAGGCGGTGCTCCTCGATACCGCCCGCATCGTCCGCCGGTTTCTTTCCCTTTCCCCCTAACCCTCGGCCGTTTGGTCTCCCCTGCCGAGGGCTTCCATCTGGTTGGGTTTTTATATATTTATGTAATTTTTATGTACTTATTTTATTTTATTGATATTTATGTAAGTTTATCATTTTCATTTTCAATTATATATTTATACAGCCCAACCAGATGAGAAAACTATACAAATACCCCATAATAATAATAATAATATTTATTTTATTAATAATATTTATTTTATTTTATTGATATTTATGTACGTTTACCATGTTTATTTACAATTATATATTTATATTGCCCAACCAGATGAGAAAACTTTATAGATACCCCATAATAATAATAAAGGTTTATTCATAAACACGGTCTTACAAATATATAGGTATACCATGGTAGACTTCTTCTATTGAACGCATAATGCGCCCGTATCAGAAGTAAGCCCCTCTTTCATACCATACAATTTACCGCTTGTACTAAATTTAAAGAAATTAAAAGTAGTGTAGTGTTGGTGTGTGTAGTGAATTTGTAGTGTGTGTGTAATATGTGTGTAGTGTATGTGCGTGTAATGTGTTGTATGAAAGTTTTCATACTTTTCCCTCTGCACAGCCCTACGACATAAAAAGTCTTGGGATCAGCGTTAAGCCACTGAGCAGAGTTGGTAGTTACATATACAACTACATGGAGGTTATGTGTGTATGTATGTAATGAATGAGTGATTTACACATAAATATCCTCGTATCAAAATTCTAATTTTAACAGGTTTTCAACTTCAGTAAATTCTAATGTCTTCAGCCATTCAGTGAGTTTTAGTTTACAGTTTCTATAAGTCATAGGATATATATCTAGTATTTTATTTATTTTATTATATAAATGAGACGAGATGTTTTTGTACTGATTGCGAGCAAATTTAGTCTTGGTGTAATTTAGTGTGGCGACTCTATCTTTTCTTCTTTTAGTTGAAATATTGGTGTCAATATTAAAGGACGTATGTTTTTTCAGAACTACGTGCAATATGTAAAGTTTACGAACTGTGAATAAATCTGCACATGGATGTAAACTGACGTGTTTTGAAATACATAATTTTTAACAATCCTCTTTGAGCTCGTTCTAATTGTATAAAATGAGTTTTTACAGCACCACCCCATATAGTTATACAATAAATCAAAACAGATTGTGCCAACGCAATATAGATCTGATCAAGTAACTTTTTATTTGCAATGTGCCTTAGTGTTTTAAATATCCACATTAATTTACGTAATCTGCCAGAAACTAATTCGACATGAGACATCCATGAAAGTCTCTGGTTCACTAAGACACCAAGGTACTTCGTAGATGTTAGTCTAGTTATAGTGGGGCAGTTGCAATTCGTGCTAACTAGCGGCTGACAGCAATGAATCTTAATATCACTGGGAAAGTTAGGCAGACTGTTTTTTATGGAAAACAAAATATAGTTTGTTTTGCTGGTATGTAACGTTAGTAAGTTAAGACTTCGCCATTGCGAAATCACAGCCAAACCGTACTCTGTATTAATTTTTAAATTGTTCAAGGAGTCACCTGTAAACACAATGGCAGTGTCGTCAGCATATGAGAATATGCAAGCATGTGGGATCTTCATATTGCAGAGTTCGTTTATGTATATTAGAAACAGGGTGGGCCCTAAAACGATTCCTTGCGGCACGCCATAAGTGACACTAGTTTTTTGATTTATATGTGAACCTATTTTTACCCTCTGAGTCCTACCAGTCATGTAACTTTTAAGCAAGTCAAGGGGCACACCTCTAATCCCACAGTTTTCTAACTTCTGCAATGGAATGGGGGTAGACACGGTGTCAAATGCCTTTTTAAGATCAATAAACACTGTGAGGCAGTTTATCTTTTTATCAAGATTATCAACAACTACAGAAGTAAGGGCTTCTACAGCGTTTTTAGTCGATTTCCCTGCTTAAAAGCCAAATTGCGAACTGGATAAGATATGGAACTTATTGAGGAAATTTATGAGCCTCTTGTTGATAAGTTTTTCTATAACTTTTGATATTGCCGGCAATACCGAAATTAGTCTCTAGTTGTTGATATCATTCTAATCTCCATTCTTATGCACAGGTGTTACTAGGGACTCCTTGCGCAAAGACGGAAATATACCTTTGCGAAAACAAAGATTGACTAAATAACAAAGAACTGGCACAACTTCTGCTCTTACAAGTTTTAGGAAACTAGCTTGAACGTTATACCAGCCTAGTGCACCGTTAGATTTTAATGCCATCAGAATAGAGTGTACTTCTTCTATATCTGTATCGTAGAGAGCAAAAGATGATATCTGAGAATTTGTACAAAAATTTTGCATAAATTGTGTCTTGTTTAGCTGGACAATCGCATCGGCCAAGTTTTTGCTCACACAACTAAAGTAGTTATTAACTTGATCAATGTTATCACCTGCGCAAGGCAGTAATTTTGTATTATCCCTTTTAGAGTGTTTCCGATATGTTACTTTAGCAATATTTTTCCAGAGATTCCTAGAATCACCCACCGAGACCTCCAGAATCATAAGCTTCTGTTCATATTTTAGTTTCAAATTTCTAACTAGATTTTTGCAAAATAAAATAAGCTATTATTAAGCATTAAGCTACTATTTTTGTAAAATAGTAGCTTAATGCTGCTGTGTTTCGTATAGTGAGTATAAAGAACAAAAAGCATTCCATCTTAGTGCTCAGGGGTGACAACGCATCTGCATTTCAATTTTTAATTGAAGATAAATGTAGATTTCTATGGACCGCAGAATCCACTTACCATCAGGTAGACTGTGTGCTCGTTTGTCATCCTAATGCGCTGTAATATTACTGCGGTTGCCAACACGCCTACCAAGCGTGGCAACTATAGCAAACATCCAGCTACTTGACAATTTATGGGGGAGGCCTATGTTCATTTCAGTGGACTTTTGATAGGCTGATGATAATGAGTTCTTCTCATCTTTGCAAGCCTTAATATTTACGGTAGAGTGAAAACAAAAAGCAACATACCCGAAAGTACGAATGAAATAAAAACTGCATATATTCTTCATAAAAAGTAAAAAAAGTAGCAGCTTACATACATGTTACTACTGGGTACAGGCCGCAGAGTTTTTGGGCAAAAAAGTGTTCGCTGCGCTGATTCCAACGCGGGATGAATGTAATGTAAATGATTCAATTATTTACATCGTATATTCAGTAGCATTGTATTATTTCATTTTATCGATGACTTGCCATTTTAGTTTATTTAGAAGTAAGTAGGTGGCGCTAATATTAGATGAAATAATGAAAGACAAAACTATACCATCTAGTAATATCAGCAAGAAAAGCGAACATTTATTTATTATATCGATAAGGAATAAAGTGATGTCAATTCTCTTAAAAGTTCTCTTTCTGTTAAAAATATGCTATCAGCGCATTAATGATATCGTAATATGACCATATTATGAAATAGCAACGTTGTTGTTACGGACGGCGAGGGGAGCCGCCGCCCCGTCGCCATTTCACATCCCGTTGCGCCCCGCTCACCCCGCACACCGCCAGCAGATGATGTGGTGTCGCCGACCAATCACCGCGCGGCATCACCTCACGGCGTTACTCACATACTGAGACGCTCTCTTGCGAGATATAAGAAGGGCGTTTTGGTCTGTGAGCTGTTCATTTCGGAAGCGGCACTCGAAGACAACAGCAAGCGAAGAAATCAAGAGAAATCAAGAGATACTCCATTGAAGATTGAAGAGTGAAGACTCCCCTCTGTATATATATAATTATATAGTTTATTAGTACCGCACTGTAAATATTTGAATACAGTATAGTCTACAGTACCATCTTTCCTTTAAGCAGCCCCTAGCGTAGTATACCTCAACATCAGTCAGTTAATTAATCAATACAGTCCACTTGCAATAGTAAAATCATACAGTCCACTATAGTCCCTAATATTCTTGGTCCATCGCCGCCGGATAGAAGCCAGAAGAAAGAAGGTAATTACAGAAGAAAGAAGGTAATTACAGAAGAAAGAAGATAATCATAGAAGAAAGAAGATCATTATAGAAGATCTTCAAGGAAGAAAGAAGTTCGTCGACGAAGAGAGAAGATCGTCGGTACTAAATTCTTCTCTGTTTCTTATTACGGCTACGTCATATACGTCATATTGTCTGTTTCCAGACAATTTCTTGTTTCTTAACCGCGTTTACGCGTCCAGGTGGTTGCTCCCTAACGGTGCCAAACTGTGACCATCTGGTAACGCCCTTGCGGCGGGAACGGCGTTCAATACGTGCGCCTTTTTGAAGACGATCGGAAGCCGAAACGTGTGACGTCATGAGGAAGACAAGAAGCCAGAAGACACGGAATGACGACGAAACGCCGGTAGGAATGCGGATATTAGAGGAAGCACCCGCGTCCCCGTCCGATTATCTCGCGTTGGCACAAGCGCCCTTCGCCGCGCCCCAACCCCCGCTCTCGCCAGCATCTATGCCCGCCCCCGCGCCCGCGCCGCCGCGCCCCGCTATGTCCATATCTACAACCGATCGCTTGGGAGAGGTTAGCACATTCGCGCCGCGTACAGAGACGCTCGCCGCGATTATAGAAGATCTTCGGTAACAGAGACTAGTTCGATAGTGCGTACCGTCGCGCCTGTAGCAGACGTTGTACATAAGCCCGCGCCCCGCGCCCCGCCGGTCCGTTCAGTCCGTTTTGCCCGGTCGACAGCTAGCGCGATAGCAAAGTTAAAACAAATCGAGTATAATACCGCGGAGGAACTAGCTGCAATTAGAAGGAAGCAATTGCAAATCGAAGAAGATCTCGTCAAGAAGAAATACGCTAGGGACGCCGCTCAACTCCGCTCAAACCGCGCCCCGCATCGATATAGAGCAGGCCCCGCCGAGTAGGGGAACCGGTTACGACCACGCTGAAGACGCCCAGGGGAGGTAGGTCGCGAATAACGATCAACCACGTCGCGTAGTTACGATACAGAGGGACAATGGAGTCGCCGTAGAAATGAACCAGGTGGATCGCCGTGTACGGGTTACGTCGCCGTCGCGCGTCCAACGCCGCACTCTATCGCCTATACATAGATCGCCATCGCTTCATCGCCACGCGGATCGTAGATTACCGTCGCCGTCTTACAGGGATGCAGGTGTACATAGGTCGCCAGCGCCACAGCGGAGGCTAGAGGGAAATAGGGATAGAGATAGGTCGCTCACCCCGCGAGGGAAAGATAGGGGTATAGAACGAATAGCGGAAGCTTCCAGACCAGCCGCCGCGAAGCAGATACAGGAGTTGCCTATTTTCAACGGCTCGGCCGCGGAATGGTTATCGTTTAAAGCCGTACCACCAATACGGAAAATATGGCAAGGTTGAGAAACTGTTTACGTGGTGAGGCTAGGGAGGTAGTATCGGCGCTGCTGTTTACCGCGAAGGATCCAGCAGACATCATGCGGACACTGGAGCAGTGTTTCGGCCGCCTGGAAGTGATTATTGATCGTGCGATAGATGACTTGAAACGCCTTCCGCGACCGGGTCAAACCACCCAGGAGTTAAATTCGTTCGCTATTAAGTTGCAAAATATAGTGTGTATTATGCAGAACGTCGACGGCAAAGGATACTTACAAAATCCGATGCTAACTAGGGAGGTTACGAGTAAGCTTAGCCCTCACTTACGGTCGCGTTGGTGCGATTATGCGGAACACTACTGAAGTGCGGACGAACCGGACATTGTCACACTATCCCGGTTTATGATGAGAGAGGCTGACCGTGCGTTAAGTCACGCATATACGTCCGTAACGCCGACTAAGGAATCGCCCGTAAGACGAGAAGCGCCGCCGTCGAAAATGATAGTGTTGACACGCCGCGTAGAGGATAGGGCCCGTGACGTAAAGACGTTCACCACCCAGGAGGACACCGCTGGTGCCTCGTGTATGTGTTGTGGGGGTGAATACCCAATCGCCAAATGTAGGAAGCTGGCACAAATGGGTTTGGACGACCGGTGGAAGTGGGTAAGGGAAGATGGGGTGTATTTTAGGTGCTTAAGCAGCAAAAACCGACGCCTACGTTGTAAGGCTAGGAAATGCGGCGTCGACGGCTGCAACGCCCCCCACCACGCCCTACTTCACGCCCGCAAGGCCCGCACGCCTGAAGCGTCGGTAAAACCGGATGAAACCATGCTCGTTGCGTCGAATGTTCATAGTAGTGCGTCTGTGTTATTGAAAGTGTGCCCCATTACCGTGCGTGGACGGCGTGGTAAGGAAGTTGATACGTATGCGCTACTTGACGAAGGCTCTACTATATCATTAATCGACGACGACTTAGCTCGCGAGTTAGGAGCGGAAGCACCAGTAAAGCCGCTCAATATTAGAGGCGTAAATAATAGTCAACGCGAGGCCAATAGTTGGTTAGTAAATATAGGGATACGTGGCAAGACGCGCAGTGAGATTTATAATGTAAGCGCGTGAACAATAGCGGATTTAAAGATAGGCTCGCAGTCTGTGAGTAGGGAGTGCTTACGGTTGAAGCACTTACGCGACTTACCGACTTCGGTATGTTACGACGACGCGAAGCCGAGATTATTATTAGGCGCCGACAACTGGCATTTAATAATCACCCGTAATTTGAAAATAGGACGTCGAAGGCAGCCCATAGCTGCACGTATATTGCTAGGGTGGGTAATTCAGGGAACCGTGCCGCGGTTAACGTGTAGGGAAGACGGCGAGACCGTATTACACGTAGCAAGCATTAGCGGATGGCCAGATAGGGACATCCGAACGTTTGCCAGTCAGGACGAGGAGCTAACGGAACTCCTCAAATGGCAGTATAAGATAGATTCTATAGGTATCTCTCTAAAGAGTAGGCCGCGACGGGAAGAGGAGCGCGCTGTTGACATATTCCAGCGCACCGTCAAGAAGGTCGGCGAGCAATACCAAATTGGACTGCCATGGAATGACGACAACGTGCAGATGTCACCCAGCTATGAAATGGCAGCTCGAAGACTACGGACGATTGAAAGTAAGATGGACCAGTCGCCGGAGTTTCGGGACGCCTACACAGCCCAGATAGACAACCTCCTGGCGAAAGGATACGCAAGGGAAGCCGAGGGGACGGAGAAAGAGGACCCCAAGAGCTGGTACCTGCCACACTTCGCAGTACGGAACCCGAAAAAGCCGGGGAAGACGAGAGTAGTGTTCGACGCGGCAGCGCGCGCATCCGGTAGATATCTTAATGATTATTTACTCGACGGCCCCGACTTATTACGGAACTTACCGGGCATACTGTTTAGGTTTAGAGAAAACGAGATAGTCGTGTCCGCGGAGGAAATGTTCTTACGTGTGAAAATCGACTGTCGCGACCAACCCGCGCAATTGTTTCTCTGGCGAGGAAACGAGCGACACAGCCCACCGCGGGAGTACGTTATGACGTCAATGATTTTCGGCGCGAGGAGCTCGCCGTTTCTCGCACATAGTATTAGAGATTATAACGCGAGCACACGCAGAGACACCCGTTGGCGCTTAACGCTATCGTACGTAGTCATTATATGGACGACTATTTAGACAGTTATGCAACGGTAGAGGAAGCGGTAAATACGGCGAGGCAGGTTACGGAAGTGCACCAGAAGGCCGGTTTCACCTTGGCAGGCTCAGGAGGTGGGCTTGAGGCAAGACAGCCCAGGCAGAACCCTAGGGTTGTTATGGATGGCCGACGAAGACGCCCTAACCTTCAACACCTCGAGGAATAGGGTCCCGCAGGAAGTAAAGGCGCTACAGCGACCACCGACCAAGAGGGAAGCATTAAGCACAGTCATGTCTGTGTTTGACCCGCTCGGACTGCTTAGCTACCTCACCATCACCGCCAAAATCCTGCTACAAGACCTATGGCGTATGAAGAAGGTCGGATGGGATGACGAACTACCCGAGGAGGCAGCGGATGAGTTCCAGAGGTGGCTGCGAGTCGTCGAGGAGGTGTCACGACTGCGACTGCAAAGGTGCTATGCTCCTACGGGGGGAGTGGTAGAGCGTCAACTTCACGTGTTTAACGACGCAAGCGAACGTGCGTACGCATCCGCGGCATATTGGCGAATACGATACAGCGACGGAACGGTTAGGGTACGTTTAGTGGCGGCCAAGGCGAAAGTCGCTCCGATTAAGGCGCAAAGTATACCGCGATTAGAGTTGCAGGCGAATTTGATAGGCGCGCGACTCGAGGAATTCGTGCAGGGTGAACACAGAGTGGAAGCAGATAGGGTCGTATATTGGACAGACTCTACTGCGGCACTCCACTGGATACAAAATGATACGGCGCGTTATATTCCATACGTGGCTCATCGGTTAGGGGAGATAGCTGAAAAGACGTCACCCGAGCAATGGAGGTGGATACCGACTGCGGAGAATATAGCAAATCAGGCAACGCGCATGAACTTCGTGACCAAAGAAGAAAGCGACCAATGGTTCGCAGGACCGTCATTTCTTTACGAAGACGAAGACAAATGGCCTCGCCGTCAAGAAGAGAAGGCAGGGGATGATGAAGAACTGGAGAAAATCGTGGCGCACCAGAGCGACACCAAGGACGCTCCACACCTGCCAGACATAGAACGGTTCTCTTCCTACGAGAGATTGATCAGGGCCACAGCACGAGTACTGCAGTTCGTCGATGTCATACGAGGAAGGGCACAAGGACTGACATTGCAGCACATCCAGAGGGCAGAGCGGATGTGGATAGGACCCAGCCAACGTGAAAACATCGCTGAAGACATTAGCCGCCTTCAGCGGGAAAAGAACCTGGCCACCGGCAGCGCACTGAGGAAGATCGACCCTATATTTGAAGATGGAATACTACGAGCCAGGGGAAGAATCAACGCAGCCGACGTGGACAGCCAGATGAAAAGACCCATCATACTGAATGGACGCCACCAATTTGTGAAGCTGCTTGTGGAGAAGGCGCATCAGGAAGCAAGCCACGCCAACAGAGAGAGGGTGGTCAACGACCTACGTACCAGGTTTCATATCCTCCGATTACGACCTACCGTACGAGAAGCGGAGCGGAGATGTCTGCGATGCAGGGTACGCAAGGCGACTCCACAGCCTGCGGTTACAGGAGACCTACCACCCGAACGGTTAGGGGCGTTTGCGCGACCATTTACGTACACCGGAGTCGACTATTTCTAGCCTCTGATAGTTACAATAGGACGACGGCACGAAAAAAGGTGGGTAGCACTATTCACGTGCTTAACGACGCGCGCGGTTCATTTAGAACTAGTTTACTCCCTGACAACGGACTCGGCGATATCGGCATTGCGGCGCATGGCGGCTAGGCGTGGGTAGCCACGGGTCATATACTCCGACAATGGCACCAATTTTCATGGGGCAAATACTGAACTGCAACGGGCGATGGAAGAGTGGGCACCGCAGCTGAAGGACTACGCGCTGACTCGGCGAACCGAATGGAAATTCATCGCACCGGGCACGCCTAACCAGGGAGGCGCATGGGAGCGTCTCGTGCGCTCAGTGAAGACCGCACTCGAAGCCACTCTACATCAGAAGAACCCACGGGAGGAGACGTTAGCGACGCTCCTGACAGAAGCAGAAAATACAGTTAACTCTCGACCGTTGACGCACTTACCGGTCGACATCAACGACGAAGAGGCGTTGACACCCAACCACTTCATCATGTTGGGACCATCGGGCCTACCAGTCACCGCGCCGTGCACACCTATTGATCGTCGGGCGTGGAGAGCGGCGCAGGGGCTCGCCGACGAGTACTGGAGGCGCTGGGTGAAAGAATACCTGCCGACGCTGGTTGCGCGCGGGGACTCTCAAGACGCTCAGCAACGCCAAATTCAAGAAGAGGACCTCGTCGTGGTTGCGGACGGCAACCTACCAAGGCACGTGTGGCCGCAGGGGGTCGTTACGAAGACATTTCCTGGACCGGACGGCGTGGTGCGCAACGTCGAGGTCAGGACCAGGGGCGGAGTTCTGCGGCAACCCGTCAGGTAGATAGCCGTCCTCCCGAGGGAAGCTTAGGCTCGCAGGCTACGCCGGGGGGAGGATGTTACGGACGGCGAAGGGAGCTGCAGCCCCGTCGCCCCTTCACACCCCGTTGCGCCCCGTGCACCCCGCACACCGCCAGCAGATCATGTGATGTCGCCGACCAATCAGCGCGCGGCATCACATCACGACGCTACTCACATACTGAGACGCTCTCTTGCGAGATATAAGAAGGGCGTTTTGGCCTGTGAGCTGTTCATTTCGGAAGCGGCACTCGAAGACAACAGCAAGCGAAGAAATCAAGAGAAATCAAGAGATACTCCGTTGAAGATTGAAGAGTGAAGACTCCCCTCTGTATATATATATAACTATATAGTTTATTAGTGCCGCACTGTAAATATTTGAATACAGTATAGTCTACAGTACCATCTTTCCTTTAAGCAGCCCCTAGCGTAGTATACCTCAACATCAGTCAGTTAATTAATCAATACAGTCCACTTGCAATAGTAAAATCATACAGTCCACTATAGTCCCTAATAGTTGTGTTTAGTTATTAATATCTTCAAACGATTTCTATTCATTGATTTTGTCAAGCTATACCATGGCATGGTCAACAAATAGTGTTAAATATCATGAAATTACCACACTATCTCACGAATTGATAGATTACTTTATGATATATGATCAATTCTACGATCTGGCCACGAAATACATAAAAATCTCTTTAATAAAACTATAATGATAATAAAAAATTTTGCAACAATTGCAGACAGACCAGTTTTAATCACTTTACAGATATATTAGTAATTGAAATAAATATCTTATCAATTTTCATATTTTTGATAGACGTCCCTATTATCTATTTAAATTAATACACTTTTAAAATAAAATAACAAAAATACAAAAAAAAAACTAACGTTAATTTTTTTTAATAATTTTAAAAATCTAATCATTTAATGATATAAAATATTATTTCATTTATTAGAAACTGAAGGCAAAATATACTACTTTTTCCATTTGATGATAGATGGCGCTATTTTGAATACCAAATCGGTGTAGTTTCAAATTATTTTACCAAGATTATAAATATATTTTAAACTTTATTTACAAATATGGTTTTTATTTGAAAAACACCCGTCATACCGCCTATAACTAAGATATAATAGAAAATTAACATCTAAAGAAAATAGAATACTTACCCTTCCTTTTTTGAAGTTCTGTAATCGGATAAAAGTAGCCTATAAGTTGCCCCAGGTTACTCACTACCTATATACAAAATTTCATGTAAATCGGTTCAGTAGTTTTTGCGTAAATCCGGAATACACAGACAGACAGACAGACAGAAAGACAGAAAGACAGACAGACACAGACAAACATTCTAAAAACCACTAATTTGGATTCAGAACCCTTTATTTAGTCTTCTGGAATTGTTTTTTCAAGAATATATTAGAATTACAGACACGACTTTTCTACAGATTTATTATATGTATAGATAATAACCCCAGGGAATAAGGTGATCGCTACGAAGCCATTTCTAATTTGTTTTGTGTTGTCAACTGTGTAATATAAATGATTATACCTATACTGTTGAATTAGAATTAAAAAAAAGTCCCGCTGGGTTTCTTGTCTTCCCACGACAGAGATTTTTTCCGAACCACTGTGTGGTAAATTAAACAAACTTTCAATAAGTATTATTTATAATCTATATTGAATAAAAAAGTTTCTGTTTCCTAAATATTTCCACCATACCTTACGCAAGTAATCCTTCCGCGAAAGCAATCCTTTATTTATCCTATAAAACTTTAGTTCTTTTTCATGATTATGTTATTAATTACTACTTATCTACCTATGAACTGACGAATGTTGGACTTATAAGCATCTGCTCTAGCAGAGTAGAAGATTATATATAAGATTATCTATAGTAGAGCTATAACGTATACCGTATACAGTGCCGGCCTGAGGCAAGATTTAGGATGGAGCGAGACCCAATTATGGCACCCCCTTGCTTGCCCCTAATATATACCAGTTGTACGTGCACATGCAAGCATGAAACTGGGAAGATCTCGACAACATCTTAAGTCTATGTCTAATTTGTCGATTGAAAACAGCCATCCTCGTAGTATTTTAGGCACTGCACTCCTTACGGTATCTATAGGTTTCGTTGATGTAGAATAAAAAAACAAAATTAAAAAGGAATTAAGGTAGGTGCATTTATTTAAATAAATCATAACAACATTAGACAATAAAACAAAATTAAGTCAATATTCATTAATGAGATCAAAAAGCATAATCAACTTTAGAATTGGTACTTATACGTTATTTTATATGTTTACTAATTAATGTAACAGTGCTTATTAAAAACAAACTCTTTAGGTTTAGCCTACTGGCTCCTAATAATAATATAATTAACACATTGAATGACGGAAAAATTAAAACAATAGCGTAACACTAGCAATTAGGACACCTGTATGTCCTTAAAACACTCAGTGGGTTAATAAAAAACTATTTAAATGGAGAACAAATTTTAATTAAATCGCTGCGTACGCACTTTTGCATTTTCAAATTTTTATATCACCTCCTCATACGATAATGTCTGAGCTATATCATTTTCAATTGACAGCAAGGAAAGATCAGAAAGCTTATCCTCTGCGAGAGTCGACTTCAGCTATGATTTACTTAGCTTATGCTTGCTAAAACTGCGTTCATCTTTGGCCACCGTAATCGGAATTGTTACGAAAATTTGGAGAGCTGCCCAAATAATAGGTATTTAACTATGAAATTGCCGTTCTGCAGTACTGGCCATTTCAAATCAAAATAAATTTTCTTAGGCTAAGAATTCTAATTTCAAATTACTTTTATTTTAAAAACATGGAATCGTTTTTTCAAAATTAGTCATTTGTATATTGATAACTGTTATGTTTTATCTTTTTCGTGATCATGGATACGTTAAAAATTCGAGTAATTATGGAAAATGAGTACCGTCGTTGCAGAAACGCGGCCCAAGTGGCACGCAACATTAACGACGTTTACGGAGCGAATACTACAAACTAACGCACCGCCTGTTATTGATTTTCTGGAAATTTTGACCTGAAAAATGAACTCCGTGATCGTCCGAAAACTTTGGTCAATGACGAATTAAAGGTGATTCTGGAAGCTAGATACTCATTGTATGGTTGAATATGCAGCAGCTTTCCACGTTAGCATGAAAACAATATTGGTCCATTTGCGTCAAATTGGCAAAGTGAAAAAGCTTAACATATGGGCGCCCCACGAACTTAATGATCACCAGCGCGAAGTACGCATCACATCATCATCATACGCACACAAACGAAGGAATTTTGAACCGCATTGTTATATGCATCGAAAAATGGATTCTGTTTGACAATCGTAAGTACTCACCAAGTTGACTTGATCCCGATTCAGCACCTAAATAATGCCCTAAGCGAAAACCCACCCCTAGAAAAGTGATGGTCACTGTTTGTTGGTTTAGCGCCGGTGTGATTCTTTACAGCTTCTTACTAAACAGGATGAGCATTACTGCAGATGTGTACTGTGAATAACTGAACACAATGATGGAGAAGCTCATACGTATCCAACCAGCTTTGGTCAATCGCTCGTCCCCGCTGCTCCTGTACTGCCGTATATGTGCGCGACTTCATACTGCACAACAGACAGTCTCCAAGTTACAAGAGCTGGGTTGGAAGCTCCCGTCATCCGCCGTACTCAGTAGACTTCTACTTTTTCCAGAATTTAAATAACTTTTGGCGGGAACAAAATTCAATACCCGAGAGGCAGTACAAAAAAGTGCCTTTGAAGAATTTGTTGCCTCCCCCGTCCAGCTGTTTTTTCCAAGAAGGGGATAAATAAACTGCTACTGTATTAGCAAAGGTGCATCGATTGCATGGGTGATTACTTTGATTAATAGAAATAAAAAATATAAAAAAATACTTACGTTAACTTATTCCATAAAAAACGGCAATTTCATAGATAAAGACCTAATATTAAGTAACGTATCTTGCGAATTACTTGATATTAAGAGCTGAAGAACTGCTTTCAGGTGACCTTTATCGATATGTAAAAACTTTTTCAAACACATCATTTCTCATGAAAGCTCCAATCCCGAAATATCGCGATTAAAATCATGCGTTCATTTTTCCTCCAACTTTGAGAATATTTTCTTAAAATTTTCATCGGTCTTATTCAAATCATAGAGGAAACTATTCTATTCTATAAACGCCAAGTCTCATTAATTGTAAAAAGTCGTGTAAAGCATGTTTCTATTTAAGTTTATGGCGGTGCCTAACATTGGAGAGAAAACATTTGTTCTGAATAACATTTCTGGATCCGGAATGTCATTATCATCATCATAATTACAGCCTTTCACAAGTCCACTGCTGAACATAAGCCTCCCCAAGGAATGCCACAAAGCACGGTCCTGAGCCACCTGCATCCATCGACTTCCTGCATGTCTTACCAGGTCGTCACTCCATCTAGTGGGGGGACGCCCTACACTTCGTCCGCATATTTATATTTTATTTTTTTCTTTAGATATAGAGTCAAAAGTATCCGAATTTTGGATTTTTCAAACCTTTAAAAATTCATAACTCCGAAAATGTTAACTTTATCGGAAAAAGTCATGGGACTTTTTTATTTGTATTTTATCAAATAATACAAAAAAAAATTCCAGTTTATAAATAACAATTCCTTGCAATTGAAAAAAAATCGATTTAAACAATATGGCACCGAGTTGCCTTATGGCAAGATGCATTTATATCATCAGCAGAACAACTTGAAGAGAATCGCATGAAAAAATTGAAGTGGAATTGGTACTCATGCGCCGATTCCTCCTGGGCTATAAGAATATTTTCTTCTTTTTTCGTTCGCGGTTTCTTTCAAACTCCGAGTTTATTTCAGCTTTTTCAGCTGTATCTTTAGCTGCAATGAGAACCTTTGTTAATTCTTCGTCTCTAGATATATTCTTTTTTGTGCATCAGCTTTGTAGCATCTGATAAATCTATCTGCTTGCATGCATGTGCTGACAAGATTAACGTGGAATAAAACGTCGGACCAAATGAGTAAAGACAGCAAAAACTCAAACTTCTTGAAATTGACTGCAAGTGATTTAGCTTCCAAACTTGCAACGGGATCAGTTGTGTCGATGCTCTTCTTCCAAGGCAGAATCAAAATGCATGTGCGTTGTCACCCGTGAGGACTAAGATGGAACGCCTCTTTTCCAGTAAAATGGGTCTCCGGTTCCCTACACTCACCATACGAAACACAGCAGTGTCAAGCTGCCATTTTACGCTGGTATTCTGTGAGAGCATAATGCTTCCCCGGTCGAGTCGACCTATTCGTGCTAAAACTATACTACTAATATAGCTCCAGCATGGCTCTACCACGTAAGCTTCTAAAGAGCGCGCAAAATTGTTACCTAAATAAGCTAAAAGATTGTATTTTTCTATTATGTAGGTAGCTATGTTAATATAAAAAAATTGACTAAGGCGCCTCCTGGGACTTGACGCCTGGAGCGGCCGTCCGTTCGCCCTAAGGTAGGGCCGGCCCCGACCGTATAACCGTAACCGCCACGTTTGACAATGTAATTTCCGATCGCATTACCGATACCGCGATGTTTGAAAGATGGCCTTATCACAAAAATTGATAAGGGCGTGCTTCGATGGTTTGGGCACGTTGAGAGAATGAGTGAAGACCGAATGGTGAAGAAAATATATAGCGCGAAAGTTAATATTAAAAGGTGTCGAGGTAGACCGAGACTAACTTTCGAAGACCATGTGAGCAAACTGCTCGAAGAGGGGAGGGTCAAGAGTACTCGGATACCTAGACGTGCATGTATGAAGAAGATAATGAATCTGAAAGAAGCGAAAGAGGTATGTAAGGATCGTGACACTTGGCGATCTGTTCTCTCTGGCTACCCCGTCAGGGATTGTGCGTGACGATAAGTTAGTAAGTAAGTATTACCGCAGACTCGTTGTATTGTCCGAGAGATAAAATAATCACTACGTTTTACTGCTGGTCGACGCTGGTCTGGGTTTTTGCTTCTGAGCTAGCTAGAGCACTATCATGATTAATGATGATAAACTAATCGGAATAAAAGCACGATAAGATTCCATGTTTGTACATATCTACGTGGTAGAGTCATGCTGCAGTTACATTTTATATTGTGGTGGCAGCTCGAATGGGTCGGCTCGATCGGGCAATGACTACACTCTCACAGAATACCAACGTAAAATAGCACCATTGTTGCACAGCACTGCTGTGTTTCGTATACTGAGTATAGGATGCAAAGGACATTTTACTGGAAAACGGGGCATTCGATCTTAGTCCTCAGGGGTTACAACACATTTGCATTTTAATTCTTAATTGAGGATAGGGCAGTAGATATGTACGGGCCACAGCATGCACTTACCATCAGTTGGTATTGTGTGCTTGTATATCACCCTTATTCTATACTAGTAACACACCCTTGCTTAGCCTGGGTAGGATCAATACTTCGATTTTCGATAATCATAGCCCATAAATTTTAATAATAAAATAAAATTAAAAAAATAATAATAATCAAATATTTAGGATAAAAAGCCTAGATCTCTCTTGGCTTACAATCGGTTCATCGACTCGTAACGTTTAGCGGAGACAGACAGACAAACTCTTCAGCTCAATATAATAAGGCAGTTATTTCGATATTATAGATAGATTTTATTGTCAATTTTAATAATTATATGTACCTATAGAAAAAAATTAAATGTGTTATACCAATAACCGAGACGAATTGTGTGATAATTTGGCTAAGGGAATAGAGACCGTATAAGACAGTACTGACCCTAGGTAGCGCCTTTTAAAATACGTTATGCAAATAATTAATTTGAAAAGAAATAAAAAAAAGTATCTTTTACGATGCCTGTTTCTTACGATGAACTGTTATCCAGATTAATTAATAATAACAATAAAGTGGGTACCACAAATTACTTCTGTCTGTATAATTAATGCCGAGGGCGCCATTAACATGTTTTTAATGTCCTAAAAAATGTTTGTAGTATCTTTGATTTTTTCTTCCTGCATTATTTATATTACAAGTTACAACAAAAGATTTTCATTAATTAAAAAACGTAGTCGTTTAAGTGTTAATTAATATTTACTTTTATCTATAATAATATATAATAAATTGTTACATTTTTTTATTATTAATAACAAAGACATTTAAGTGTTAACAAATAAATATCTATTTGAGTTGGATTGGAATACCCGACTTTTAAAACATTACGAACCGAAAATTCAATATGACAAATGACTGGGAGCGTGGCGACTCCTGTAATCCGGCTACTCGGAGGTCGGGATCGGAGGATGGTTTGAGGTCGGGAGTCCTGGTGCTGTGTGGTCCATGTTGACTGGACGTCCACACTAAGCCTGGTATTAATATGGACCCCCCGGAGGAGTCTGGGGGTGCAGGTTAACTAAGGAGGAGCGAACCGGGCCAGGGGGGAAACCCAGCAGCCAAAAGTCCCCGTATCGGGCAGTAGTGGGATAGCGGCCGGGAGTGGACGCTCAGTAACAGCCCGACCAATATAATCAGACCCGTTCCTTTTTATTATCAGTTAGGATTTTGCTTACTTTAGTAAGCAATTTTTATATGGCTATCTTTGTGCAGAGCACAGGTGTTTATACTGAGTCATATACGGCTAAAATACCTAATTAAAATAAGGATACTTGGTTAGCAGTAAATGTTATTAGTTTGCTTTCCGATAGTAGTGAAAGTGAAATAAATTTGTACGCTCAGCATACAAATTCGTGGAAATTAACGA
The DNA here is from genome assembly GCA_033319125.1 of Parnassius glacialis. Taxonomy (NCBI): domain Eukaryota; kingdom Metazoa; phylum Arthropoda; class Insecta; order Lepidoptera; family Papilionidae; genus Parnassius; species Parnassius glacialis. Next base: position 37,447,991 of record JAVANC010000019.1, on the reverse strand, counting down.
ACGAAGGAGTTTATTATTTTAGTCAGGTAGTAGGTCGGATCATTTCTGCACAACACGGTCCTATATACTTAGTGCCATTTCATATACAATACACATTTTTAGGTTTACAATTTCCTCTACATATCCTTTTATATGGCTGCGTAACTCGACTGTTTTCGGAAAACATTTCCGAGAGTAAAACTTAGAAGTAATAATAACAATAGCAGCTAGTGTCCTTTCTTCGATTCTTCCTGGGACTTTTTTTACACACACAGTCCACTAATGTAAGCGGATGCTTTGGATCATAGACTCTTATAAATCTATCTAGTACTCGAGCATTTTCCCATCAGTGGGAAATGTCAGTGGCAGTTAAATAAAATTTGTATCCAATTCAAGGGTCAGAAACAAAGACATTTAAGTAGTAGTAGTAAGTAGTATATATATATTTTAAATCTCTTTGGTCAGAAATAATATACTTACAAGAAATGATTTTCATATCTGCTACTTAAAAATAACGCTATTTAATGATCAGTGAGAAAATCCTCGAGTAGTTCTTCGCCTTATCTAAACTCATCCCCATTAGAAAATTTAGGGGACGAATTTTCAAAAATCCTTTCCTACAACGGTTTGTATGCCACATTTCAGCGAAGTCCACACCACTTACCACATGATGACAAGCAACATGAAACAAAGTGGCTACAGTACGTTGTCACCTTTGAGGACTTTGATGGAATGCCTCACAGCTTGTAATTAATCTGGTTCCCTTATACCAGGTATGGGCAACCTTTGACATGTTGAGGGCCAAACTTTAGCGTTCGCGGGCCGCGTTTAAATGTACTTAGCGCATTTTAAAGTAGTGATAGATAATATTTTTTGCGATAGATATTAGACATGAAATAATACGACAATGTTACTATAGCACAATTTATTAAAATAACAAAATGAAATTTATTAAAATGGTACATTATAATTAAATCGTTAAATTTGCAATTGTTACAAACTACAAAAGTTAAATACATCGAAATCAATGAGACACTTGAGCTTGAATTTGGAAAACTAATCCATCGATATTTGGATTAATTCCACTGATACAAAGATGTAAAGAATATCCCAAATTATCGTCAGTCAGTCTTGTACGATGAATCAGTAACAATCATCAATGAAAAGAACTGTTCGCATTTATAAGTACTGCCAAACGCACAAATCAATCTTCTTGCGAATTTTCTAAGCTGCGGAAAATTGTCTTTTTCTAGGTATTTTTTGTAGAAATCGCATAAGTCTACGTCTTCAAATTTGGATTTTGGGAGTGAGTTTTCTTGAATTTCGATCAACTCCATTTGTAAGTGTATTGGAGCATTTTGTAAATTATATTTTGTAGGAGTAGCAAATAAACTGAAAGTCTTCCATGTTTTTGAAGTTGCTAAATCTGTTCGAAAATTGTTCCGACAGTAACTTGAGTTCTTGAGCATATTGAGCATAAGCAATATTTTCATACGCAGAGAGCGTGTTGAAATAGTAACTGTTACCAGACAGCATCTGTGACTCCCCACAAGCGTATCTTGATCTGAAACGCTTTCAAATGGTTGTACAAATCATTTACTAAATGTCCTTGTTTTTGAAGTTTCAAATTTAAATCATTCAAATAGCCTGTAAGATCGACCAGAAATGCCAAATCACATATTCATTTTGGGTCACTTAATTCAGATAGTGGTTTATCTTTTATTTTCATAAAGTCTGCTATCTCATTTCTAAGCTCGTAAAACCGTTTCAACATTTTTCTTTTGCTCAGCCATCTGACTTCACAATAATATGTTATGTCGTTATATTCAGCTGATATTTCATCCAAAAACGCCTTGAACTGACGATGGTTAAGCCTTCGGATCCAATAAAGTTGACGGTTCTTACTACCACATTCATAACATTCTGGAGTCGAATGGACTTAAAACACAAGTTCTGTTGGTGGATAATGCAATGAAGAACTATCAAATCAAATCATCTTTCTGTACATTTAATTCTGTTGCTTTTTCATTCAAAATTCCGATGAAACCTTTACGTAAGCCGACAATAGAAGGTGCACCATCAGGGCATACTCCTATTAATTTTGACCATGGCAAGCCAAAAGTTGTGAATACCTTTTGAACTTCAATAAAAACATCCTCTCATGTAGTGGTTCCTTTTAGCGGCTGTAAAGCAAGCACAATTCCTCAGTAACAGTGAACTCCTTATCAACATCTCGAATAAATATAGCCAGTTGAGCTGTGTCAGACCAATTCGTGCTCTCGTCTAATGCTATGGAAAATGATTCAAAACCAGCCATACGGTCAGTCAATGTTGTTTTTATATCATTAACCATCATTTCTATACGTCGAACAACAGTTCGTCTTGACAAACCAATTATTTCATATTCATTTTTCTTTTCAGGACACAAAACACCGCAAACTTCTAACATACACTCCTTGATAAATTCTCCTTCGGCAAATGGTTTTAATGCCTTTGACAATTTTGAGCTAAGTATAAAACTAGCTTTCACAACATTATCAAGTTGTGTTCTTTGTTTATGAAACATTTGTTGCTGTTTTTCCAAATTTGCGGTAAGCTTCTGGATTTTTTTGTCCTGTGAGGGTAGTGTAGCATGCTTAGTTGAGTAAAGTCTCTTTATATTAAATTCTTTCATTACTGAAATGGTAAGCCTATTTGTTTGCTGTGTAATGAATCCATTACACAGCAAACAAATAGGCTTACCATTGTGCAAGATAAAAAAGAATTCTTCAGTCCATTTTTCTTGAAACTGGCGACCCTCTGTATCTAAGTACTTTTCGTTTCTTTCCACCAGACACCATTTTTGTTTACTTTTCGTTCAATAAACTTAATAACAAACTATAGTTAGTAACCACTCAACAAACTTGCTTTGTGACTTTGTGTGCATACACAAAGTCACAAAGCAAGTTGACAATCGAGCAGTTCGCTCGGATATTGCTTGTCCAAGTTATCACTTCGGTAGCTCAAATAGAACTGAACTAACGTTCGGGCTATCTGCTTATATAGGCAAAATGAAGGAATAATCTGGAATAAACTAGTTTAGAATAATTGAGAAGCAATAAATCGTTTGATGTGTTGCTCGTGAGGCGGCAAACCTCAGAATTTGATCGAGCAAGCCGAGTGGCGGAGATTATCAAAGTGTGATGATTTCATGTTTGCCGCCTCACTGTCACTCCCGTGAGTATAAGTACTTCATGTATTGTTTTAATTGGGTTTTTTCAAAATGTCTCGCGGGCCGAATCATATCTTACAGCGGGCCGAATTTCGCCCATATGTGCCTTATACCGTTCAGAACAATACACTGCAGTGCAGGCACTGCTATTTGGCGGTATATATAGACCCAGACGAATCTAAACACAAAAGAAATCCTACCACCTAAGTAAGTAAGTACTTGTAGTTGTTCTGTTCCCTTTCTCCAGGGTATAGGAACAATACTTACTGGCGTGCGTCGGTAAAGCGTGATATTTTGTATAATTGATATTACTTGTCTTGCAAATCATACATTACATAAATATAAAACTATTGTATAAAAATACACTTCCTTATTAGGTACTTGCAGTCCGCAGGTCGACCACGCTACGTGACCTTTAGAGAAAAAGTAACTAATTGTTATTCCAGGGTATAAACAAGAGCCGTACTAAGTTTCATCAAAATCTCATAGTTTCAGAGTCTATTGTGTTTAAAGGGACAGATGGACGGACTAAAAAATCATGGCTTCTACTCATATTTCGATAAAAGAGTAAATAAAATTTTCTAAAAATATTTAATGTATAGATATGGCAATGGGAGTGCTCTGAGGAATTGTGTTCGGATTAATTCCAGCCGCCAAATTTCACGAACGCATATCGCGTAAAAATTCACGATACCTTCTTCACCATCTGGATGCTTGGCGGTCCACCACTGTGCGTTTTATTAGTAGTTTTCTTCTTCGTAAAACTTCTCTATGGCATTGTTTATCACCGGCGATTTTTCCGGACGGATACGACTTAGGGACCTTCAAGATAAGAGCTTACTCCTTTCTAAAATGCCGGCAATGCACCTACAATTCTCCGGGCGGCGGTAGTCAATTACCATAAGGTGAGCCGCATGCTCATTTGCCCCCTCTCCTATAAAAAAAATAGCATGGGTAGAGTTCGATTATAAGTAGTATAAATAGATACATAGGCTGCACTAAATGTATCGGGAATGGAATATTTCCACTGTTCCTGTCATATTAAAATCTTTTTAATTGAAAACTCCTTGATTTATTTAATATTATATATATATATATATATATATATATATATATATATATATATATATACACACACACATATATATATATATATATATATATACACACATATATATATATATATATATATATATATATATATATATATATATAAATTTTTATTGAAATCGAATACCATTTATTTATTTAAAAAAAGATTCTCGGTCTTGTCACAAGGTTTTGTCAAACTTGTTTAGTCGTTGAGAAAATAGAATTGACTCGAGAAAATTCAAGAGCGATGATTTATTATGACTTTCGAAGTGGTTTAACACAAAAACAGTGTGTTGACTGGATGATTTCTGCATTTGGTGATGAAGCCCCATCCAAAACCACAATTTATCGCTGGTTTGCTGAATTTCAACGTGGACGTTTCAAGCTCAGTGATGATCCCCGTCAAGGTGATCCAAAAACTGCAGTCACCCAAGAAAACGTTGATGCTGTGCGTAAGCTAATTGAGGAAGATCGACATGTTACATACCGCGAAATTCAGGCAACTTTGGACATTGGCATGAGTCAAATACAAATAATCTTGCGTGAACAATTAGGTGTAAAAAAGTTATTTTCCCGATGGATACCGCATTCGCTCTGTGAAGGGCAAAAAGCGGCTCGCGTTACTTGGTGCGTCAGAACTCTCGAAAGATTCCACGCAGGATCCTCAAATACTGTATACAACATCGTATCAGGTGACGCATACTGGATATATGCGTACGAACCCGAATCAAAAAACCAGTCACGAGTTTGGGTGTTCGAAAATGAGTTAAAGCCAACAAAAATTGTTCGTTCACGGAGTGTGGCAAAAAAAATGGTGGGCACGTTTGTCTCCAAAACCGGCCATGTTACGATTATTCCTCTTGAAGGACAAAGAACGGTTAATGCAGAATGGTATGCTAGCATTTGTTTGCCACAGGTCGTTTCTGAACTCCGTAAAGAGAACTGCAACCGCCGCATCATCCTCTATCACGACTTACTTAGTGCATTTTAAAGTAGTGATAATATTTTTTGCGATAGATATTAGACATGAAATAATACGACAATGTTACTATAGCACAATTTATTAAAATAACAAAATGAAATGTATTTTTTGTAGAAATCGCATTTTTTTTTTACTTATTATAAGCCAGTGCTTGACCACAATCCCACCTGGTGGTAAGTGGTGATGTAGCCTTAGATGGTAAATCGCACTGTCTTATCGTAACAAAAGCCTATTCACTCTTGCCTTGAAGACGCCTAGATTGTATTCGGATGGAAAGATAGACGCCGGCAAATTATTCCACTCCTTTGCTGTACGCATTACAAAAGACGAAGCAAACCGTTTGGTTCTAATGCGTGGAATATCGACAACAAAGGGATGAAGACCCGCCGACCGTCTGGTTGTCCGATGGTGGAAAGGAGAGGGAGGAATTAAGGCGTGTAATTCCTGCGCACACTCACCGAAATGCATCCTATAGAATACCGAGAGACTGGCTACTCTGCGCCTGTGCTCAAGGCTGACAAGATTGGTTTCAACCAAATCAAGGTCACCAATGAGCCTCTTAGCACGTCTCTCCACTGAGTCCAATGCTGCCAGGTGGCATTTTGCAGCACCAGCCCATATGTGACAGCAGTACTCCATGCACGACCGGACTTGGGCTTTATATAAGGTAAGAAGCTGCCCCGGCGTGAAGTACCGCCGCACCCTTGCAAGGACACCAAGTTTCCTTGCGGCTGCTTTGGCTCTGGACTCAATGAACCGCCCAAAGTTTAGGTTCGGAGAAAATTCAATCCCTAACCACTGAAGGCGGTCAGTGTACTCCAAGGATACATTCCGGAAAGTAGGAGCCAAGGTGAGCGGGCTCCTTTTAGCGGTAAAAAGACACGCTTGTGTTTTGGAGGCGTTAAATCTCACGAGATTGGCATCGCCCCATTCGGAGACTGCCTGTAGTGTGAGACTCACACGCTCAACCATAGCCTCTCTTTCTGACTGGATTTGATCCCGACTGGCCCGGGCGCTTGGTTGGTATCTCTCCACAACTGTGCTGTCGTCTGCATACCCATAGACACCGGGAATGAGCAGATCATTTATATGCAGCAGGAAGAGAGTTGCGGAGAGAACGGACCCCTGAGGAACACCGGCGTTAGTCGTCACAGTATTGGATGAGCAGCCATCAACGACGACCCGGAGAGACCGTTCACTCAGAAAGTCCTTCACCCAGACAATTAGGCCAGGGGATAAGCCGTACGCTGAAAGCTTGCCTAATAGACTAGCGTGCCAAACCCTGTCAAAAGCCTTCGAAACATCTAGGGAAACAGCAAGTGCTTCACCACTGTTCTCGAGGGCTTCGCCCCATATGTGAGTGGCATACGCTAGAAGGTCCCCAGTTGATCGATTTCGGCGAAATCCATACTGGCGATCACTGAGGAGATCATTTTGCTCTAGGTATGCCATAAGGTGGGCGTTCAATATACGCTCCATAATCTTGCAGAGTATGGAGGTAATTGAAATTGGCCGATAGTTGGCAGGGTCGGTACGGCTACCTTTTTTAGGAACAGGCTGCACATTGGCCAGCTTCCAAGATTTAGGCACTATTCCAGTCCTGAATGAGAGGCGGAACAAGCGTGTCAACACAGGAGACAACTCAGGTGCACAGACCTTTAGAACTGTAGCTGGTATACCATCAGGTCCACTAGCTTTATTCACGTCTAGACTTCGCAAGGTTTTAAGAACCTCCTTGTTGGTGATACGGACCTCAGTCATAGAGGTATCGCAGTGAGGTAATTGTGATGGTACGCTGTTGCTACTGTCCAGACGCGAATTGCAAGCAAAAAGAGAAGCAAATAAGTCCGCTTTCTCCTTAGGCGCATGCGCCAGTGAGCCATCTGGTTTTACCAGCGGAGGCAGTGTAGACCGACAAAAGTTTGTCTCGACCGCTTTGGCGAGAGACCAAAAAGCTCTACTGCCAGATGGTTTGACAGAGAGCTTTGTAACTCATCAACTCATAACTCTACGTCTTCAAATTTGGATTTTGGGAGTGAGTTTTCTTGAATTTCGATCAACTCCATTTGTAAGTGTATTGGAGCATTTTGTAAATTATATTTTGTAGGAGTAGCAAATAAACTGAAAGATTTCCATGTTTTAGAAGTCGCTAAATCTGTTCGAAAATTATTCCGACAGCAACTTGAGTTCTTCAGCATATTGAGCATAAGCAATATTTTCATACGCAGAGAGCGTGTTGAAATAGTAACTGTTACCAGAAAGCGTCTGTGACTCCCCACAAGCGTAGCTTGATCTGAAACGCTTTCAAATGGCTGTACAAATAATTTACTAACTGCCTTGTTTTTGAAATTTCTTTAAATCATTCAAATAGCCTGTAAGATTGACCAGAAATGCCAACTCACATATCCATTTTGGGTCACTTAATTCAGATAGTGGTTTATCTTTTATTTTCATAAAGTCTGCTATCTCATTTCTAAGCTCGTAAAAGCGTTTGAACATTTTTCTTTTGCTCAGCCATCTGACTTCACAATAATATGTTATGTCGTTATATTCAGCTGATATTTCATCCAAAAACGCCTTGAACTGACGATGGTTAAGCCTTCGGGATCGAATAAAGTTGACGGTTTTTACTACCACATTCATAAAATTCTTGAGTCGAATGGACTTAAAACACAAGTTCTGTTGGTGGATAATGCAATGAAGGACTATCAAATCATCTTTCTGTACATTTAATTCTGTTGCTTTTTCATTCAAAATTCCGATGAAACCTTTACGTAAGCCGACCATAGAAGGTGCACCATCAGGGCATACTCATATTAATTTTGACCATGGCAAGCCAAAAGTTGTGAATACCTTTTGAACTTCAATAAAAACATCCTCTCATGTAGTGGTTCCTTTTAGCGGCTGTAAAGCAAGCAATTCCTCAGTAACAGTGAACTCCTTATCAACATCTCGAATAAATATAGCCAGTTGAGCTGTGTCAGACCAATTCGTGCTCTCGTCTAATGCTATGGAAAATGATTCAAAACCAGCCATACGGTCAGTCAATGTTGTTTTTATATCATTAGCCATCATTTCTATACGTCGAACAACAGTTCGTCTTGACAAACCAATTATTTCAAATTCATTTTTCTTTTCAGGACACAAAACACCGCAAACTTCTAACATACACTCCTTGATAAATTCTCCTTCGGCAAATGGTTTTAATGCCTTTGACAATTTTGAGCTAAGTATAAAACTAGCTTTCACAACATTATCAAGTTGTGTTCTTTGTTTATGAAACATTTGTTGCTGTTTTTCCAAATTTGCGGTAAGCTTCTGGATTTTTTTTGTCCTTAATTGTCCTGTCAGTGAGGGTATTGTAGCATGCTTAGTTGAGTAATGTCTCTTTATATTAAATTCTTTCATTACTGAAATTTTTAAACAGTGGTAGAGCCACGCGGCAGCTTTTGCTGTCGCACGGATGGGCCGGCTCGAACCGGGGTGGTACCACGACCTCACAGAAAACCAGCGTGAAGTAGAGATTTACCTCTGCGTTTCGCTTGGTGAATGCAGGTGGCCGGAGGCCCTTTTTACTGGAAATGAGACATTCCATCTTAGTCCTCACGGGTGACAACGCATCTACATTTTGATTTGTAATAGAGGATAGATGTAGATGTCTATGGGCCGCAGTAACCACTTACCATCAGGTGAACTGTGTGCTCGTTTGTCACCCTTATCCTATAAAAAAAAATGAACCATTGTGCAAGATAAAAAAAATTCTTCAGTCCATTTTTCTTGAAACTGGCGACCCTCTGTATCTAAGTACTTTTCGTTTCTTTCCACCAGACACCATTTTTGTTTACTTTTCGTTCAATAAACTTAATAACAAACTATAGTTAGTAACCACTCAACAAACTTGCTTTGTGACTTTGTGTGCATACACAAAGTCACAAAGCAAGTTGACAATCGAGCAGTTCGCTCGGATATTGCTTGTCCAAGTTATCACTTCGGTAGCTCAAATAGAACTGAACTAACGTTCGGGCTATCTGCTTATATAGGCAAAAGAGGATAGATGTAGATGTCTATGGGCCGCAGTAACCACTTACCATCAGGTGAACTGTGTGCTCGTTTGTCACCCTTATCCTATAAAAAAAAATGAACCATTGTGCAAGATAAAAAAAATTCTTCAGTCCATTTTTCTTGAAACTGGCGACCCTCTGTATCTAAGTACTTTTCGTTTCTTTCCACCAGACACCATTTTTGTTTACTTTTCGTTCAATAAACTTAATAACAAACTATAGTTAGTAACCACTCAACAAACTTGCTTTGTGACTTTGTGTGCATACACAAAGTCACAAAGCAAGTTGACAATCGAGCAGTTCGCTCGGATATTGCTTGTCCAAGTTATCACTTCGGTAGCTCAAATAGAACTGAACTAACGTTCGGGCTATCTGCTTATATAGGCAAAATGAACTAACTGATGAAACTAGTTTAGAATAATTGAGAAGCAATAAATCTTTTGATGTGTTGCTCGTGAGGCGGCAAACCTCAGAATTTGATCGAGCAAGCCGAGTGGCGGAGATTATTAAAGTGTGATGATTTGATGTTTGCCGCCTCACTGTCACTCCCGTGAGTATAAGTACCTCATGTAATATTTTTTAATTGGGTTTTTTCAAAATGTCTCGCGGGCCGAATCATATCTTACAGCGGGCCGGATTTTGCCCATATATACCTTATACCGTTCAGACCAAAACACTGCAGTGCAGGCACTGCTATTTGGCGGTATATATAGACCCAGACGAATCTAAACACAAAAGAAATCCTACCACCTAAGTAAATAAGTACTTGTAGTTGTTCTGTTCTCTTTCTCCAGGGTATAGGAACAATACTTGCTGGCGTGCGTCGGTAAAGCGTGATATTTTGTATAAATGATATTACTTGTCTTGCAAATCATACATTACATAAATATAAAACTATTGTATAAAATTACACTTCCTTATTAGGTACTTGCAGTCCGCAGGTTGACCACGCTACGTGACCTTTAGAGAAAAAGTAACTAATTGTTATTCCAGGGTATAAACAAGAGCCGTACTAAGTTTCATCAAAATCTCATAGTTTCAGAGTCTATTGTGTTTAATGGGACAGATGGACGGACTAAAAAATCATGGCTTCTACTCATATTTCAGTAAAAGAGTAAATAAAATTTTCTAAAAATATTTAATGTATAGATATGGCAATGGGAGTGCTCTGAGAAATTGTGTTCGGATTAATTCCAGCCGCCAAATTTCACGAACGCATATCGCGTAAAAATTCACGATACCTTCTTCACCATCTGGATGCTTGGCGGTCCACCACTGTGTGTTTTATTAGGAGTTTTCTTCTTCGTACAACTTCTCTATGGTATTGTTTATCACCGGCGAGTTTTCCGGACGGATACGACTTAGGGACCTTCAAGATAAGAGCTTACTCCTTTCTAAAATGCCGGCAATGCACCTACAATTCTCCGGGCGGCGGTAGTCATTTACCATAAGGTGAGCCGCATGCTCGTTTGCCCCCTCTCCTATAAAAAAAATAGCATGGGTAGAGTTCGATTATAAGTAGTATAAATAGATATAGATAAAGATTGAAGTATAATTAAACCAAGGGTTTGCATTTCCGTTAGTAATGAAAGTTAAATAAATGTTTACGAATTTAATTATTTTCACCGCTAGCTCTACTACGCACTACATCACAGATAGAGGCGTAATTCAACTGTTTTCGGTAACCTTATCATACATATCAGCTTATCACATAAACAGTAATAACAACAACATTTCTGGTATCTTGTTTATTCGATTCTTCCATCCATACATCCATAACAGTCTATAGGTCCACTGCTGGACATGGCCTTCTTTCATTGTAGGGAGGACTTGCTTTAATCGTCACCCTTGGGAGGCGGACTGTTTAACGCAGATGATTCTAAGATGCGAAACATCTATATTATGGACGTTTCGCATCGTTGACGCTGTTGCGTTGTCCGTCGTCGGTATGGATAGTGGTCCTTGGTTATAAAAAGATACTCTATGGATAGTGGATACTTTACGTCTGTCGTCAACAGTGTTGCCACCTCGAATTTTTCCAAAACCGTAGATTGGTATAAAAAATTCCGTAGAATTACGTAGATGATATTTCAAAATTTCCGTATATCTGCAGACTTCTAAAGAGGATCGAAAATTTTATTTCTGTCATAGAATAGATTTTTTGGAGAAATTCTTTCTGTCATGTAAAATTCTTGTTGTAAATTCAATTGTATAACATCGAATCAAGCTGCACATAAAAGAAAAAAAGTGCCATAAAATTGATTAAAAATTAATTGTTATCTTTTAATTCAATTATTTTTAGTAGTAAACAAATAAAATAATTGATACTCAAATATTTGTGGATAGTTATACTAAAAATTACGTTACAAATTTGGTGCTGAATTAGGATTATTAACAGTGGTAGAGCCACGCGGCAGCTTTTGCTGTCGCACGGATGGGCCGGCTCGAACCGGGGTGGTACCACGACCTCACAGAATACCAGCGTGAAGTAGAGGTTTACCTCTGCGCTTCGCTTGGTGAGTGCAGGTGGCCGGAGGCCCTTTTTACTGGAAATGAGGCATTCCATCTTAGTCCTCACGGGTGACAACGCATCTGCATTTTGATTCGCAAACGAGGATAGATGTAGATGTCTATGGGCCGCAGCAACCACTTACCATCAGGTGGACTGTGTGCTCGTTTGTCACCCTTATCCTATAAAAAAAAAGCAATAATTACTTCTGACGATTGAAAAACAACGGATCATCTTCACTAAAATTAATATACTTAGATAATTTTTTACTGGTTTCTGTTAGTTTATTTGATAAATTACGCTGTTTCAGACTTGGGTAATTTATGTAACAGTGAAAAACTATAAGTACAAGTAATAACTTCTGAGAAATTTGAAAAAAAAGATCGAGGAAAAGCGAAGACTTATTCAGCAGAAACTTTTTAATAATTGTAAAAATAATTACAGCCTGGATAAGAAAAATTTGAGACATAAGTGACAATTCAATCATTTATGAAAATTTTTAGCTTTTATATATTAACTGCCTATTTTCCAAGAAGTATTCGAAATAAACGTGATTTAATACAAAATATCTACGCCATTAAAATTTGAAATCGATTAACCTCACTAATAAAATAGATATTTAAGCAAATATGTTGTTTTTAATACAGACAACATAAAATAAGAGCGAGAGAGAGAGAGAGAGAGAGAGAGAATAATATTGTCGGCTAAGTTCACACTCATGATAAAAATGTTTTTTTTTGTTAAGTTTTTAAAAATTCCTTGGATTAGAATCTCAAATTCCGTAGTTCCGTAGATGATGACAAAATTCCGTAATTTACAGAAAAATCCGTAGACTTGGTAACTCTGGTCGTCAACGGGATGGTTACACCGCACTGACCTCTATATATTATAGAGGCCAGTGTTACACCGCCATTTATCGAGAACCATGTTATACTTCTAGCATATTTATGTAATGAGGGCTAATATAATCTTCGGCTCACCAGATGTCGCTATTTGGGACTGTGGTGAAGTTTTTTGTTACGTATTGTCTCTCAGTTTTGAATAAATGTTTATCACTTTCTAAAATATTATATTGATACACAAAATAATGCCTCAGTGGTTTGCTCTTTATTTTTTGCACATTTTTAACTCTTTTTTTAATTTTAAATATAATCTGTTGTTTAGTTTATTAGTTTTTAATCTAATAACTATAAAATACAACTAATATTACAGAAATAAACATTAACCTTTACATTTTCTGGTATGAGATCTGAAAAAATTGCAGATAACTGGTTTTAGCAATAAACCCTCGATATTGCAATAAGCGTTACAATATTCTTTATTATTAAAAGCAAATTCGTTTAAGTGTTATCATCATCATCATCATCATTACAGCCCTTCACAAGTCCACTGCTGAACATAGGCCTCCCCCATAGAATGCCACAAAGCACGGTCCTGAGCCACCTGTATCCATCGACTTCCTGCATATCTTACCAGGTCATCACTCCATCTAGTGGGGGGACGCCCTACATTTCGCCTGCCGGTACGAGGCTGCCACTCGAGAACCTTTCTTCCCCAACGGTTGTCGGTTCTTCGAGCTATATGGCCGGCCCATTGCCACTTCAGCTTACTAATCCGTTGAGCTATGTCGGTCACTCTGGTTCTACTGCGGATATCCTCATTTCTGAGTTTATCACGCAGAGAAACTCCGAGCATAGCCCTCTCCATAGCTCGCTGAGCGACCTTGAGCTTCCTCATCCGGCCAGCAGTGAAGGACCACGTCTCAGTTCCGTATGTCATCACTGGCAACACGCACTGGGTGTACAGTCTCGTTTTCAAGTTTTGAGGTATACCTGACGAGAAGATGTGCCGTAATTTCCCGAACGCTGCCCAACCGAGTTGAATCCGTCGATTGACCTCTCGGTCAAAGTTGGACTTACCTAGTCGGACTATTTGTCCCAGGTAAACATACTCGTCAACAACTTCGAGCTTAGTGTTCCCAACAACTACCGGCATAGGTGTGACATGGACATTAAACATGATCTTTGTTTTGTCCATGTTCATCTTAAGATCTATCCGTTGGGAAACACTATTGAGGTCATTGAGCATAGTGCTTAGGTCCTCCAGCGATTCTGCCATAAGGACTATATCGTCGGCAAATCGAAGGTGAGTGATGTACTCGCCATTGATGTTGATACCGTATCCTTTCCAGTCCAGAAGCTTGAAAACGTCTTCCAATGCAGCGGTGAAGAGTTTCGGGGATATGACGTCACCCTGTCTTACACCTCTCTGCAGTTGGATAGGTTTCGTACTCTGGTTCTGTACTCGGATAGCCATCGTAGCTCTACTGTACAAACACTTCAGCACTTCGATATACCGACAGTCAACTAGGCACCGCTGAAGGGACTGCAGCACCGCCCAAATTTCGACGGAATCAAAGGCTTTCTCATAGTCCACATACGCCAGACATAGTGGCAAATTGTACTCTTCGGACTTCTGTACAATATGCCGAAGGGTATGTATGTGGTCTATGGTGCTAAAGCCCTTTCGGAAACCGGCTTGTTCGGGAGGCTGGAAGTCGTCAAGTCTGCGCGCGAGACGATTCGTAATGACTCTCGTAAACAGCACGTAGACGCGGCTCAGAAGGGAAATCGGTCTGTAGTTCTTCAAGAGAGTATTGTCACCTTTCTTGAAGAACAAGACCACCGCACTTCTGCTCCACGCCTCCGGTGTAATGCCACCATGGAGGACGGAATTAAAGAGCTTCTGAAGGACTTCAAGTACCGGTCTTCCACCCGCTTTCAAAAGCTCCGCTGTAATTCCATCCTCGCCTGGGGCCTTACCGTTTTTAAGGTGCTGGAGAGCCATTCTAATTTCGCTCAATCTGACGTCCGGGATATCTTCGGAATAGTGTCGGATGAGACTCGCTCTTGGATCGTTACTCACACTTGCGTGTGGCTCCAACGATGACGTGTACAGCTGCCCATAGAACCTCTCAATCTCACTCAAAATCTCAGGTGCCCTGGAAACGATGCTGCCACACTCGGTCTTCAGCTTTGACAGTTGGCACTTTCTGGCAGACAGATCTCTGGCAAAGACTTTGGAGCCTTGGTTCCGCTCGATCGCTTCTTCAATACGAGCTGTATTGAAGTTGCGTAAGTCCCGCCGCATGCATTTGGAGATCTGTCTGTTCAGTTGCCTGTATGCTGTCAAATCTGTTGAAGAATGTAGCCTCATCTCCCGTCTAACAGCCATGAGATTAAGAGTGTGATCGGAGAGTTTTTGTGTTCTTCTGCGGCGGGTCTTGCAGAACTTAGCTCCGACCGCATGGACAGTTTCCACGAGCTTGTCATTCATATCGTCCACTTCATTGCAGTCTTCTAGGCACTGAAAACGGTTTTGTAACTCGAGCTGAAAGGTTTCGGGACTTTGGAACAGAGCACGAGGGGGACGGAGCGTTGATTTCATTAGACGAGACCTCTCCAACTTAACGTTTAGGTTCAGTGTGCCTCTAACCATTCGGTGATCGCTACCAGTTTTCACCCTCGCGATCACGGAGACATCACTGAACAGTTGTCGTCTGGTCGTCATAATGAAGTCAATCTCATTTTTTGTCGAACCGTCGGGGCTCGACCAGGTCCACTTCCTGTGGGGCCGCTTCTGGAAGAAAGAGTTCATCATAAAGAGTCCCTCTTTCTCCATGAAGTCGGCCAGCTGCTGGCCCCTTGGGTTCCGTTGCCCTATTCCAAATTTCCCTACTTTCAGCTCACCGTTCTCTCTTGTGCCTAGTTTTGCATTGAAGTCTCCCATTAACACCGTATATTGGGTTTTGGAGGAATGCATGGCTCTAGAGATATCCTCATACATTTCCTCCACCTCCTCATCAGGGTGTGCCGAGGTTGGTGCGTAAACCTGTATGACCTTCAGCGAATACCGTTTGGTGATTCTGAGTATAAGGTACGCAACCCTCGTCGACACACTCCCGATCTTTACAACGTTGTTAACGAGAGACTTGTGGACGATAAATCCGACACCTCCTTGGGACAGATGGTCGCCCTCCCGTTGATAGAGCAAGTTGCCGGATTCGAGGATTACCTCGTCCTCCCCCTCTCTTCGGACTTCGGATAACCCTATAATATGCCAGCGTAACTTGTCTATCTCTTCTTCCAGCTCCACGATCTTCTCGTCAGTCCTCAGGGTGCGTGCGTTGTACGTTGCCAGGTCGAGTCGTCTAAGGTGGCAACCGAACCTCCACCGGAGATTCTTAGCACCCCCTGCCCCGCCGTTACCATGGTCGCCACCGTAGCCAGGAATAGCGGGGCCGCCGGGGACTGGGGGCCGTTTCTTTGTCACTCTTATCATAGGGGGGTATTTGCCATATTTGCCACGCTTGGCGAGCGGGTTGGCAACCGCAGTTTTTTTTTATTGAAATTTTGGCTATTATCAGGAAGATGCTGCTGCCCATCTCCTGCCTGTTTCCCTTTGTCGCCTTTTACGACACCTAAGTTTAAGTGTTAACAAGTATCTATTTGAATTTGATTCGAATTCCCGACTTTTAAACCATTCATCATCATCATCATTACAGCCCATCACAAGTCACTCTGCTCGTATTCATGTTGAATATAAGCCTCCCCCAAGGAATGCCACAAAGCGCGGTCCCGATCCACCTGCACCCATTGACTTACTGCATGTCTTACCAGGTTGTCACTCCATCTAGTGAGGGGACGCTCTGCACTTTGCCTATCGGTACGACGCTGCCACTCGAGAATCTTTCTTTCCCATCGGTTGTCGGTTCTTCGAACTATATGGCCGGACTATTGCCACTTCAGCTTACTAATCCGTTGCGTTTTTTATAGGATAAGGTTGACAAACGAGCACACAGTCCACCTGATGGTAAGTGGTTACAGTGGCCCATAGACATCTACTTTTATCCTCATTTAAGAATCAAAATGCACATTCGTCATCGAGGATAGACATTTACGTCTATCCTCGATGACGAATCAAAATGCAGATGCGTTGTGACCCGTGAGGACTAAGATGGAATGCCTCTTTTCCAGTAAAAAGGGTTTCCGTTTCTCTACACGCATCCTACGAAACACAGCAGCGTTAAGCTGCTATCTACACCGGTAATCTGTGAGAGCGTGGTCTTTACCCGGTCGAGCCGACCTATTCGTGCTACAACTATACCGGTAATATATCTGCGGCATGGCTCTACTACATAAAACATATCCCATAGATGCCCCTTACGATATCTATGGGACTAAAAGAGGTTTACTTACGGTGCTACCATTATTAGGGGTGATTACTGCTACAATTTTTTTCAATATTAAGGGTGACTTTTATTAAAAAATATATATTTAATAAAATAAATAAAATCATTACAATCGATTCTGCGTTTCCGCGAAATCCAAAGAAATATCATTATCATTCATCATTACAGCCTTTCATAAGTCCACTGCTAAATATAGGCCTCCCCCAAGGAATGCCACAAAGCACGGTCCTGAGCCACCTGTATCCATCGATTGTATTATATCCATCCATCAGGCAAAGAAATATACAAATCGAATATACAAAGAAAAAACATACTCGTCGAATATAGTTATTGATCGTATTTGAACCTCGATTTCTTATCTTACCACGCGTACACGAGATTCTATAAGATATTTGAGGTTACATGTGCTCGTAGAATGCCAAAATAAAGACATTCATATTTGTAGCTTATTATATCTCATATAGAAGTTAAATCCCTATTTGACTGGACTACTAAAAGTAGGTAGGTACATTGTGCTTACTTTTCATGTCAAGTAAATGTTTTTAAATCTGCTTGGTTGTATGGAAAGAAGTGCGTGGGTGGCGATACTTTTCGCGCTTAGTGATTGGATCATTATTTGTTCAGTAGATGATTGGTGCAAGCGCCACGGCTTCGGAGTACACAATCGTGTAATTGGCAAAAGAAATGGATTTGCGCCAACAACTAGTTCCACCATAATTTATCGAGGGCTGATTTCTATACTCCCTTTTACTTATCTCCGCTGTTAAGCAGCTATATTGACACTGTTTTGTTCCTAGGGTTAGAGTTCAACTTAGTCTTCTAAGATAACTCACCTGTAGCCTTCTTTGTTTGAATTTGGTTTCAGCTACCTGGGCTTTACATGGGCTTTAAACATATCAATTGGACGGTTTGCTCATTTGACTTTCTTTTTCTTCTTTATCTGTTCTTAAAAATCTATTGCTGGACATAGAACTCTCCTTGTTGTAGAAAAGACAATTTAGCCATCGCAGTACCAGGAGTACGACTCATTGCCATTTTGAGTACTTATTTCATGTCTGAGTTAAACAGGATAGTTATACCGCCATCTGTAGGAAGTCATAGAATCTTTCTGGCATTTCAATAATTTGCCGTCTATTGACAATTACACAGCTAAATGAGTCCGATACCGCTGTCACATGGCTACTTTTTATATTAAAACTTTTGACTTTCTATGGAAGATCTATGACCCGCGCACTGTGTTATGGTAGACTGTTAGTTAATTTTGTCAAAAATACGAAAGCATCTATTATATATTTAAACGGTGGTAGAGCCACGCAGCAGTTTTTGCCGTTGCACGTATGGGCCGGCTCGAGCCGGGTTGGTACCACGACCTCACAGAATACCGGCGTGAAGTAGAAGCTCTGCTTCTGCGTTTCGTCTGGTGAGTGCAGGTGGCCGGAGGCCCAATTCCCCCCCCCCCCCATCAACATGGAAGCGGAATTACACAATAGACTACCCCAGGAGGGTACCAGTACCCCTGGAGAATCCCTCGCTGAGCATCCACGACCATGTTATTCCAATCCTGAGCGTGGGTGTCAGGCTGCCCCGCGTATTCTGGGGGGGGGGGGGGCAAAATTCCGCTCAAAAACCGCCACGCTATCCGTGAATTTCTGCAACATCAGGGGACTTCACTCTAACCTAAACGCCGTCCACTACCATCTCGAGACGGCGAAGCCGGCCTTGCTCTTCCTGAGCGAGACGCAGGTTTCCTCTCCGGCTGATATTTCGTATCTCTCCTACCCGGGGTACAAATTGGAGCACTCCTTTGTGCCTCGCGCTGGAGTTTGCGTGTATGTCAGAGAGGACATCTGTTCTCGACGCCTCGGCAGTCTTAAAGGTTCGGACCTGTCCATCCCTTGGCTACGCATAGACAGCGACGACCATCCGCGCGTCTACGGGTGCCTCTATAGGTCCCATAGCGACAATGCCGAAACAGACCGACTCATCGACCACGTCCAAATGGCTACAGATTCCTTGCTACAACAGGTCCCATCCGCAGAGATCGTGATCCTTGGCGATTTTAACGCCTACCATGCCGAATGGCTCGGCTCACGTTTAACCGATCATGCGGGGAGATCTGTTTATGACTTTGCCTTGGCATATGGTCTGACACAACTGGTTACTTCGCCTACGCGGATTCCAGATGTGCAGGATCATACACCTTCCCTCTTGGACCTTCTGCTGACCTCTCATCCGGACGGATATCAGGTTTCCGTCGATGCCCCTCTCGGCTCTTCGGACCACTGTCTGATCCGGAGTATGGTGCCACTCACGCTCCCTTCGCGGTTGCGTTCTACAGGTTGCCGCCGTGTTTGGCATTACAGGTCGGCAGATTGGGACGGAATGCGGTCTTTTTTTGCATCCTACCCATGGGGGCGCGTTTGCTTCTCGCCGGATGATCCCAGCGCTGTTGCTGACTCCGTCACTGATGTGGTGCTACAGGGAATCGAACTATTTATTCCATCATCTATGGTACCCATCGGAGGCAGATCTCAGCCTTGGTTTGGTCGCTCCTGTAAAACTGCAAAACGCAGTAAGCAGGAGTTTTATCAAGCCTGGGCTGCGGCTTCGGCGACTCGGGATGTAAACACCATACTACTTAAAAAGTAGTATAACTTCGCCTCCAGGTCCTTTGAGAGAAATTGTGCAATTGTATCACCAGCTTCCTTGCAGATCGGAGCATCAAAGTCGTTGTAGACTGTGCATGTTCTGACTACAAGCCTATTAACGCTGGTGTTCCACAAGGCTGTGTGCTATCACCAACGCTGTTTCTTCTGCATATCAATGATATGTTGCTAACTGGTAACATTCATTGCTATGCGGATGACAGCACTGGTGATGCTCTATACACCGGCCGTGCTAATATTTCTCGGGAAAACGTCTTCGAGTACCGGAACAAACTTGTGTCTGAAGTCGAGTCTTTGCTGGACAAAGTCTCGGACTGGGGGCGACTAAATCTAGTCCAGTTTAATCCTCAGAAGACACAAGTTTGCGCGTTTACCGCTAAAAAGAACCCCTTTGTCGTATCTCCCCTAGTTGGCTCAGCCAGTATCGGAATCCTCGGCGTCGACATATCGAGTGACGTGCAGTTTCGTGGTCACTTGGAAGAGAAGGCCAAATTGGCCTCTAAAATGCTTGGCGTGCTCAGTAGACCGGGACCGTATTTCATGCCGGCACACCGCCTGCAACTTTACAAGGCGCAGGTTTGGCCTCACATGGAATACTGTTCCCATCTCTGGGCAGGGGCTCCCCAGTGCCAGCTCCTTCCACTTGACTGCATCCAGCGCAGAGCGGCTCGAATCGTCGACGACCGAGCCCTTTCCGATCGGCTCGATTCATTGGCACTGCGAAGAGATGTTGCATCCCTTTGCATTTTCTTTCGCATCTACCATGGGGAGTGCTCTGAGGAATTGTTCGGATTAATCCCAGCCGCCAAATTTCACGAACGCACATCGCGGCAGAACTCCCGATACCATCCACACCATCTGGATGATTGGCGGTCCACCACTGTGCGATTTAGAAGATGTTTTCTTCCTCGCACGACTTCCTTTTGGAATCGATTACCATCAGCGATTTTTCCGAACCGATACGACTTAGGGACCTTCAAGAAAACAGCGTACTCCTTTTTAAAAGGCCGGCAACGCATCTGCAATTCCCTCCCTGGTGTTGCAGTTGTTCATGGGTGGCGGTAGTCACTTACCATCAGGTGAGCCGCATGCTCGTTTGCCCCCTCTCCTATAAAAAAAAACCTATACAAGAAACATCAGTGTCAATAGTTTACAGTACGTCTTGGCAGCCAAAGCTGGCAGATATTTAAAAAGTATAATGTAAATTTGGCAAAAAGTGTACGATCCACGAGTAGATAAACAGGAATTCCCCCTGCACCCACTGGTAAGTAAACCCGGTAGGTGCACGGGTCGTATGTCCTCATATCACAGTATACGGGTACTGTACTGGGGTTGGGAAATGAAACACGTGTGTACGTTAAACTATTGTATTGCTGTGGTTCAGACGGTGTCGTGCGGCGCGGGCGCTGGCTCCGCGAGGCGTGCAGCGATGGCGCGCGGGGGCGGGCGTGGCGGCGGGGGCGGGCCGCGGGGGGCGCGGGGCGCGCGCGCGCGGCGCCTCCACGCGCACGCCGCCAGTGCGGCCGCGCCCCCGCCGCCCGCCGCCGCCGCCACCCACCACGCCGAGTTCAATCCCGATGCAGCCGCCGCTCCACCTCCGCCTGCGCACACTCCACCTCTAGTGATGTTCTCCTGGTACATTTCGCCCACGATGGCAACTTTTTTAATCTAATTCGGGACATGGCGGCCAATCTCAATGGAGATCAGCCATTATGTGCATGCGCAGGCAAAGGTGCACTCTCTGTAAACACCTAAGGCCGATGGACTTGCGCCTAATGAGAGATTAGGTTGTGTCGGATTGTCGGCCCATCGGTCCATTAGAATGACGGAGGAGGGAGTGCATCTGTGCTTGCACACACACTCGTGCACTATAATTCCTTACGGAGATGAATCAGGCGCAGCATTTACGTGCTTTCCTAGGCACGGAGGCGAAACACCACCAACTTCCTAACTCCGGACTGAAACTAAGAATTTTTTGACAGAAAAACCCAATAAATGAATTAGGCCCAACCTACAACCGCAAATCTTGATTAGCAATTGCTCTTACGACCAGTAGACTAACCAGGCAGTCAAGCTTATAATACCTGGTGGTAAGGGGTGATAAAACTTTAGTTGGTAAATCGTACTATCCTGTCACAAATACTATTCACTATTGCCTTGGAGACACCTAGATTGCGTTATAATCGGAAGTACCACAGACATCAGCTGATTATTCCACTCCTTTGCTGTTATCCACAATAAAGGGGTGAACAAAAACCCGCCGAACGTCGTACAGGTGTCCGATGGCGGAACAGGGCGGGAGGAATTAAATTATGTCATTTCTCTGAGTACACCTTTTTGATTTTACGTATATAAAAGAACCGTGATTAATAGAACGAAAGGACTTCTGTTACACGAAAGGTATCAATTACGCAGGACGTTATAGTGCAGGTGCAAATTTAAGTGGCTAATATAAGGGTACTCTCTCGTCCTAATTTAGATTCAAATCCAGGCCCCACCATCTCTAACCACTAGGCCATGAGGTCTTCCTAGTACCTCTAATTAGGATATTATGTAAATTTTTGTTTTATTGAGCTGCTAGCGCTTCAAATTCTTTTGTTTTCATTCTCTGTTGATCTTTAACGTTTGTCTTTCTCACAATCTTTCTCACTTTTTCTTATACTAAACCATGTATTTCATTTGTACTGTCTTTTACTAACTTTTCTCATCGAAATTCCAATTATTTTTTTTACTTTTTCAGACTGTGTTTTACTGAAGTTTTCTAAAATTAGTCTATGCTGTTTCTACGTACTTAATTTTCTGCACCTATTGACTTTTCAAAGTTTTAAAGTTTCACAAAGTCATCCCTACATTACCTCCTAAATTTTGTACGCATATTGTGTTTCACTAACTTTCAAGCTCTCAACGAAATTCCTTTCAGACGTCTCTATCAGTCTCTACTTTGATACCTGCTGAATAGTTTAATAATATTTTTTAATTGAAAAATGTACTGATCTCATTCAATTCTTTAACTTTAACTAAGTCATTTAAACATTTATACAAACAAACATTCAAACAAGTGTTATAGAATTTTTTGTTTACAATTATAAAATCAAAGTCGTTAAAAATAATTTTGGAAATTTATCTACACTACTATTATAAAGAGGAAAGATTTGTTTGTTTGTTTGTTTGTTTGAATTGAATAGGCTCCGAAACTACTGGACCGATTTGAAAAATTCTATCACCATTAGAATCCTACATTATCCCTGATGAACATAGGCTATATAATATTTTCAAAAAAGTTAGGGATCCGTATGAAAACTTCGTTAATGTAACCCAAGGTGTGAAAAAAATACCAAAAAGAATCCTTATATCGCGTACGCTGCGGAAACTATTGATAATAGAGCAAAGTAATGTACATCAGTTTTATAGAGGATATCAATATCTACAAAAAAATCTGCGATACCATATGTTTAACTATTACAGTTAGGTCACAATAACTAATTTTTCATGTTAAAATGTGAAATAGTAACGCCGGTACAAACTAGTGTTATATATACGAGTATCTAGGTTCTAACAATACTAAGAAGTAACATATTATATCCTGAACTTCTCATACGATTTTGAGCCTGTACTAAATCAAACTTTATGAAAGATGATTTGGTTCTTATTTTCTCAATCCATCTTAATCCAAAACTAAATAAATTAAACTCATGACAAAATAATTCCAATTAAAAATTACCATAAAATAGAAAGGAAAATATTTTTTGCATATTTATCATGTGTAATTTTATATTTTAGTTTAGTTATAATTTTTAATTTAGTGCATAATAAAGTTTGAAAGACTATTCTAAGTGAATGCGGAAGATAAGCGTGAACAAGCAGAGAATTTGTGCAAAAATCTGGTTTAAAGGTCATAAATTTTCTTCACCTTCAAAACTTTTGTCTTAATGTATCTAGAAAAGTAATATTATTTATATAGTACGTATGAAACTGTTCCAATAATTAGCGTAATTATCGATGAAGAGAATTTAAGGCAAACGTAATTGCAGAAAATCAACATAAATAAGCATTTAGCAACATTTGCAGAATATGCCAAAAATAAGTTTATCGGATTGGTCCTTCGAGTCGGATGAATCATTGAATAGATTGGTAAGATGAATTTTTATGAAGCAAATGTTTGACAGCTCCCAATCTGAAATTCCTTTCCCTGATAATTAAAATAATGAAAAATAAACAATGCCCGCGAGGATATCAATAGCAGAAGCTAGATGGGGATAGCGGGGCAGGCAATGCGGCTGAGGGCTAGGATTGGGTGTGATAGACAAACTCACGTGTGCAGCGCCCGGTCAGAGCGGGGCGGCGAGCACAAGCGAGAGGACGACGAGAGCGACGCGCGGCACGGCCTGGCTCGACGCCGCACCGCCTGCGCACACTGCCGTGTCAACTCGAGGACTCGGAGAAACCTTGCTCCCTTATTCTACCCCTTTTACGACACCAGTCCAACTAAAATTCGTCTCCATCAAATTACACGACAAGTTTTAGCTGGCCCCGCAGAAAGGAAAAAGTGCAGAATATGAGCGAAGAGGTGGTGGCACATCAAGAAATTGCCAACTGACTATATAAATGATTGAAATTATTTCAAAAAGTTGACGATTGCTTTCGTCATACCACCAAGCTTTCCTAGAATGAGCTTGTATGCATTATCAACTGCTAGATTTACAGTGCTCATGCTAGGAGTGGGAACTGTGCTAGGCATTAAAAATACTCGTTTCTTATTATAATACAATATTTTTTTTAAAACTGAGCAGAGATAAAGAAAGATTGATACAAGTATTTTTAACGCTGGACGCAGAGCCCGGGTCACATAGTGCGATGACTCAATGCAAGCTTCGTCCCATTGGATTTCGGATATTCTGACCTAAATGTTTATGAAAATGACAAAAAATATCTGAAAATAGTCTTGATGCAGCAAATTTAGCTCTATCTAACCTGAGTCATCACAGTATTTAAAGAATTAGAACGAATTTAAAGAACTATTTAGGGGGTTAAATTTATGAATGTAGAAATGAATTTTAGATGTGAATATTTAGAATGCACTTAAAAGGGTTGCCGTCCGTAAATAAAAAAGTCCATAATCTTGCAACATCGTTATATATTATTCTGCTAATTCACCAACATTTTGCTTTTTATAGTCTTCTAAACCTACAATACTAAATTACATTAATGGATCCTCTGAGACAAAGATTGCATTGAACCGTCAAGACAGAAATTTAAAATACACAAAACATTATAAGTTATTGTTTATGAATTATTGTTTAACATTTCTACAGTGGTTAGATATACTTATTACAATAGAATAAACAAGCAGGAGTAAGCAGCTTGTAAAACATTAATAGCACGTGAAAACTTGCTATTTGAAGGGCAACATAGCCCTTGTTTCAAAGTCGTTTTACATTTTGTCTTAAATACTTCAGTTTTGTGTTAAACAAAGATAGACACGATAATAATAAGGGTTTTACTAGATGGCGCGTGAAAAAACAGTCTGTCAGGCTTCACTTTATAATTCAGGAATATAATAAGCACGCTGAAAAAAAGATCAAGTGGAAAATCCTTAGACGCGTTTCAAAAGTACTATTGATGTTCTTCCATCTTTGTTTCTATGAAGTATAGCAAACAGGATGAAGCATTATTAATTTTATTAAGGCTCCTTTTAGGCTTTCGTCCATATTTGAAAATAGAATTGACCTGCCAAAAATAAAAACAAATTCAAGAGAAAACTGCTTACTCCATAAAACAAGCTATAATTATATTTATTACATAATTTTTAATACTCTAACAAATTAATACTGATATTAGAAAAGTGACCGTAAAATGCAAGTGCCTATACAATATATGTTATAATGTGGAGGTTGAATTATGAGGTGCCACAATTTATAAGTGAATTTTAGTAAGGACAATTTGATACAGTTGCTGTAAGAAAAGGGTTGTATTAGGTAATTTTGGCAAAAAGTCATAAAAATTAGACTTCAACGTGTTACAAAACCTTTAAATTTACATAAAGTTAAGGATCAATCCTAGAAACACATCATTAAGTAACTCAAAACTTACAGTACTTTATTATATAATCGTTTTCTACTATTAACTTTACCTAACATACAAGTACTATAAATATTGAAAAAGAATATTATTATTTAATATCATGAATACACAAATAAAATACCATTCCGATTTGATTACAATATTTGTGTTGATGTGTTAAATGCATATAAATGGTTTCAGTGTTAGTGTTGCCACGTGCGCAACACAATTTAAGTAATATGAGTTAAGCAACGTGCAGTTGAAATTGTGCTAATGCGTTCAAAAGCAATGATTATATTGTGTTCAAAATAGTGTCCGCAATTATGTCGCAACTAACATAACAGTTATAATTACTCATTACGTGGCTATATGTATAAGCTGAATAAATTATTACAATGTGATCAAGTTGTGCGAAGCTTGATGCATTAGCATTGCTGATTATCCTTCCTATCTTGCTATATAAATAATTAGTTAGGGTTTTCTTAAACTCAGTTTAATATTTAAAGTTTTTTAACGACATCTAAAAAATTTAGACAGTCTTTTTAATTTTGAAAGTCTTTTTAATTAAGATGGTAGGTTGCAAATTTGCATATTGTTGCCATTTATGTAATATATATATATATATATATATATATATATATTTATGAAATTCACAGGCTGTAAATGGTGTTGTATTTATTGACATGTGTATGTTAAGTGTAAGCTCTTGCTTTATTAGGATATGCTGGTCTAATTTAATAATTAGCTCGCATTGTTATTAGTGAATCAACATTTCAGTATAATAATTCTTGTGACTAGCATAATAATCTGTATAACACACAGGACAGCAGATAATTATTAGTTTGTTAGTATTTGATAATAGTGTATGGGCTGGTTGATTCAATGCTTGAGGTGAAAGCTCCAGGGTGGCCCGCAAAATTTTAATTTTCTTACGTTTTTTGCAATTTGCAGGTCAGTGTCAGGTTGTATGTTTAACAAAATATGATTCGCGAGCGTAATGATTATGTATTTACAGAATTATAATCATTATAATCATCAATACAACCGTCTATGTTCGTATAATTCCAATGTATGGCTATTTCCAGAAAAACTCATTCTAAGGAATTATACAAACTTAGGGTTGTATTGATGATTATAATGTTTATAATTCTGTAAATACATACTCGGTACACTCGCGAATCATATTTTGTTAAAGATACAACCTGACACTGACCTGCAAATTGCAAAAAAACGTAAGAAAATTTGAATTTCGCGGGCCACCCTGGAGCTTCCATCTTAAGTCACAGATTAATAAATAGTTTACTAAACTTAAGTGCAGAATTGTTAAAGTTGGTATTATCGTCATATTGATCTTTAAAGATAATCGTGTTAAGAGTTTTAGCGCTGTTTTACTTGTAAAAGCGTGTATTTTTACTGTATAATTAATTATACATAGATTTATTTTTTCTATGTAATATAGAAAAGAAATAAGTACCAATAAAAGAAAAAAGAAATATTTTTAAACTTAATGTTATAATAATAAATTAAGTAGCAACTTTAAAAAGAATTATTGGGTTTATCTTATTTGAATAAGTTTGTTATAGATGTAAAGTAAGTATAAGTCATAGTTGGTATGTTAGAGTACCTTCTGTCAACAAATATACAACTAAATAATGGATCGCTTTTAAAATCTTTATAGTGTCGAGAACTTGAACTTTTCCATTTTAGTCCTCAATCACTTACCATTAGGTGGACTATGTGCTCGTTTTGCACCCTGTTTTCAACCTAATTTTGTAGTACACAGACAAGGAATAAGTACTTTTACCGTTTCTTCAAAGCTTATTGCTTTCCTAATTGACGGACAAGAATCTGGCGACTGATACCAGAAAAACCAGTTCCAAAACACGTAACCTAAATTTCGCAGACTGGTGATGGGGAGTTCCTGGTCATGTTTACCAGTAAGGGAGTATTTGCCCTGCGGTAACCAACTCCCCTGCCCAGTCTGGTGTAATAGAATCTTTTTGGTGTATTCTTGGAAAGACCAATATTCAGCAGTTGTTTTAAAAATTTTCTCTTGATGTGATGTGATAAACTATAAAGCCGTGTAGCCATATTATCCCATGATTCTTGTAAGAGACGACCGTGGCTAAATGAAACAGGATATACGCAGTAGAATATTATTGATAGCAACTCAGTAATAATAAAAACTACGTTTACCAACCCACTTGCCAAGCGTGGTAACTAAGGCAAACATCCCTATAAGATTATGCTAAGTAGGAAGCCTACATTCAGCAGTGAACTTAGATAGACTGTAATGAATGATTGAAAATGGACCTTATTGAATAGTAATTAAGGTACGAATCACATATTTAATAATACGACCGCACGAGCTATTTTCCAAGCTACATTTTAAGCGCCGCCCCATTATCTAATTGCATATTTTCGATCGAATTAGTGTTTATTAGTATTAAAAGAAACCGTTTGTATATAGTAATTAAAACTAGTATCGTTTGTGTTCAAAATTCGGTCAAATAAAGTTAGTAATATAATTGCTAACAGCCATGGACTTGATCAAATTGCTTTCATTTAATTGGTTATAACGTTAGTATGGAAAAATGTGTGTATGTTCATTGTATTTTACTTGCCTTATCAATAACACAATCTTATTCTGCACATCTACGATACAGTAACTTTCGAATGTTATTGGCTCGTTTTCCTCCTTTTATAATAAATGCTATAAAATGTACGACAATTTTCAATGTTCACGTGTTAAGGCCACGTTATAGTACTTTTTAAGTTTTTTTTGCACATACCTAGAGTTTTTGAAATGAAATTGTTGCGCAAAAAAATACATGAACATACGAACAAGTGTTTTGTGATGGCAGAAACGCGCACTATTTTATTAGTTGTCTAGATAAAAAAATCATAATGATGACATAAAATCGCTATTTAAACCATATAGGTACAAGTTACATCAAATGAAAAGGGTTATTATTTTTTAGATTATGGTGAGAACTAGTTTTATTTTTCTAAGCCCCGCCCAAGCATCTTCGAGGACGTACGTTGTTCTTAAATTCTTTCCACTTTTGTTCTATTCTGCTCTGACCGACTATTACAGGGTATGTGATTACGTTTTTATACCTGCACATCGTACTACAAGAGGGCCTTAATATAATAAAAAAAACATGCGTGAGTGTCGTGGAACACTTGGTTGGAACGAAGTTCCTTTCGTAGTATATCATTATTAATAAACGCATTATATTATTGATTCACAAATACAAATAAATTAATTACTAGCATCTATTAAAATGAAGTGTCATTTAAAATAATATTTCTTTCATGGCAATGATAGATATTATTTCATCTTGCTCGCACTATAGAAAGAGGGTCGTGACAGAATAATCTTAAGGCGCGTCTTCACCAAAGTTTTGTTACCAACTTTTGTATTGTCAACACGTGTTGGTAACAAATGTTTCTGTAATTATCTAGTTTTGTTGCCAAAAATTTTCGGCGGCAACATCAAAGAGATACGCTTGTTGCAAACATTTGCTCCCTCAGTCGAGACGCTTGTTGGAAACATTTGCCGGCAACATCGGAAACAAATGTTGGTAACTTGTACCGTGCTATAAGAAAATTCGTTCCAAAACAAACATGTGCGCAGTTCACACGCGCTTGAAGTGGAACCTTCAGAAAATGAGACCGAGCTAATAGGAAACACTGTATACTGTATTCTATCTAATTTTCTCTCCAGCTTAATCCTATAGATGTATGTATGTCTCTTTTTATTGTCCCTTTTTCGTTTCATCGAGTTTATTCAACATAATAATTTACTCAAAATGTCGTTACGCGTTAAGTAGTTATTAATTCTGTCGTGCTAGTGTTGTGTTGTCCAACCTGTGTTGTTGTGTTGTGTGGCTAGTATTATGCTATCCGCATTGTGCTGTTGTGTATTGTGGTGATCCTACTCAGTGTATACTAACAGTGCGCGGGCCGCTTGATGGGCGCGCCGGCGCAGTGCTGCAGGCCGGAGCAGGCGGCGGACGGCGGCAGGCAGGCGCCGGCGCACGCGTTAGCGCAGCCCTCAGTGTCCGTGGTCACCTCAGTCCAGATAGCGCGCCACCCCGCCGCGCCCACCGACTTGTCCGCTATTATAAACCTACGGAACAGCTATGCTCTCCTGGTACTTGAACTTACGATTCAATTAATTTTTCTGTATTGTCAAGCTCTGTTATCGCCGATGGGTTAGGCAGAGACCATCAACCAGCTACTGTGACAGAGCTTTTTTACGGAAAAAAACAAGCACATAGTCCAACTGATGGTAAGTGGAAGCTGTGGCCCATAGACATCTACATTTATCCTCGATTAAGGATCAAAATGCAGATGTTTTGTTACCACTAAGGACTAAGATGCAATGCCTCGTTTCCAGTAAAAAGGGTCTCCGATTCTGTACACTCATCATATGCAACACAGCAGTATTAAGCTGCTATTTTACGCTGGTATTCTGTAAGAGTGTGGTCGAGCCGACCCATTCTTACAACAATCGTAATATAGATGCAGCGTGGGTCCACTAAGAGCTGCTTAAAATAATTGGGTATAGATGGAACATTGTGAAAGAAGTGATAGGTGGATAAACCATCGCCTACATAATCGTAATATCAAATATCATATTAGTCGCCTTTTCCGACATGCTAGGCATTACTTATAGAATTGGCACATGTTTTTGTTGTAAGTTCCCCACACAAACATGCGATCTTTAAGACCAACATAGTACTTTTTGACATTTATTTGTCTCGCACCATGCAATGGAAATTTACGTGCCCATTAAAAAAGAAGAAGAGGAAGAAGAACGTTTCCATAGACTGCATATTTATCCGTAGATTGCTTCCAATGAAATATTGAACTCGTCACCAAGAAGCGATCATCCCGGTGTAACCTATATGTACCATAAGCCAAATCATCTTCGTGTATTCTGGTCAGTTTCCTAGTATCTTTAGCATGAGTTACGACTGATGTCTCGGGAAGAAAATGATCTCTCTTCATGGATATAACTACTGAAACAATATGTGGACCTTTTGTAAAATGTATTGTTATAACTCACGAGAGACGTATAGAGTTGGAGGAGGAGAGGTACTGCCAGCGGTCCGTGGGCGCCTTCTCGCCGCACAGCTCGAGCGGCGGGCCCGGGCTCTCGTACCACAACCGCAGCACTGCCGCCGGGCACCCACGCTCTGAACACACGGAAAAACATTCCAGTGTTTTGATGAGTGGCCGGTTCATACATTCAATAAACGTATGAAAATGAAAACCGGACACTAGTAACAATCAAAAATACCACAACCAATCTAACGCCACTGTAGACAGACATCTTTATTCCACACGAACGATTAGATAGATATCTAGATTACTTATTAAAAAATGTCTAAAAAGTCACTGATGTGGTGCTTCAGGGAATTGAACTATTTATTTCATCATCTGTGGTACCCATCGGAGGTAGATCTCAGCCTTGGTTTGATCGTTCCTGTAAGACTACATTACGCCTTAAGCAGGAGTGTAAGGCCTGGGCTGACGCTTCAGCGGCAATGTAAACATCAGCATCCTTAAAAAGAAGTATAATTTCAACTCCAGGTCGTTCGAAAAAGTTATTTCCAAGGCAAACTATGAGCATATTGGCAGAATTGGCGAGAAATAAGTTCGCCTTCCTTCGGGAACCCGTGTATTCTGGTCTCTCGCCTAGGCTGTCCAAGAGAGTTTCTGTAAGCTATAACTTCCATCTCTGCACAGGGAGGACGACTCACTGGCCCACGCAGCAAAAGAGAAAGCCAACCTTTTAGTCTCCTTTTTGCGTCCAACTCGACTTTTGATGACGGGTGGAACACACCGACGACCATCCCGCGGCGTTAGTGCTCTATGCATGATGTGCGATTCACACCGAGCTCAGTACGCAAAGCACTCCTCTTCCTGGACATCCACAAGTCAAATGACCCTGGCGGAATCCCCCCAATAGTACCAAAAACATGTGCTCCAGAGTTGCACCAGTTCTTACGCGTCTTTTCCGGTACTTCTACTCGCTAGCCGTAGTCTCGAAATCATGGAACTTTGGTAGAAGACAGCCTATCGCTATCACCTCCTTGTTCTCCAAAATAATTAAAACAATTATAAACTGCCAGATTAAGAGGTACCTTGAAGATCACCAGCTATTTAGTGACCGATTTTCGTCAGGGTCACTCAGCTCATGATCTTCTTGTTTACTTAACACACCGGCGCTGGCGGTTGAGTTCAACAGGAAGGCTTTGGTGGTCAGTTTGAACATAGCGAAGGCCTTCGATCGGGTTTGTTCACCAATTTCACCATCGCACATTGCGACAAAACTCGAGATACCATCCACACCATCTGGATAATTGGCGGTCCACCACTGTGCGATTTACAAGAAGTTTTCTTCCTCGCACAACTTGCTTGTAGAGTCAATTACCACCAGCGAGTGGACAGATACGACTGAGGGACTTTCAAGAAAAGAGCCTACTCTTTTTTGAAAAGCTGGCAACGCAACTGCATTCCCCTGGTGTTGCAGTTGTTCATGGGTGGCAGTAGTCACTTACCATCAAGTGAGCCGCATGCTCGTTTGCCCCTTTTCATATAATAAACACACACAAGAAATGTTTCCTTTATTTTTGTATAATGTGATGTTTGTTAAAATATCTGAGGATTCTATTATTTAATATTTTGTACAATCTCTCGAATCTCTAAATCTGCTCTAATTCAAAAGTTTTCGGCTCGGAGGACCAAATTCTGTCCTTTTCAGTGGACAATTCTGCACTTACCGCTACTAAACTTATCGTGCGACTTTGCGAAAGACGTTGAAAATGTTATTGCCATAGATTTTTTAAAAATATAGAATAGGGTGACAAACGAGCACATTGATGGTAAGTGGATGCTGTGGCCCATAGACATTTTTATCCTCAATTAAAAATCAAAATGCCGATGCGTTGTCACCCCTGAGGACTAAGACGGAATGCTTCGTTTCCAGTAAAAAGGGTCTCCGGTTCTACACTCACCATACGAAACAAAGCAGCATTAAACTGCTATTTTACGCTGGTATTCTGTGAGAGCGTGGTCCTACCCCGGTCAAGCCGACCCATACGTGCTACAACAATAATATAGCTGCAGCCTAGCTCTACCATGTATAAAAGATATGCGCGTCGATTTGCCATCTTTAATTATCATTTATTCTATTAATTATTTAAGCATTTATAATAATTATTAATCGCGTCAACGTTGCGAGACGTCTGGTAATGCGATATTCAATCCGCCTACCAAGCGTGATGATTAGCAAAAAAAAAAAAACGGTAAAAGTCCCATGTCTGGTAGTGAACCTTTACGGGCTGATGAAAAGAATAGTAGTAGTAGTAGTAGTGCAGTTACCGGTGAGATGGCCTTCAACAGCGAAGGTCTGAAAGTTGATGAGCAGGCGGCGGCCGGGGCGCGCGGTCACGAACCAGTTGCAGACGCGCGCCGCGTCCCCACGCGCCGGTGCTTCGTACGCGCGCGGGAACCGCGGTGATGCGATCACACCGTACTCCGCGCCGGACATGTTGCCGCCGCAGTCGCCGAAGATCGACTTCGCGGGCTGCCGAACAGAATAAAATAGAATCGTTTTAACAAGCTTTTATTAGCTTAGCATATATCTATCTATGTAACGGAATCTTTTAATGTAATTTTCACCAACTTGTAGACGGCCGATTGACTTGAAAATTTGCACTCGTATTAAGAACCGATGTCAATATATATATATATATATATATATAAATAATTGCCGTGTAATGGCGGTTAAGAATATTCACTAACCCATATCTTCCCGTGGGTGTCGTAAAAGGCGACAAAGGGAAACAGGCAGGAGATGAGCAGCAGCATCTTCCTGGTAACGGCAAAAATACAATAAAAAAACAGCGGTTGCCAACCCGCTCGCCAAGCGTGGCAACTATGGCAATATACCCCCCATGATGAAAGTTACGAAGAGACGGCCCCCAGTCCCCGGCGGCCCCGCTATTCCTGGCTACGGTGGCGACCATGGTAACGGCGGGGCAGGAGGTGCTAAGAATCTCCGGTGGAGGTTCGGGTGCCACCTACGACGAGTCGACCTGGCAACATACAACGCACGCACCCAGAGGACTGACGAGAAGATTGTGGAGCTGGAAGAAGAGACAGACAAGTTACGCTGGCATATTATAGGATTATCCGAAGTCCGAAGAGAGGGGGAGGACACGGTAATCCTCAAATCCGGCAACTTGCTCTATTACCGGGAGGGCGACCATCTGTCCCAAGGAAGTGTCGGATTTATCGTCCACAAGTCTCTCGTTAACAACGTTGTAAAGATTGAGAGTGTGTCGACGAGGGTTGCGTACCTTATACTCAGAATCACCAAACGGTATTCGCAGAAGGTCATACAGGTTTACGCACCAACCTCGGCACATCCTGATGAGGAGGTGGAGGAAATGTATGAGGATATTTCTAGATCCATACATTCCTCCAAAACCCAATATACGGTGATAATGGGAGACTTAAATGCAAAGCTAGGCACAAGAGAGAACGGTGAGCTGAAATTGGGGAAATTTGGAATAGGGCAACGGAACCCAAGGGGCCAGCAGCTGGCCGACTTCATGGAGAAAGAGGGACTCTTTATGATGAACTCTTTCTTCCAGAAGCGGCCCCACAGGAAATGGACCTGGTAGAACCCCGACGGTTCGACAAAAAATGAGATTGACTTCATTATGATGACCAGACGACAACTGTTCAGTGATGTCTCAGTGATCGCGAGGGTGAAAACCGGCAGCAATCACCGAATGGTTAGAGGCACACTGAACCTAAACGTTAAGTTGGAGAGGTCTCGTCTAATGAAGTCAACGCTCCGTCCCCCTCGTGCTCTAATCCAAAGTGCCGAAACCTTTCAGCTCGAGTTACAAAACCGCTTTCAGTGCCTAGAAGACTGCAACGAAGTAGACGATTTGAATGACAAGCTCGTGGAAACTGTCCATGCGGTCGGAGCTAAGTTCTGCAAGACCCGCTGCAGAAGAACACAAAAACTCTCCGATCACACTCTTAATCTCATGGCTGTTAGACGGGAGAAGAAGCTACATTCTTCCACAGATTTGACAGCATACAGGCAACTGAATAGACAGATCTCCAAATGCATGCGGCGGGACTTACGCAACTTCAATACAGCTCGTATTGAAGAAGCGATCGAGCGGAACCAAGGCTCCAAAGTCTTTGCCAGAGATCTGTCTGCCAGAAAGTGCCAACTGTCAAAGCTGAAGACCGAGTGTGGCAGCATCGTTTCCAGGGCACCTGAGATTTTGAGTGAGATTGAGAGGTTCTATGTGCAGTTGTACACGTCATCGTTGGAGCCGCACGCAAGTGTGAGTAACGATCCAAGAGCGAGTCTTATCCGACATTATTCCGATGATATCCCAGACGTCAGTCTGAGCGAAATTAGAATGGCTCTCCAGCACCTTAAAAACGGCAAGGCCCCAGGCGAGGATGGAATTACAGCGGAGCTTCTGAAAGCGGGTGGAAAACCGGTACTTGAAGTCCTTCAGGTGCTCTTTAATTCCGTCCTCCATGGTGGCATTACACCGGAGGCGGGGAGCAGAAGTGCGGTGGTCTTGTTTTTAAGAAAGGCGACAACGCTCTCTTGAAGAACTACAGACCGATTTCCCTTCTGAGCCGCGTCTACGTGCTGTTTTCGAGAGTCATTCCAGCCTCCCGAACAAGCCAGTTTCCGAAAAGGCTTAGGACCATAGACCACATACATACCCTTCGTAAAATTGTACAGAAGTCCGAGGAGTACAATTTGCCACTATGTCGGGCGTATGTGGACTATGAGAAAGCCTTTGATTCCGTCGAAATTTGGGCGGTGCTGCAGTCCCTTCAGCGGTGCCAAGTTGACTGTCGGTATATCGAAGTGTTGAAGTGCTTGTACAGTAGGCCTACGATGGCTGTCCGAGTACAGAACCAGAGTACGAAACCAATCCAATTGCAGAGAGGTGTAAGACAGGGTGACGTAATATCCCCGAAACTCTTAACCGCTGCATTGGAAGACGTTTTCAAGCTTCTGGACTGGAAAGGATACGGTATCAACATCAATGGCGAGTACATCACTCACCTTCGATTTGCCGACGATATAGTCCTTATGGCATAATCGCTGGAGGACCTAAGCACTATGCTCAATGACCTCAATAGTGTTTCCCAACGGATAGGTCTTAAGATGAACATGGACAAAACAAAGATCATGTTTAATGTCCATGTCGCACCTATGCCGGTAGTTGTTGGGAACACTGAGCTCGAAATTGTTGACGAGTATGTTTACCTGGGACAAATAGTCCGACTAGGTAAGTCCAACTTCCCGTGTGGAGTTGCCAGAGCTCCCATCGGGCGCGTCCCCAGGTGGCGGATAGGGGAACGCCGCTCAGATATGGGTGGTAGCGGGAAACCGTCGCGGACCAAAACTGGCTGGGTGAAGGCTTGTCTGGATAGTGGAGGGCCTATTAGTTGCTTCCTGTATCCTCTCCGTTGAGAGGAACAGAGAATGCGACATGCGCGGTGAGGTGCCAGGTGCACTCGGCTTTTGCCGACGCCGGGCAACCCGTAATTGCGGGATTTTCAGGGACCACACCCTGTAAAAAAGGAAACCAAATGGGCTCAGTGTTCCCTCACCCGGTCACTGGGCAGGCATGGGAAGAACCCGTATCGACCCTGCCACCGTTCGAACCTCGGAATCCCTCTGGCGTGTCGTGGATCACGTCTCGCGGCGCCTTTGGGGCCGAGGGCTCTTGGCTTTACCGCCTGGAGTCGCGAGGATGATAACCTCTTTAAAAAATCACCCGAAGCTCAAGCGTGGCACGCCGTGAGGAGCTGCATGGCTGATGGGTAAATGTTCAGTCGTTAGCGTTGCCCCCGTCGGGGTACCGGCCGACACCCTTGACGGGTTACACATAGGCTTATCCGGGCACAGGAGGCGCTGCTCGGATGGACTGCTATTTCCTCCACACTCGTGGGATAAAACATGGATAAATATAAATATAATAAAAAGGTAGAGGTTGAAAAAGAGGCAGGATCAGACACTGGAAGCGGTGGAAATCGGTCGCGTGGGACGTCTTCCGCTAGGAAACGTCCAGTGTGCCGGTCTTCAGAAGAGGAAGGCCTGCCGGCCCCCAAGTTGCCGACTTCGGTGAGGGGTCGGCAGGCATCGAGAGGGGCGAGTGCTTCGCAGCCGCCGAGGGATAAGCACGGACGGTTTGTGTGCTCCAATACCTCAGCGGCTAGTGAAGCAGAAAGTGACATGGGGTTCACTACGGAGGACCCTGGCGATGGCGGTGAAAGCTGTGCCTCGCTGGGGAGTTCAAAGGCGGAGCTCAACGCCGCCAAGAGGGAGCAGCGCAAAGCCGTCGCGGCCGACGAAGTGTCGGAAATGGCCCGACGTGCTCGCGAGCGACGAGCTGCTCTTGCGGCGGAAGGGGGAGAGCCATCTGCGGTGGCCTTAAGCCAGCTGGCTCTGGATGGGGTG
Organism: Parnassius glacialis; assembly: GCA_033319125.1. Lineage (NCBI taxonomy): Eukaryota > Metazoa > Arthropoda > Insecta > Lepidoptera > Papilionidae > Parnassius > Parnassius glacialis. The sequence continues at coordinate 37,410,644 of JAVANC010000019.1, read as the reverse complement.
GACTTAGTCCTGAAGGTTGCCACCAAGTCCGGCAGCCTAAAGGGCACGTTCACCCGTGGCTTAAAGGAGGCTGCCGCGGATATTAGGGAGGCGGTTGGCATCCTCCTCAACAGGACGGCCTCTGACGAGGTCGCAAAGCTACAGGAGGAAAACAGCCGCCTCAGAAATGACTTAGAGGACCTCCGGCGGCAAGTCGCTGCGCTGAGCGAAGAGCAGCAGCGACGCACGTCCTCCGATGCCGCACCTGTAGTGGCCCCGACTCCCGCACCGCAACCGGCAAGCCCTCGTACCGACGAAGAGGTTGAGCGCATTGTCCGGACCTGCATGCTCCAGTGCGGGAGCATGGTTAACGCTCGGCTGGAGGCGATTTCACGGCGTCTCCCGGCGGAAATCCTCCGTCCGCCTTTGGCGGCGGACACACGGAGAACTGAGGAGTCGCCGAGACTTGCGCCTCAAAAGGGGAAGCCCGCGGAGGGTAAGAAAAAGCCCGCGGAGGGAGCTCCTTCGAGCGAGCAGCCCACGACTGTCGGGTCTAAGGGTGAGACCTGGGCAAAAGTCGTGGGCCGCAAGAAGGCCCGCAAAGCCGCCAAGAAGGCCGCAGCAGCTGCATGCGCCCCAGGTGGAACCGCAAAGACGGCTCCTAAACCTGCGCGGCGGACTGCCAAAGGAGGTCGCAAGAGACCGGCTGTGCATGTTCCGCGGTCCAATGCTGTAACGCTAACGTTGCAGCCCGGAGCTGTGGAACGTGGCGTGACTTACCAGTCGGTCATCGCCGAGGCCAAGGCCAAGATCAAATTATCTGATCTTGGCCTTCAGTCCGTCACCCTTAGGCAGGCTGCCACGGGTGCACGACTGTTCGAGGTGGCTGGTACAGTGAGCGGCAGTGCCGAAAAGGCGGACGCACTGGCCGCCAAGATGAGGGAGGTCCTCAACCCTGCGGACGTCCGGGTCTCCAGACCAATGAAAACCGCAGAGGTGCGGATTACTGGCCTGGACGACTCCGTGACCTCTGAGGAGGTGGTGGCGGCCGTTGCTAGAAGCGGAGAGTGTCCGCCAGACAAGGTGCGGGCTGGCGATATACGCACCGACGCCACCGGACTCGGCGCGGTCTGGGTTCGGTGCCCTGTGGCGTCGGCAAAGAAGATCGCCGACAGCGGCAGATTGCTGGTAGGCTGGGTGGCGGCAAGGACCAAGCTTCTTCAGCCCCGGGCTTTGCAGTGCTTCCGGTGCCTGGAAAAAGGGCACGTCCGGGCGAAGTGCACCGCCGAGGTTGACCGTAGTGACCTCTGTTATCGCTGCGGCCAGCCTGGCCACAAGGCGGCCCTGTGCACCGCTGCGTTCAACTGCAGCCTTTGTTCTGCTGCGGGAAGGCCAGCGGAACACAGAGTAGGCGGAGGGGCCTGTGGGGCGCCTACCAGCAAGAAAAAGGAAAAGAAGAGGAGCACTAAGCCTGCCGGGTTAACCTCGCTGCCCCCGCAGGCTAGCAGCTCCGCGGCCGACTCCCGGCCCAGGACCGTTGCCGAGGGGATGGAAATTCAATAATGGCACAATTACATTCTCTCCATTTTCTCCAGGGCAACATCAACCACTGTGCCAGAGCTCAGGATCTCCTACTCCAGAGCATGGCAGAGTGGTCGATTCACGTGGCTGTGGTCGCCGAACCGTACTTCATTCCCGCCCGTGACAACTGGTTGGGATGCGCTGACGGTTTGGTGGCCATTATTGGCGAGACTCTGATCGACCCGTCTCGGGGCCGCGGCTGGGTTGCTGCGGTCTCGGGCGGCATCGTTATTGTAGGGGCGTATTTCTCCCCCAACAAGAGTCTCGCCGACTTTGAGGGTTTCCTTGTCGAGTTGGGCGCCGTCGTAGGCCGCTATCACCCTCGTCCCGTTCTGGTGCTCGGGGATCTCAACGCCAAGTCATCGGCGTGGGGATCTCCGGTCACTGACCCTCGGGGCGAGGTGCTAGAAGAGTGGACGGTGACGACTGGTCTGGTCGTCCTGAATCGGGGTTCGGAATACACGTGCGTGCGGCAGCGGGGTGGGTCGATAGTGGACGTCTCGTTTGCTAGCCCCTCTGTCGCCAGCCGAGTCCGCGACTGGCGAGTCGCCGCAGAGGTGGAGACGCTGTCGGACCATCGATATATCCGGTTCGACGTCTCTGCCCAGACTGCGAGCGGCCGCCATCCAACAACCCCGATTAACGACGGCCCGCGTTGGGCGCTTAAACGCATCGACAGGGAACTACTCGAGGAAGCTGCCTTAGTCCAGTCCTGGATCTGGGAGTCGACGACGGACGGCCCCGTCGACGTCGAAGCGGTGGCGCAATGGTTTCGCGGAGCGATGACGCAGATCTGCGACGCGTCCATGCCCCGTGTCCGCCAACGGTCCGCAAAGCGCCAGGTGTACTGGTGGACCGCTGAGATCGCACAATTGCGCATAGCGTGCGTTGCGGCTCGTCGCCGGTACACCCGATACCGGAGGCGGCGTCGACGGGATTCGGCCGAGGAGGACGCGCTGTATGAGGTGTACCGCGCGTCTAAGGAGACTCTGTGGCTGGCCATCGGCGACTCAAAGTCGCGTGCCAGGGAAGAGCTGCTGGGGTCCCTAGATCGGGATCCGTGGGGGCGCCCCTACCGTTGGGTACGGGGCAAGTTGCGTCCCTGGGCGCCTCCACTAACACAAGCGATGCAACCCCAGTTGCTAGAGGCGGTGGTATCGGCTCTCTTCCCTGAGCGAGTGGGACACGTTCCCCCGGCGATGGCTTCGCCCTCAGCCACAGACTCTCCAGAAGAGGAGAGCACCGAAGTCCCCGAGGTAACGCAAGCAGAGACGAGAGCGGCCGTGTCGCGACTCCGGGCTAAGAACACAGCGCCCGGACCCGACGGAGTTCCTGGTCGAGCTCTCGTCCTGGCTCTGAAGGAGCTAGAGCCCCAGCTGAGGGGGCTCTTCACGGCATGTCTCGAGCAGGGTCAGTTTCCCAGTGTGTGGAAGAAGGGGAGGCTGGTCCTGCTCAGGAAGGAGGGGCGCCCCGCGGACTCACCGTCTGCGTACCGGCCCATAGTGCTGCTCGACGAGGCGGGCAAACTTTTTGAGCGAATCATCGCAGATCGCCTCGTCAGCCACTTGTGCAGAGAGGGGCCGGACTTGGACGAGAACCAGTTTGGTTTTCGTCGCGGGCGTTCCACCATAGACGCTATTACGCGCGTGAGGGCCCTGGCGGAGGAGACAGTGTCCCGGGGTGGGGTGGTGCTGGCGGTGTCTTTAGACATATCCAACGCCTTCAACACCCTACCCTGGAGTTGTATCCGGGAGGCGCTGAATTACCATCGCGTGCCTCCCTACCTCCGCCGCACAATAGGGGCTTACCTTGAGGAGAGATGCGTTACGTATCGGGGACGTGACGGCGCAGGTCGGCGCGTCATGTCGTGCGGTGTTCCACAGGGATCGGTCTTGGGACCTCTTCTGTGGAACATCGGCTATGACTGGGTGCTGAGAGGTGAACTCCCGTCGGGCGCCGACTTGACGTGTTATGCGGACGACACGCTCGTCACTGCCCGGGGGAGCTCGCACAGGGAAGCAGCGTTGATTGCCACGGCTGCGGTGTCACGAGTGGTGAACCGCATCCGGCACCTGGGCCTGAAGGTGGCCCTAAACAAGTCAGAGGCCATGGTGTTCCATGGCCCTCGACGCGCCCCGCCGTCGGGATCACACATCGTGGTCAACGGGGCCCGGATAGCTGTCGAGTCCACCATGAAGTATCTAGGATTGGTGCTCGACAGCCGATGGGAATTCGGACCCCACTTCCGGCGGCTGGCGCCCAAGCTGATGGGTGCAGCGGGCGCGCTGTCAACGTTGCTTCCCAACTTGGGGGGCCCGAGCGCCGCCTGTAGGCGGTTGTACGTGGGAATCGTGCGGTCCATGGCCCTGTATGGGGCCCCTGTGTGGGCGATGGACATGACGGCCAGCACTATCGCCATTCTGCGCAAACCGCAGAGGGCGATGGCCGTCAGAGTCGTCCGCGGGTATCGCACGATTTCCTACGAGGCGGCTTGCGTCCTGGCCGGATCCCCGCCCTGGGACCTAGAGGCGAAAGTACTCGCGTCATTATATCGATGGCGCGAGGAAGAGCGGGCACGGGGCTCGAGGCCGGTGCAGCGGCAGATCGCGCTGCGCCGAGAGGAGCTCCGTCAGGTCTTGGTGGCGGAATGGCGGCAAAGGCTTCTGCGCCCTACCGCCGGCCTCGCTACCGTCGAGGCGATCCGGCCAGTACTCGACGACTGGCTCGGGAGAAGGCACGGCTCCCTGTCGTTTAGGATGACGCAGGTGCTGTCGGGGCATGGCTGCTTCGGCAAGTACCTGTGCCGCATAGACAGGGAGCCGGACGCTCGGTGCCACCACTGCGTCCATTGCGGGGAGGACACGGCGCAACACACGCTCGCTGAGTGCGTAGCTTGGGAGGAGCAGCGCCGTGTCCTCACAAATAAAGTAGGAGGCGATCTGTCGCTGCCGGCCTTAGTGCGGAAGATGGTCGGTAGCGCAGAGTCGTGGGACGCGGTGGTGTCCTTCTGCGAGGACGTGATGTCGCAGAAGGAAACTGCGGAACGGGAAAGGGAGATCTCGACTCCCTTCCCCGGCCGCAGAAGGCGCACCGGGCGCAGGAGAAGGGCGGACAACGCCCTTTTCCGGCCCCCATAAATGGGTCCAGGGGCGAGGGACTTGGGGAAGCCCCCGCCACCCCTATTCGATGGACCCGAGGCGGAGGCGCGCGTGGGTGTCGGCGCGCGCCCCTGAGGCGATACACGGGGTAGTTAAACACCTCACTACCCCGTGCAGGAGACGAGGCCCGGACAGACCGGGCCAGCACTAGTGTGGGGCTGCGGAAGAATTTGGATTCCCGCGGCCCCACGCGCACGTGCGAGGAGACACCGGGGTGGTTTTAGCCGGTAAGAGTCCGGCACGCCCCTCCGCCTTTCCCCAGGCGGAGGTAGTCCATGAGGATTTCCCCCCGTAAAAAAAAAAAAAAAAAAAAAAAGGTAAGTCCAACTTCAACCGAGAGGTCAATCGACGGATTCAACTCGGTTGGGCAGCGTTCGGGAAATTACGGCACATCTTCTCGTCAGGTATACCTCAAAACTTGAAAACGAGACTGTACACCCAGTGCGTGTTGCCAGTGATGACATACGGAACTGAGACGTGGTTCTTCACTGCTGGCCGGATGAGGAAGTTCGAGGTCGCTCAGCGAACTATGGAGAGGGCTATGCTCGGAGTTTCTCTGCGTGATAAACTCAGAAATAAGGATATCCGCAGTAGAACCAGAGTGACCGACATAGCCCAACGGATTAGTAAGCTGAAGTGGCAATGGGCCGGCCATATAGCTCGAAGAACCAACAACCGATGGGGAAGAAAGGTTCTCGAGTGGCAGCCTCGTACCGGCAGACGAAGTGTGGGGCGTCCCCCCACTAGATGGAGTGACGACCTGGTAAGATATGCAGGAAGTCGATGGATGCAGGTGGCTCAGGACCGTGCTTTGTGGCATTCTTTGGGGGAGGCCTATGTTCAGCAGTGGACTTGTGAAGGGCTGTAATGATGATGATGATGATGATGATATAAAATTTAATAACTTTATTCCAGTATGCTGATTAGGTGCAACAGGATTAAATAAAATAATGTTATCTTTAGCGCTAAACTGTAATTATTCAATATAGACTACAAGAATACTTATTAAAAGTCATCTAAGCTTTACGACTGGTTCAGAAAAATCCTCTGTCCCAGGAAGATCCAGCAAATAACCCAGAGGGACTTATTTAAAAAAAATAATTTACAATATAATATTTTGTACCATTAGTAAACATCTAGAAACATCATGGTTATTTTTAATCATGTATTTTTTAGTAGTACAATAACAGTTACTAAAATTTTTATGCTTAATATTTTTTTTTTTACTTTTTGACAGAAAAGGTCTGCATATTTTCTGGGACTTTGTTGTTAAAGCATCTTTGTCCCATGGAGGAATTATTGATTCTTTGGAGTCGAGTAACTGGTATAATTAATTTGTGCTGTTGTGGACAAGGACACTATGTTCAGTTTGCATCGATGCTACATGGCTCTTAGGTTCTACTTCTATCCGGATATCCGTGCTATTTGTCGTATATAAGAGTGGAATAAATCTATTATTAGCGTTTGTCTCTCCATATGATTACAATGTGTGTGACTTCATAAACTTTTGTTGCGCTCAGACAGTGCGACTATCACCACTTACCACTAGATGAAGTTGCAATTGTAATTATGCACTAGTTTATAATAAGTAAAAAAAAAATTGGGAAAAAATGTCATAAAATATCATCAAATGATATTATAAAATATTTTAATACTATTGATATTAAGAAAGCTGCAGATCTATGGGGAATTTTCGTAAAAGATATTACGTCTATAATCGATATAATCACGCCTCAACTTACTATTATTTTTAATACTAGTATCGAATATGGTGTGTTTCCTGGTTTAATGAAGCATAGTAAAGTAATACCTTTATTTAAATTTGGTAGAACATTAGAACCCGCCAATTTTAGAACAATTTCTGTACTGCCAGCACTTAGTAAAATTTAAAAAAAAATATTCTTGATCAAATATTAATTTTTTTTATTGTAAATAATTTAATTCATAAAAATCAATTCGGTTTCACAAGGGATCGCTCGAAAACTGATGCTGGTGTTGAACTGATTAAATATATTTTCAATGCATGGGAGAATTCACAGGATGGTTTGGGTATATTCTATGACCTATCAAAGGCCTTCGATTGTATTCACCATGAAACATTAAACAGGAAACTACAATACTACGGTGTAAGAAGTAATGCTTTTAAATTGTTTCATATTTAGTTAACATAACGAAAAAAGGTGTCATTAATAGTATGAGCTCTTCCGAGTCGATAGTACAAACGGGTGTGCCTCAAGGTTCAATTCTCAGCCCCTTTCTGTTTCTTGTATATATTAATGACTTACCTTACATAGTAGGAGATAACAATAATATAGTATTATTTGCTGATGACACTTCATTAAATGTTCAAATTAAAATGAAAATTATTAAAATATAACGATTAAATAATGCTATAACTAAATTAGTAAATTGGTTTAACTTGCATTAAATGGTACTAAGACGAAATGGAACTGATTCTCGTCGATACCACCATTTTTCTTGGAATAACACTGGACGCAAAGCTTCAATGGAGACCCCATATATCAAAATTACCAAGCAGACTTAGTTCTACAGTATATGCTGTGAAAAAGATTAGAAATGTTACCAGTGTGGAAACAGCTAGACTTGTTTACTTTACCTATTTCCGTAGCATAATGTCATATGGTATTTTGTTATGGAGACACGCGACTGACACTGAAATTATACTTGTTTTACAGAAGAGGGCCATAAGAACAATCTATGATTTAAAATCTAAAGAGTCGCTGCAACAAAAATTTAAGGAAATTAGTATATTAATTTTGGCCTCCCAATACATTTATGAAAATGTAATGTACGTATACAAAAATAAAAGTAGTTATACAAAAATAAGTGATATTCATTCTGTAAATACTAAGAACAGACACAAGCTACTAGTATCAGTTACTCGACTCCACCGAGTCAGTAATTCATGCCCCACGACAATGTACATATGCTTTTACAACAAAATCCTAGAAAATATACAAAATTTGACCTGCTCAAAGTTCAAAAACTTTATTAAACAAAGTTTGTATAAAAAGGGTTATTATAATGTTAAGGAATTTATGGATGATAATAACACCTGAGAATGAGGTGATCGTTACCAAGCTATTTCTAATTTGTTTTGTGTGGTTAATTGTGTAACATACATGATTGTAAGCTGTTTTTTAAAAAAGGTCCGACTGGGTTTCTTGCTGGTTCTTCCGAGGACAGAGGTTTTTTTTCGAACCAATGGTAATTAAACAATATAGTGACTTTCAATAAGTATTATTTATAACCTATATTGAACAAAAAAGTTTCTGTTTTTGTTAAGCTGCTATTTTACGTTGGTATTCTGTGAGAGCGTGGTCCCACCCCGGTCGAGTCGACCCATTAATAATAAATACCTGCAGCATGAGTCTACTGCGTAACATAAGTAAGAGTAACAATAGTAACAGTGTTGTGAATTTGTAACTTGTAAATTATTTGTGGAAACGACCAAAAAACTACTCTAATTGTTATTATAATTCAAGTTATTTTGCATAAACACCTTAAGATACAATCATCAAAGATTGTCTGTTGACTTATGTTGCCGTTAAAATTTTCCAAAACCTTCGCATTTCAAACATTGACCTACTACAATGTAAAACATAATTCAAAATTTTAAATACTTAGCCTTTGAGCGAGAATTTTTTTTTATTGAATTAGTTCAGGTATTACAGTGTCAGATGTTTTCATTTTTGCCGAAGGCCTTTGAGCGTTGTAAATGAAATAAATATATCGGAATGTTAAGTTATAGTCACATGTACTACGTACTAGAACAGACACCAAACTAGTCCTGAATCTAGTCCAGTTTAACCCTCAGGAGATAAAGATTACGCGTTTACCGCTAAAGAGAACCCTTTTGTCGTATCTCTTCAATTTCAGGGTACTCCCCTTGCTGCCTTAGCTAGCATCGGAATCCTCAGCATCGACATATCGATGTGCATTTTCGAGGTCACTTGGAAGGGAAGACGTGAGCACACCAAGCATTGTAAGGGCCAATTTAGGCCTCTAAAAAGCTTGGTGTGCTCAGCAGAGAGGGACAGTATTTCATGCCGGCTTACCGCTTGCAACCTTAAAAGGCGCAAGTTCGGCATCACATGGAATACTGTTCTCGTCTCTGGGCCGGGGCACCACAGTGCCAGCTCCTTCCACTTGATCGCATCCAACGCAGAGCGGCTCGAATCGTTGACGACCGAGTTTTTAGTGATCGGTTCGATTCACTGGCGCTGCGAAGGGATGTTGCATACCTTTGCATTTTCTATTGCATCTACCACGACGAGTACTCTGAGGAATTGTTCGGATTAACTCCAGCTGCCAAATCTCACAAACGCATATCGAGACGAAACTCACCATACCATTCAGACTTGGTGGTCCACCACTGTGCATTTTACTAGGAGTTTGCTTTCTAGCACAACCTCTTTGTGGATCGTTTACCGCCAGCGATTTCTCCGGACCGATACGACTTGGGGACCTTCCAGAAAAGAGCTTACTCCATTCTAAAAGGCCGGCAACGCACCTGAAGTTCTCCTGATATTGCAGTTGTTCATGGGTGGCGGTAGTCCATTACCATCTCTGCCCCCTCTCATCATTCAATTGCACAGAAAAGTTTGAGCCTATGGGTTCTAATGCGTGTTGCAAACGACTACGTGTCGCTTCTTCTAGTACGTAGTACTTATTAGTGGAATGTTAGGACGGACCTCGAAGATGTATCGCGCCTTGAAGCCGGAGGCAACGGCCTCGGAGTCGGTGTGCAGCGCCAGCAGCAGGCCGAGCGCGCCGCGCGGCGACTGCAGCGGGCCGGGCGTGGCGAGCCCGCACCAGCGGCCCAGCGGCACGCGCGAGCCCTCGCGCCCCGTCCACCACGCCTCCACCCAGTCCTCGCTGCACGTCGCGCCGCTGCCAACAAGCGATTCATAAGGACATCCACCACTGCACTCTGCCACCAGGGCGGCGCCACTTACCAATGAGGAATAATATTTGACATATTTCATAGGGGAAAGTTAATTTGATAGAAACATGTAGAAATTAACGTGCCTTTCTAAAATATTACTTATATATAATGATTTCTTATATTTATGCGAACACTACACATTGAACAAAACTACTTTTACGGATTCTATCGCGTTTAATTAACTTGTTTTTTTATTGATTCCCGAAGTTTCGGGTGCTTTACAGCACCCAGGGTCACGGGGGACTGAGATGATTGACGTCCCGATGTCAGAGTTAATCCGGAGTAGGTACCTTCAGCTTGTTTACGCATCTACGCAGTCCGATAAACGTCGGGAATCAATAAAAAACAAGTTAATCAGACGCGATAGAATGCGTAAAAGTAATTTTATTCAATATTACTTATATTGTACACCTCGTTTCTATTCTTATCAACCACACATAGAAGATTATGGTTAAGTTTTAGTCCCAGGAGGGTACAATAACCTTCTTGATAAAGATAGATATAGAGCAAGATATATTTGTACTTTTGCAAGTCAATAGTAGACAAGACAGGAATATAACAGTATCCATCACCTCATTTTGTCATTGTGTTTGTTCATCATTGTGGCGTCATAAGAAGTTATTATGTAAAACGCTAAACACATCTCATCACCTACTATACGAGATATCAAACATCCAGTCTCAATAAACAATCAGTCCAGCTCCATGTGTGACGATTTCGGCCAATAGTTGATTATGTAAAAAGCCCTTTTTTTGGCTGACTACAACGAATAAATAAAAGTAAAATGAATTGCATGCAAAAGAAAATAGTTACCCATACAAGCCGGCGGTGGCGTTCCAATCGTCCGCCTTGACCTTGAAGTGGTCGAACACGACGGTGACCTGCTCGTTGGGGTTGGCGACCAGCGTGTAGGTGCAGTTGGTGCGCGACGGATAGTTTGAGGGGTAGCGCGGGGAGTTGAAGTCGCCGCGTTTCTTTGCCTCCGAACGATACGTGAACGCACATTCGCCGCCAGGTGCCGCAGTGCCCGGCACTCGGTATTCTGTAATATTTTTATAAATTATATAACATAGCGAAAAAAGAACTAGTGCGTGAGTTGCATACTACCATATAGTCAATATGTATGTTGTTTCGCAACTCACGCAGCCCCGGTCCCAGCCCCCAATGCATGTTAGACGTGCGCTGATACCCAAGAGAGCTGAGATGTAATGCTTTAGATGATAATGCTTCAATAGTACTACATTTCAAACACTAAAGTGGATATATAGCTGCTGTATGGGGCAGTGGCTCTACGACCTAGAAAATGTTCTTTAGGGAATTTATAATTCCTTTAGCACCGTGAGTGCTATGGGAAACGCGACAAATATGGCCTTTGGTTGACATATTTGCTTGACTTATTTATACGTTCGTTTACCTGGCCCAGCCACCATAAATTGGCATTTGAGGTATGCACTAATCTAATGTACTTGCAGGAGTATTTGTACTACTTTTTTTTTTCAATAGTATTTTTGGAGAAAAATGCATACAAAGGTGGCCGTACCAGCCAAACACTTCCAGCCCGGCCCACGCATAACTTTACAGTACATTATGTATCAAAAATCATTGTTTTCTATGGAATGTACTCTATTAACACGACAAATGTACCGGAACAGAAATTCTAAGTTCAAATTAGAAAATGCTTAATTGATGTGGATAGAGGCCCCCCTATCCACATAAATTAATGTGCTGAAAACTTATCCATGATATAAAAAAGACAAAAGATACGCTTCTCCAAAAACCCTTCTGTTACGAAACACCATATGAAATAGCAGCATTTAACAAATAAATGTGTGTTGGTCAAATATTTTTTTAAATTCTTTATTTCTTTTTTTCTTTCTTCTTCCTTTCTTCATTCTTTCATCAGTAGAACTCTCGATAGGACGGAAGGGTAACGGTATCACTATAACATTTATGAAAACTACGTAACCTGTTCACTCAGCACTCACCAGTCTCGAAGGTGTACTTGGCCTTGAAGCCGCGGCCCTGCAGCTCGCCGGAGCTGAAGACCATGACGAGGCGCGGCCCGTCCGACAGCAGCGGCGGCGGGAAGGCGGGCGGGCCGGCCGCGCCCTCGCCGCACAGCTCCGCGTCGTGCTTGTCGTACGAGTCGGTGGCCTCCTGCCCGCGCAGGTACACCTTCAGGTACCCGTCCGGGCACGTGCTGCAACACAACACCCGGGGAGGGGGAGGGGGGGGGGGGGGCTATTGTACTCTATGCTATTTTGTAGCACTCTATGGCACTAAATTATTAGAATACAATAATTTTTATTTAGTACAAATTACAACAATACGTATTGAAAGTCATTTAAGCATTCACTTTCGGAAAAAAGCCTCTGTCCTGGGAAGAAACAGTAAGAAACCCAGCGGGACTTTTATTAACATTATTTTCCAATATAATATTTTATACAAATAAATATGAAAACATTTAGAAACTGCGTGGTAGCGTTCACCTCATTTTCATAGGTATAATTGGACGTAGTTATATAAAAACGTTCCAACCCACAAGTCATTCAAAAGTGAGTTAAATATACAGATCTACTTATTTTGACATCTTCGCGAAGATGTCAAAATAAGTAGATCTGTATATTTAACTAATTATTGATTGTCAATCCCATGACTGACTTGACATTGGCAGAATTCTTTTAAGAGAAGCCAAAAAGTAAAGAAGAAGAAGAACTCATTTTTGAATGACTTGTGGGTTGGAACGTTTTTGTATAACGACGTCCGATTATAATAACGATTATTATACTACTTACTAAGAGTGCAGGATGGGTATTATCAATCATGTGCTCTTAGTAAGTAATACATATTATACTTATTTTTTTAAATTGATCTCTAAGAGATTAGGTTATAAATTGCTCTGTGGGTCTCTTCTTCAAAACAACAGTCGCATAACCCAATAGCAAGATTCCGTATGACATTATGCTATGAAAATAAATAAAATAAACTAATCTAGGTATTTCAACACATGTAACGATTTAATATTGTTTACAGAATATGCTGCAGAGCTAATTTTGCTAGCAACTTTAGACATATGAGAGCCCAATTTTCGCCAACTGTAATTTCGAGAAAAGCAGTGGATTTAACAAGACTTAAATACTCCCCATTTAAAAGCAAACTGGTATTCACCTGTTTATCATTTGGTGTAGTGAATTTACCAAATTTCGTTTTCTTACCGTTTAAAAACAAATTGTTGACTTTACACCAATGTAAGGCACTCTATAGCAGTGGTACTAAATATTTTTAGCTGGAGGTATAAAATGCAGCTGTATTTGAATCTTGCGTTCTCCTACTGATTTAAATAACTATGCTCGTAGAATATACAAAGGATTAGATTTACAGACAACTTAACATTTCATTTGTCACACAACAGAATGCGTACTTACTCTGGTTTCGGATTTTCTCCTTTTGGTATAGAAAAGTTTTGAAACTCGAGTCGGACTCTTTCCAAATTTTGCGAGTCTTGCATACCATATATAAAATATCTGAAACAATAATATAACCACATATGAAATCATAATTTTTATTCTTTATGCGATAGAGTCACGTTGCAGCTAAATTATGACTGTAGCGCGAAAGATTGAGCGGGGAAAGGATCTCACTCGTACAGGGTACCAATGCATAAAGGCAGCATAATGTTGCTGTGTTTTAGTGAGCACAGAGAACTGGATACTTCATTTACCGGTAATAATGCATTTCATCGCCGCGTAATGGCGGTCTAAGTTATTTTTTTTATTGTATACGGGTGACAAACGAGCATACAGTCCACCTGATGGTAAGTGGTTGCTGTGGACCATAGACATCTACATCTATTTTCGTTTGCGAATCAAAATGCAGATACTTTGTCACCCGTGAGGACTAATATGGAATGCTTTGTTTCCAGTAAATAGGGTCTCCGGTTCTCTACACTCACCATACGAAACACAGCAGCTTTAAGTTGCTATTTTACGCTGGTATTCTGTGAGAGCGTGGTCCTTCCCCGGTCGAGCCGACTCATTCGTGCTACAACTATACTATTAATATAGTTGCAGCATAGCTCTACCACGTATGGCGGTCTAAGTTATTTCACTGCACCATACCTTACCTTTTAGTGCCGTAAAAGGTGACAGAGAGAAGTGGAACGAGACGGGCAGTAGCATCTTATTGATAGCAATTTCAAAAAGTTTTCTAACTAGCTTACCAAGTGCGGCAACTATGGCAAATAATCTCGATAAAAAGCAAATGGGGAAGGCCTTTGTACAGCAGTGTACTTTCGAGAGGTTATAGGTACATGAATGAGACATTTTTACTCCTTCAGGGTAGCCAAAATATCCGCATATTGCTTCACAATTTCTGATAAATGTAGGAGATATCTATGAATCACAGTATTCACTTACCATCAGATGGACTGTGCGCACACGTGCCATTCTTAATTGGACAAAACAATTCATCATCATCATTACAGCCCTTCAAAACTCCACTGCTGAACATAGGCCTCCCCCAAGGAATGCCACAATAGTAAGTAAGTACCGAGCCTGCCGGTACGAGGCTGCCACTCGATAACCTTTCTTCCCCATGATGGACAAAACACTTAACGTATTCTAAAACGTCTAGTATACCAGTTTATTGAAAAATCTCTTTTTTCTTTTCTTTTTTTTTTAAAAAAAACGTTAACCCCATTCTAGGATTTTCTTCCGTATCGTGGAGACAGTTTACAAACATAGATTGCACGAGGACAAACAATCAGACCCAGAAAAAATTTTTTTGGCCATACAAATATTTGTTCCGTGTGGGATTCGAACCCGCAGCCCCCAGCGCAACAACTTATAGCTAAGCCACTACGCCACGGAGTTTATTGAAAATTTGGCAAAATCTTTACAATTCCATCCTTTTCAAGGAACCTACTTGAAAACACATGAACTTTAATAGTTTAATAATGAGATAGGATCATTTTATAGAAAATGCGGCGCACTTACCTACAAACAACTTTTTGTATATAGGGGAATGGATAATTTGGATGGTACACGAATCCAGTAGATTCCTTTTTGCTAAGGATTTTCTGGTCGCACTCGGAGCCTCTGATGTGCTCGGCGTCGTGTTTGCTTATAAAATCTGAAACAGTAAATTAACTAAGCTGAGAAGAATAGCTAAATTAAGCATTGATACAAATATGTTTTGTTGATAGTCTACAGTCTAGCGAGCATAGGTTTTCTACTTAGGGATATCAAACACGATCCCAGTTTACTGTCAAGTTTGCAGCGCCCTTGAAGCGACGCAGCGTCCGGTAAACTTGACGGTGTATGGCTATCAGTTTGCATATCAAGTCTACTTGAAGTAAAAAGCGGTCTATATGGATGCACTGCACACTGGACGCCACTTCAAGCGTGCTGCAAACTTAACGGTTAACTGGATCGTGTATGGCATCCACTATACAGCGGTGTCTATTCTGCCTATGGCCTATGGTACCAACCACACAGCACCAGTTGGCAACTGCAGTATTTATAACTTTGGATTGTTATCAGGAAGATGCTGCTGTGCATCTCCTGTTTCAGTTTCCCTCTGTCGCTTCTTACGCCACACTTGTAACGATATATGGGGTAGTGGATATTCTTACACTGATACTTCTTATCAACTGAGGTTAGCACTACTCTAGATCTATATTAAGATTGCTTCTTCCTGTCCTTATTCCATTTTATTCTGGTCGCCTTAGCATGTCTTCCTCTCAATTCTCATCTATTAGCCGTCATATCCCAATCACTCCTCTCTTACGCAAATCATCCCTGATACAGTCTATCTATCTTTTCTTAGACCTCCCTCTCTATGCACTGTCATAGAACTTTTTTTTTATAGAAGAGAGGGCAAACGAGCATGCGGCTCACCTGATGGTAAGTGACTACCGCAGCCTATGAACAACCGCAACACCAGGGGAATTGCAGATGCGTTGCCGGCCTTTTAGAAAGGTGTGAGCTCTTTTCTTGAAGGTGGTAAACAATTCCACAGAGAAGTTGTACGAGGAAGAAAACTCCGAGAACGAGAAAAAGTTATGAGGTAACACACATAAAAAGAAAACTTACAGTCTAATTAAGTACCTAGATTTAACTTAAGACCCTGTCAACTGTGTTTCTTGTAAATAAAGAATTTGTATTTGCAAATAAAGAATTTGTTGTACCTCGTCCTTTTTGAATTGGTTGAAAAAGGCAAAGCCCCTTACATCATTTATATTTCACCTTACTTAACAATAGTCATGGAAAACTCAGAAACACTTCTTATCTGGTAATAATGCAATCCATCGTAGTTTTCTACCGACTTCAAAAAACTTTAAAACCTTTTTTATCTGAAAGCTGGTGCTTCAAATGTGGTCCCATATAAATTTGATCAAGATCTAACCAATAGTTTTTGAGTTATTCAAAATAATTTATATTGAAGTCGGTTGTACAAAATTTTGAATTTTAAATTACTAGATACGGCAACATCTGTATTTTGAATCGTTGATCCACAATATCGTCTTTAGGCTATACTTTTAGACTTTACTTACCACTACGTAGAAGACGTGATCGTTTGTTATCCTTACTTTGTTTTATAAAGCTGAAGTGACAAACGAAATTACAGTCGACTTGATGCTCAGAAGCTATTGCAGCCTATTTACATCTGCAAACAACTTCAAACGAAGAAGGTTACAGATGCGTTGTCACCCCTGATGACAAAGGCCCGTATTAATAAACGTTACTCAACGACGAACTCAAGTGCGTAATCATTTGATACGCCCTCATTACGATATCAACATCTCAAGATCATTGCTAATTAATAAACACATAAAAAACAGTATCTCAAAACGCTGTACTTAGGAATATTGCTCTGTGACTTGCACTCAAGTACACACACTTGAGTGTCGAGTTTCGTTTATTAGTCAGTGTGGCACTCAGCTGATATCGTAAACCTAAACCGCATCTTGAGATATGTTTATTAATAGGATCACAACCTCAAGATTGTACTCAAGTACGTGTACTTGAGCTGAGTAACGTTTATTAATACGGGCCTAAGGTAGAATGCCATGCGGTCGGAGCTAAGTTCTGCAAGACCCGCCGCAGAAGAACACAAAAACTCTCCGATCACACTCTTAATCTCATGGCTATTAGACGGGAGATGAGGCTATATTCTTCAACAGATTTGACAGCATACAGGCAACTGAACAGACAGATCTCCAAATGCATGCGGCGGGACTTGCGCAACTTCAATACAGCTCGTATTGAAGAAGCGATCGAGCGGAACCAAGGCTCCAAAGTCTTTGCCAGAGATCTGTCTGCCAGAAAGAGCCAACTGTCAAAGCTGAAGACCGAATGTGGCAGCATCGTTTCCGGGGCACCTGAGATTTTGAGTGAGATTGAGAGGTTCTATGGGCAGCTGTACACGTCATCGTTGGAGCCACACGCAAGTGTGAGTAACGATCCAAGAGCGAGTCTTATTCGACACTATTCCGAAGATATCCCGGACGTCAGTCTGAGCGAGATTAGAATGGCTCTCCAACACCTTAAAAACGGCAAGGCCCCAGGTGAGGATGGAATTACAGCGGAGCTTCTGAAAGCGGGTGGAAGACCGGTACTTGAAGTCCTTCAGAAGCTCTTTAATTCCGTCCTCCATGGTGGCATTACACCGGAGGCGTGGAGCAGAAGTGCGGTGGTCTTGTTCTTCAAGAAAGGCGACAACGCTCTCTTGAAGAACTACAGACCGATTTCCCTTCTGAGCCGCGTCTACGTGCTGTTTTCGAGAGTCATTACGAATCGTCTCACGCGCAGACTTGACGACTTCCAGCCTCCCGAACAAGCCGGTTTCCGAAAGGGCTTTAGCACCATAGACCACATACATACCCTTCGGCAGATTGTACAGAAGTCCGAAGAGTACAATTTACCACTGTGTCTGGCGTATGTGGACTATGAGAAAGCCTTTGA
Organism: Parnassius glacialis; assembly: GCA_033319125.1. NCBI lineage: Eukaryota > Metazoa > Arthropoda > Insecta > Lepidoptera > Papilionidae > Parnassius > Parnassius glacialis. Next base: position 37,392,993 of record JAVANC010000019.1, on the reverse strand, counting down.
TTCCGTCGAAATTTGGGCGGTGCTGCAGTCCCTTCAGCGATGCCAAGTTGACTGTCGGTATATCGAAGTGCTGAAGTGTTTGTACAGTAGAGCTACGATGGCTATCCGAGTACAGAACCAGAGTACGAAACCTATCTAATTGCAGAGAGGTGTAAGACAGGGTGATGTTATATCCCCGAAACTCTTCACCGCTGCATTGGAAGACGTTTTCAAGCTTCTGGACTGGAAAGGATACGGAATTAACATCAATGGCGAATACATCACTCACCTTCGATTTGCCGACGATATAGTCCTTATGGCAGAATCGCTGGAGGACCTAAGCACTATGCTCAATGACCTCAATAGTGTCTCCCAACGGATAGGTCTTAAGATGAACATGGACAAAACAAAGATTATGTTTAATGTCCATGTCACACCTATGCCGGTAGTTGTTGGGAGCACTAAGCTCGAAGTTGTTGACGAGTATGTTTACCTGGGACAAATAGTCCGACTAGGTAAGTCCAACTTCGACCGAGAGGTCAATCGACGGATTCAACTCGGCTGGGCAGCGTTCGGGAAGCTACGACACATCTTCTCGTCAGACATACCTCAAAACCTTAAAACGAAATTGTACAACCAGTGCGTGTTGCCAGTGATGACTTACGGATCTGAGACTTGGTCCTTCACTGCTGGCCGTATAAGGAAGCTCAAGGTCGCTCAGCGAGCTATGGAGAGGGCTATGCTCGGAGTTTCTCTGCGTGATAAACTTAGGAATGAGGTTATCCGCAGTAGAACCAGAGTAACCGACATAGCCCAACGGATTAGTAAGCTGAAGTGGCAGTGGGCCGGCCATATAGCTCGAAGAACCGACAACCGATGGGGAAGAAAGGTTCTCGAGTGGCAGCCTCGTACCGGTAGGCGAAGTGTAGGGCGTCCCCCCACGAGATGGAGTGACGACCTGGTAAGACATGCAGGAAGTCGATGGATGCAGGTGGCTCAGGACCGTGCTTTGTGGCATTCTTTGGGGGAGGCCTATGTTCAGCAGTGGACTTGTGAAGGGCTGTAATGATGAAGGTAGAATGCCTCAGAGCCAGTAATTACACTGGCTCTACACACGCTTCTTATTGGAACACAGCAGTGCACGCAGTATTATTTGGCAGCAGAAATAGGACAGAGCGTGGCAGAGAGTAGGTACTCAGACGAAGTCGTAAATGAAACAGGAGTCCATCTCCCTAACAAACATCTCTAAACAATCCATAAAAATACCGATATACGTTTAAGAATATCTCACCTAACTTAACAAAACTCTCGGAGAACTCGAAGATGCCTTTAAAGCCGCGGTTCTGCGTGTTGGCGGCGCGCGGCAGCGTGTAGAACGTGACGAGCAGGCGCTCGTCGCTGGAGTACAGCACGAGGTTGCGCTGCTGCCCGCAGTACGTGCCGATCACCGCCGACGAGTTGTCGAGCCCGTCGTACACGCGCACCCAGTCGAAAGGGCAACTGCGCAAAATTTTATGTGAAGTAAAGGTATGGAATAGTTGCAACACAAATAGGTTTTCTCGACCCTCGTACAGAATTCCAGCTGTAAGTAGCTAAATACTACACACAGATAGATATTTTAATTCCTCTAATTTTTTTTGTAAAAAAGTCTAATTAAAAAGCTACCAGAGTTTATAATGGGTAAATAAATTGCTATGTAATATATCTTGAATTTGCTATTTTGCGTAGTGTTTCAAAACTTGGACGCTTATAACTTTCTATGTTCAAATTAAGAAATGTAAAACAATAATCAATATACGCCGCACAGCTGAGCACCCCTTGTTTCTCGAGACTTTGCAAGAAAGACGCGCTGTCCCAATTTGAATATTACAAATATAATTTATTGGTTATCTATAACGAGAAAGAGCACTCACTGAGGACCGCCGAAAAATAGATCGAAGTCGCGGAACTCGAGTCGGATTCTCTGCCCCGGTTGCCCAATGAATTGATAGTTGCAACTGATATCCTTCGGGTAGATCCCGGGGTATGTGGGCGACAATAGCAGGCCCGTTTTGCGCTTGGTCGCCTCGATTACGAATGAGCACAACGTGTTCGGAACCGGACTCCCCACTTCGAATTCCGCTGAAATTTCAAAACAAAAATCATATTCAATTATTATGTAGTTAAAAGAGCATTTAACATAAGTTGCAGTGTTGGGCGTAGGTTTCTTTTCATTCCTAAAAACGTTTTAGAGCCCTGAGAAAGAATTTTTCCCCCATTTACACTTTCGCGCGAGTGGCGAGGCGAGTCGCGAGGCTAGCCACGAGGTGCGAGTGTAAACGCTAGCTCGTGGTTCGCCTCGCAGCGTTGATATATGAGAACTTTTGCCTCGTGCCCAAAAAACCGCCTCGGTCGCGAGCGTCGCGAGTGGCGAGGCGAGCTGCGAGGCGAGCCACGAGCTAGCGTTTACACTCGCACCTCGTGGCTCGCCTCGCCGCTCGCGCGAGAGTATAAACGGGGGGTCAGACAATTGAACCTCGTGATATCTTTCTTCACCGCTAAGCACCTTGTTAGTAAGTAATTAATAAATTCAGTGTTGCCGCCAGGGTTTGAACTCTGGCTGCTCGCATCAACGTTAGCCCCTTAGTTACCACAGCCCATCGCCACAGTTCACAGTAGCCATATAAAAATTGGATCAAAAAATATCTTGCAACTCGAGAGAGATTTACGGCAAATAGAAACAGAGGACTGATGTTGAACCTAGATACACAAACGAAATTTTAACCTATACATATAAATAAAATCTAAGTCTGTCTGTAATAGCGAAATAATGGACATCCACGACTTTTTCTGCCACCAGGGCGGCGCCACTTAAAAGTGAGGTATAATATTTGACAGTATTCATAGCGGGGAAGTTAATTTGTTCGGAAAATTTAAAGGTTAATGTTTCTTTCTGTACTATTAGCTATATTTTGTACTAATAAGATTAAAAATAAATAAACCACACCACAGATATTCATAAGAGTAGAAAATTTAAAAAAAAAGTTAAATATGTGCAAAAATTAAAGAGCGAACCACTGAGGTATTGTTTTCTGCGTTAATATAATACTCTAGAAACTGACAAACTTATATTAAAAACTACCTTCGTCAAAAGCATCCTTCGGTCAAACATCCTCAGAGTTTACCGCTGCCTCCCAGGACTTCTATGCAACCTTTACAAATTTCGGAAAAAGACACTTTAGAAGGAATTATGTCATTTTCGAATGGCTCTGCTGGCGGCATTGTCGGAATTACGCCTCAACATCTTAAAGATCTTGTAAGCGCTTCTGCCGGTGACGCCGGCGGAGTACTTCTTAAAGACATTACAAAATTATGTAACTTTATGCTTTCTGGTAATGTTAATCCAAATTTCATTCCATTCTTATATGGGGCAAGATTATGTGCCTTCAAAAAAAAGGATAACGGTATCCGTCCTATTGCCGTTGGTTCCACATTTCGACGTTTAACTTCAAAATTAGCTTGCAGGCACATAATCTCTAACTTTAAGACCAAATTTCAGCCTACTCAACTAGGTTTTGGCACTAGAGGTGGCTGTGAGGCGGCGGTACATTCAGTGCGTACATTTTTAACAAGCTCTGATGCAGATGTTCTTGTGAAGGTTGACCTAAGGAATGCTTTTAACTCTATCGATAGGGTAACCTTGCTGAAAGAAGTGGCTAATAATACCCCCGAAATTTATCATTACGTTTGGCAATGTTATAGTCAAAATACTAACTTGTTTTACGAAAACCATGTTATCGATTCCGCTGTCGGTGTTCAGCAGCGTGACCCACTGGGTCCAGCACTTTTCAGTTTGGGAATTCAACCAATTATTTCAAATTTGAAATCCAAGCTGAATGTCTGGTACCTAGACGACGGTGCACTGGGAGGTAGAGCAGATGACGTCCTCAGTGATCTTACTCATATTTTTCAAAATTTTAAAAATATTGGTCTTGAACCAAATAGCAATAAATGTGAAATATTTTTTTCCAATAATTTATCTACTTCTCATAGAGACACTTTAATTCAAAATTTTAATCATATTTGTCCAGGAATAAAAACTGTCAGTACGGAATCACTATACCTGCTAGGTGCCCCGTTGTTTTACGATAGTATTAAACCTGTTTTAAAAACAAAATTTGATCAGTTTTTAAACCACGTTGATAAATTGTATAAATTAAACCCCCACATAGCTCTTACTATTTTAAAATATTGTCTTCTTGTACCTAGATTTACATACTTACTCCGCTCGAGTCCAGTCTGGAAATGTTCGGATATTTTACAAGATATTGATAATAATCTTAAAATAGCTATTGAAAAAATTCTAAATTTAACTTTAAATACTACAGCCTGGACTCAAGCTACTTTACCTATAAAATTTGGTGGCATTGGTGTGAGAAATCTTTCTAGCATTGCATTGCCTGCTTTCCTTGCTTCCGTAAATATTGTCAGTGACTTATGTAATATAATTTTAAATAATAAAGCAGACCTATGCTTTGCTACGGAGGCAGGGCAGACATGACAAACGCTCTGTCCTGGTGAAAATGTTCCACTGGAAGTTAACCAACATAAACAGTGGGATATTCCATTGGTACAGGGCGTGCAGAAGGATTTGTTTCATAATCTCCAGAGTGACCTAGATAAGGCACGCCTTCTAGCTGTTTCGACTAAGGAATCTAGTCACTGGTTACACGCTTTACCATCAAGTAATCTCGGCACATTACTTGATGCGGAAAGCTTACGCATTGCCGTAGGAATCCGACTAGGAGCGGCGATTTGTCAACCCCATCAGTGTCCCTGTGGTAGCAGCGTCGACAAGTTTGGGCTCCACGGACTTTCATGTAAGAAAAGCGCTGGTAGATTTTCACGACACAGTTCTTTGAACGATGTCATCCGAAGGGCTCTTGTCTCTATAAATGTTCCCTCGGTTTTAGAGCCTTGTGGAATATTTAGAGACGATGGCAGGAGACCCGACGGTATGACATTGGTCCCTTGGGAGAGAGGTAAAGCCTTAGTGTGGGATGCTACTTGCGTAGACACTCTGGCGGTCTCTCATCTCAGGGGTACCTCGTTTAGAGCCGGGGTGGCATCAGAGGCAGCTGAACTGAGTAAGTGGCGCAAATATGAGTCTCTGAGAGATGACTACATATTTGTGCCATTTGCTGAAGAGACTATCGGTCCGTGGGGTCCACGTGCGGTGAAGTTCCTAAAGGAACTCCATCCGCGGCTGGTCGTTGCTGCTGGTGATAAGAGGGCTGGTTCTTTCCTTGCTCAAAGGCTAAGTATAGTCATTCAGCGGGGAAACGCAGCCAGCGTTCTTGGCACGATACCGCGGGGAGTAGGACTATATGATATTTAAGTTTCTAGTTTTAGTTTTTTTTTTAATTATTATTATAGTTTTTAGTATTGTATATTTTAATAAATGTAAATAAATAGTATATATGAAAAAAAAAACTTCTCATTTAAATAACATTGTATAACAAAAAAAAACTTTACCTCAGTGTCAACTAGCGATATCTGGTGAGCAGAAAATTATTAGCCCTCATTGCCTTTTATTCAGCTCAGCTATTTGCATGCCATTTAAACTTGTGGCTAATCTTTGGAATGGTTTAACAGATTGTGAAGAAATTTCAGGAACGGATAAAGAGTACGTGATGAATATGCCAGGGAGTGTTCTAAGGCTATATTTTTTGACATTAGAAAATTGGTATAATAAATGGTTAATGGTTATTATTTTGAAAAATCTAAATCAGGCCACATTGATAGACACACCCAGGCGAAGCCAGGGCGCTTGTTCCAAATAAAGATATTTTATTTTATTTCATCGATATATATAAAAAATCTTGTGTGTACACAAAAGAGGCGCTTACATGAATTGATGAAGCGATAGGTGCCAGTGAAGAGAGTGGGTGGCGTGTATGGTTTGTCGGTGTAGAAGGCAAGGGCGACGGCTCGGTGCAGCGACACCCGCCTCCGCGGGGGGATCGGGCCGCAGTACCGCCCCCCGAACGCGGAGTTCACCAACTCGCTCGCCTCCAGCGACGTCATCTCCGAGTAGATGTCCATGTACTCGTGCATGCATCTGTACATATTTTAAAATTCAAACGACATTGTTTACTTATATTTTTTTGGCAAAGTAAGTAATATATAAATGGCGGCGCTGTCGCCGCACCCCAAGTGAAACGCATCGAACCTAAATCACGCTATCAAAGTTCCGGAGTACTGCGTTATATATAAATACCTTTTCCGGCCGGAGATATCCTCATTGACGTATTAAGACTTGTGCAATTACATTATTACTACGTACGTTTTTACTTATTTACGTAAACACGAAATAAATCTTATATAAATTATAAAGTAAATGTATTTAATAAAAATTAAAAAATAAATAGTATACCTCTCGGTCACGTAAATGTCCGTTGATTAATAACACGTGCTATGAAGCATGTGCCTCGTTCTATCTTACTCTCACCCTATAGTTCACAAGCTAACGAGACATAAAATTTGATGAAGTACACGTCAAAATGTGGAGCTCCACCAGTGGAGTACAATGTGCCGTCATGTACTGGACAAATGTATTTCCACTTGTAAGTCCTACTCAACACTATCCCTTTTCCTTCCACGTCCAAATGTACCTTGTAAAGGCGACTTAATAAAAACCATCGTTCCATTTGACCCCTGGGTGTTGTAAGAGGGGACGATGTGATATTCCGGAAAGTTCTTGTGGCTTTAAATAGATGTCAGTATAAACCCTCTCCTTTACTTCTTTTTCTTCTTCTCCCTTACGCCAAGTTATTCGGGGTCGACATGTCTTCCTTTTCCATTCTCCTTTCTTACGCATATCATCCCTAACATTGTCCATCCATATTTTCTTAGGCCTCCCTCTACTCTTATATTTATTCACTTAAAAGCCAACTTCTTCGTGTTACGTGGTTTACTGTCCTTTGCATAATATGCCCATACCAGTCTTGCCTGTCACTTCTCAACTTTTCCGTGACTGGAGACACTTTCAAACTGCCTATGATCAATTCATGTTATAATCATCTCGTTTTGGCCATACGTATTTTTTCAACGTTACCTGCACATTAGAATTTTATCCTGTATTGTGGGGCAGTTTACATACATAAATATCACAAGGAGAATCATCCAGACCCGAAACAATTATTTGTAGGCCAAACAAATACATGTTTCGTGCGGGGTTCGAACCCGCGGCAAGTAGCGCTGCAACTCTTTTAAGTTTACTGTCGATTGCACCACGGAGCCGTCATAATCAAAGTGTCCTAGACTGACGACGAGGGTTTTTTTTTTATAGGATAAGGGTGACAAACGAGCACACAGTCCACCTGGTGGTAAGTGGTTGCTGTGGCCCATAGACATCTACATCTATCCTCGATTACGAATCAAAATGCAGATGCGCTGCCACCCGTGAGGACTAAGATGGAATGCCTCGTTTCCAGTAAAAAGGGTCTCCGGTTCTCTACACTCACCATATGAAACACAGCAACATGAAGCTGCTATTTTACGCTGGTATTCTGTGAGAGCGTGGTCCTTCCGCGGTCGAGCCGACCCATTCGTGCTACAGTTGTATTACTAATATAGCTGCAGCATGTCTCTACCACGTAAAACCATTTTACAACGGGAAACATCTAATTACACATAAAGCTTATGATTGCATTGCTTTCATTTTATTTAAGATTTAGTTTTTCTTAGTTCTGTATATGTAAGTTGATTAGTCTATTAATTCTTTTGTAAAAAGTGTTTTAATAAAAAAACATCTTTCTTTCCTTCTTTCAAATGTAAAAGAAGTAAAATTTTTGTTTGTGTTTCCCTCGTATAATATATTTACGTCAAACAACTTTTCTTCAACTTCAGTAAGTAAGGAAAATGTTCGGAAACTTTCAAACATTCCATTAGAATTATTAAGTTAGCGAACGCTCTACAAATATCAGTTTGGTAGAAGTGATAGATAAATAAATAAGCGGCCTCTTGACATGATGTAGGAATAGTTTGACCTAATTTCTATTTGCAACTATCAGAAACTTTCGTGTATTTTATTATTGGTAGTAGGTATTCCTGTTTAGTTTTCAACGAAGTTAAACTTAAGTTTTATGGAAGGAATGCCATAAATAACAGTCCTGGGTCACCTGCCTCAATAGGCTGTCTGCATTTCTTACCCAGGTCATCATTCAATCTAGTGGGGGGCCGCCCTACATTTCGCTTACTGAAAAGAGTTAATTATTATTCATTTTTCTGAGGTCATCATTAGTGCAACTGCACAAGTGGTTGAGTTTTAGTTTCTGTATTCTGTACCGTAAGAGAACGGTGGCGTGGTAGCCCCCCTGTCCTGTGACAACTTTAGTATCCCAAGCCATTCTTACGCTTTATAAACAAAGGAGGCTTGTATGGTATCCAAGAAGCGGGGATTTCACAACATTTCCAGTTTGTTTTGGAACTTGCAACAAATTGCTTCGGTTGTAATTATAAACATTTGGAAAACCCAAAAGTGCACGCCTCATGAGCGTTTAGTTTGATTTTTATGAAAAAAATAAAAATAGTGACGATAATTTATACAATAAAAAAAACAGGGAATCTGATCGATTTTTATTAATTACTTTTAAACGGTGTTGAGTTCAATAACAAAAATAAATAGAGGTCATCCTTAGAATATTTGGAATCTTATTTAATACTGTTGCTTATATTTCTAATAAGCGAGAAGACTCACTGATTCACAGATCAACGGACGGCATTCCATATATTTTTTCAATTACTCGTACATTTTATGTTATGTAATCTAAAGTGAATCAATTAGAAAATAAACTAATCTTATAATTCAATGTCTGTAGTTATTGTAACGTTAATAATAATATACATTTGATGTCTAGCTATAAGAACGATTTTATGTAGCTAAATTGAGGTATGGCCACATATCGAGAGTATAGCACCCCCTCACGTTGTGAGGCGTGCAGTAGAATTAGAATTAGTTTATTTGTTAAAATATGGTACAAAATAATTTATAATATGCAATATATACAAATAAATAATATTAATTAAAGGTAGCCAGTACAAGTGACGAGATTAAAATTACAAGGTATGATTTAGTAGTGTTACTTACGCTGGTAGCTCCCCGACTGCGGCTCCACTGGCAAAAAAAAAACAAGTATTTAGTGAGCAAATTGTTTTACATTTGCAAGCTCCTCTATGATTACAAGCACTGTGTTTGCAACGTTTTGTGGACTTTTTCTTGGATTTAAAGGACATAGTAAATACTAATAATTCCTATTACTAACCAGACTAAGCTTGAAACGCTTATACATAGAGGGGTTTACGACAGTAGTCGTAAACCCCTCGATGTGTGTCGTCGACATCAGTAGCAATAATGACGGATTGAATAGGACGTAAATAATTTTTGTATTTAAACAGACAAGGGTGACTAACGAGCATAATATTATAATATACTAAATGGTAAGTGGATGCTATTTCACAAAGATATCTATCCTCCATTAAGAATCAAAATGCAGATGCGTTGTCACATCTTAGGACTAAGATGCAAGTACTTGTCCGGTACTTATCGCTCACGATACGGAACACAGCAGTATTATGGTGTTGTTTCTTGAGGAATGGTTAAGACCTAGTACATCTAGCGAATAAACGACGATACTACAATCGCTCTTTAACTTGACAGCTGTTTCTTTCCGTAAAACATGTCCCTGGCAACGATTTTGGAGCCTTTATTCCGTTCAAGCGTTTCTTCAATACGAGCTGTATTGAATTTGCGTAAACGTCGCTGCACGCTCTCATATCTATTGAAGACTGCCGTTTCCTTTCCCATACCAGCGTCCGAGATTAAAACTGACCAAAGAGTATTTGACAGTGTTATGGCGGTGTAAACATATTCACTACCTCATATCGTTCCGCGAGTATCATAAAAGACAAAGGAAATAGAATACACTGTTGCGTTACTAGAGGAAAACGAACGAGGAGATGAGCAGTAGCGTTTTGCTATTAATAACTAAAAACGCCAATCATCCTACCAAACTTGACAATATGGCAAATATCACTCCTATGAGGCAATCTAAGGGGAGGTTTATGTTCAGCAGTAGATTTTTGATAGAATTTAACGGTAAGAGAGTTTTTGCGTTCTACGACGGGTCTTGCAAAACTTAGCTTAGCTTATCTTATACATATACGAGGGTGACACTGAAAGGTCTTAGAAAATCAAAATCTGAACAAACTAGCAAGTTATTCGTTTTATTATATCTTTTCAAAATAGTGTCCATTTACATCAATACATCGCTGAATCCGATGGAGCCACTGAGAAAAGCACTTTGCCCACTCGTTCTTACGGGTCTCTTCGAAGGCATTTTGAAACGCAGCCACTGCTTCCTCGGTGTCAATAAAACGTTTTCCTTGAAGTTTTTCTTTTATTTTCGGAGATAAATAAAAATCGCAAGGTGTGAGGTCGGGGCTATAGGGCAGGTAACTCAGTAATTCTACGTCTGACGTCACCAAGTAGTCGATTGTTTGCTTGCCGGTGTGCGACGCGGCCTTGTCGTGGTGAAGGAGGATCCTATTGCGAGGTCGTTTTTCCCGAACTTTTTCCAAGACAAGTGGCAAACAATTGTAAGTGTACCACTCTGCAGTAACTGTTTTTCGATCCTTTAAAACAATTGTTACGTTATGACCTGCCCTTCCGAAGAACGATCCCCCATCTTTTTTCCCACGCTTCGACCTCTCTCCACTTTAAACTCAACTCCTCTTAAGGAAACACTCAGACAGCAGTCTCTTAGTTTCAGGATCATAATAACAAGTCCAGCTTTCGTCATCCGTAAGTATGTCGAACACAGCATTTGAGACACCTCCGTTAAATCTTTGAATCATTTCACGACACCAATCAACACGACGGAGTTTTTGGGCCTCTGTCAAATTATGAGGTATCCACCGGGCACAAAGCTTCCTGACCGCTAATTGTTCATGGAGGATTTTGTGCACTTAATTCATACCGATGCCTAAGCTCGTACAAATCTGCTGATACGTCTCTGCTCTTTTGTCAGTCTCTATCAAACGCCGCACAACACTGATGTTTACTTCAGTTGTCGCCGTAGAAGGCAGTCCCTCACTCAGATCAACGGTGAGATTAGTGCGACCACGTTTAAACTCATTGAACCAGTTGTAAATAGTGGCAAGAGATGGGGTTCCATCGTGAAAGGTCAATCGAAGTCTATCATAACTTTCTTGTAGACTTCAATGACATCGAAATTCATAATAAATCATAGCACCAAAATTTTCTCACATTAAATTCATGCAGAAGTGACACAGACAATTTTCAATTTGCCACCAAATCGTAAACAAATGACAAATTAATAAAATACATACATAATAATACAGGCAAAGAGTTCCATTTTCAAAATTAGAAATTATTTTTTTTATTATATCGTTTACAAGTGGCCAGTTCTAAAAATTTTCAGTGTCGCCCTCGTAATGTATGAAGTAAACTGAACTAAGAAGTAAATTGCCTTCAGTTTTTATAACTTTTAAAACTATTTACTTGTTGAAGAGAAAGTAAAAAAAACATGCGTGAGTGTCGTGAAACACTCGGTTGGAACGAAGTTCCATTCGTAATATATTATTATTGATAAACGTATTATATTATTGATTAACAAATATAAATAAATGAATTACTAGCATCTATTAAACTGAAGCGTCATTTAAAATAAAATAATATTTCTTCCATCTCGCTTCCTTATAGCCACCGAGGCCGTTTACACTACGTCAGAAGGGGTCGTGACGGAAAAATTTTACACTTTTTGACGCCTAGCCCCCATCCGCTAAATCCGTATCGACCGATAAAGAATTTCGTTCCAATAATGGTAAAGGTGCCAACTCACTCGGGTGGTTTCCCGCGAAGGTTGAACGTGCGAAACTCGACGAGCACCCGTTGGCCCGGTGCCGCGATAAACGTGTACAGGCACTGGCGGCTGATGTTGTTCGGGTTGGGAAGCTCCGGCGCCTGGAACGTGCCGCTCACCGCGCCGCCGCGGCTCACGAAGGACTCGTCGCACTCTGCAAACAAACCACCCGTAATTTATCTTCTTCATCAACCGTGAAAGAAAACTGGATAAGCGCCTCTGTCATTTGATCGTCAAATCTACTATCAGTGCATTTATTTAATTTTGTTTTTCTTTTTTCTTAAATTTTCGGACATTAACAACTAGGCATGCACTTAGCTGCCCGAGTTGCCTCAGGGTATGGGCTGGACTGAAGACCAGTGCTATCACTGAGACCAGTCCTTTTCGAAGTTTCATGCTGCACAACATAGAGTTTTTTTAAGTGTAATTTCTTAAATTTGTGATGTTGGTGAATGCTTCGTTTTATTTATCTTTTGAAGAATTTTTGAAGAACGGAGAATTCATCTATAACATATTCCTTTTTATATATTGTGCTTCATGCTGAAACTGGAATAAACGAGCTTCTTTTTATTTTCGGGGAAAATTTGCTTTCATAGTCACCCTTGGCAGGCGAATTGATGGTCACAATACCAGACGTCGCACACATTCGAGATTGTTGTCCGTCGCCGGTCTGAGTACTTTGCATCTGGTGTAAACGATGTTTATATTGCCTTATAACGGGATCCATAAGAGCCACCACTAACGTGGTAGAGCCATGCTCCAGCTATATTTATAGTATAGATGTAGCACGAATGGGTCGGCTCGACCGGGGAAGGACCACGCTCTAACAGTGTTTCGTATGGTGAGTGTAGAGAACCGGAGACCCTTTTTAATGGAAACGAGGCATTCCATCTTAGTCCTCATGGGTGACAACGCATCTGCATTTTGATTCGTAATCGAGGATATATGTAGATGTCTACGGGCCACAGCAACCACTTACCATCAGGTGGACTGTGTATTCAGTTGTTACCATCATACTATAAAAATGTTTTTCATGCATTCATTCATTCATAACAACCTATCAAAAGTCCACAGCTGAACATAGGCCTCCCCCATGCATTACAATTTAATTCATACTTAAGTAAAACTCCTACTATAAACAGTTTACAAAGATTTCTTTTATTGTACCTCAAGCCTGCACACATTTGAATAAAAAACATAAGAACGACAACTTACGTATTGTGGAAGAAAATAAAACAAAACTGAAAACGAGAACTTTCTCAAGAACCAAGCAACGGATATATCTGCTTTGTTTCACTTGTCAATGTCGAATCGGAACACTTTGTTAAAATGGAAGTAGTTTAAAGATATTTAAAAAAAGTAAAACTTCTTCTTCTTGCGCCTTATTTATTAATGACTCTACCGTGTAGTAACGCTGTAAAGTATCTATTACCCCATATTATCTAATGGGTGTCGTAAAAGGCGACAAAGGGAAACAAATCAAGGCGATGGGCAGCTACGTCTTTTTGATAACGACTAAAAATTATAAAAAAGTGTGGCTGCCAACCCGCCTGCCAAGCATGGCAACTATGCCAATCCCCCCTGTGAAGCAATCTACGGCCTATGTTTAGTAGTGGACTTATATAGGAAAAAATGGATGGATGCATTAATTGTTGAATGTTGGCCATCTCGAAAATGCGCACCGTTACATTAATATCTTGGAGCGGATCACCCTGCTTATAAGATCGGGGTTCTAGCGGCTGATAAATGCTTTCAAATAAATGTGTTAGGACCCATTTTCTACCGACTTCAAAAAGGAGCCGGTACTCAATTCAACTGTATGTTTTTTATGTGTGTTATCTCAAAACTTTTTACTGGGTGAACCGATTTCGATGATTCTTTTTTTGTGCATCACATGTCCCATTAAGATCTGACCAATAGTTTTTGACTTATTCTTAATAATTTATAATGAAGTCGGTTGTACAAAATTTTAATTTTAAATTATCTGTTTAGGAATTCGTGCGGATAGGTATCACCTTTTTAGGTACCTATTTCTACCACCATGTAGTGTTATGATCTGAATATTTTAGAGAATCAGTATAATAGTGAGGCATTTCGTCTTATTTTTCAAAATGACTGTGCTGCCTCCGTTGTTTAAATTATTTAAGAAATAAAAATTAGCCCCTGGTGCGTCTCGGCTGCCACTTACCATCAGGCGAACAGTAAGTTCGTTTGCCAGTTTTATAAAAAAAATAAGGTTGGTGATGAAGAATAATTTTATTAATATAGTCTTAAAACTCACTTTAATGTTTATGGGGATAGTAATAATAAATTTACTCCATCGAATTATAGGAATGAAGGAATGAAAACATCTGTAACTTACCAAAGATTATTTTGAGATAAAGGCAAAAACTAAATATTGGATGAGACAAAAAAAAACATGTAGTCAATTTTTATTGTGCATTTTTTATTTTAAGTAAGACATTTAAATCTAGAACAGCGTTTGGTTTTCATTTAATTTGTTTTGATTTCGATGAAATCCTTTCAAGGAATTCTGCGGAACTCAAGCGCACAGGCGCGTCATCTAGGCGGGATCGAACGTAGACTAAAGGGATAGCGGTTAATCGGGAGTGGGAAAGCGAATGTGAGTGCGACTAATGTGTGAGTGAATGGGTGATTAGCGAACGTAATAGTTGAATGAGTGTGTGAACAAAATGACCAACCCAGGCACATTAAGAATTAAAATTGGGAACGTCAATCTGCCTCCCAGGCGTGACGATTCTAGTAAATCCTACATACAGCTAATAAAAAAAATGAATTAAAAAATAGCTCTATGTGTAGTTGTAGCTATATTTATTTGGTTAGTTCGAGACTTAATATTAGTTTAAGCTTTTGCACCATTAAAAGTTATTCCCGCTTTCTGCTTTAGCGCTTCACGTTGCGGCTTACTCTAATAACAACTTCGTTAAGAAGGATTTTCTACGGACTTCAAAAAGGAGACGGTACTCAATTCGACTGTATGTTTTTCGATGATTCTTTTTTTATTTGAAAGCTGGTGCTTCACATGTGGCCCATATAAATTTGATCAAGGTCTGACCAATAGTTTTAAAGTTATTCTTTATAATTTATATTGAAGACGGTTGTACAATTTTTTTTAATTTTAAATTATTGTTGCAGTTTTATAACTTTCATTGTGGTTCATTTCCGCACATTTTATGGTCTAAATATTCGAACATTATTAGGAATAAAATTAAATATTAAATTTTAATAATAATGACTTATATTCAAATTAAAAATGTATTTAATTTCTATTTAGATTTCCAAATGGTTTCAAATATTTACTTGAACATTGATTAGAACGACTTCTAACTTTAACACGCACGCATTTGAATTATATTGAATTTTGTACATATTCATTACTAGCTACTCCCCGTGACTTCACCAGCGTATAGTTTAGGGTTTTAATTGAGTTGTGCGTAATTTTTCAAAAATAAGTCACTCCTTATAACATCAATTATCAGCCAGTGAAAGTCCCGTCAAAATCGGTTCAATCATTTCGGAGATTAAGCGGAACAAACACACAGACAGACAAAAATTAAAAAAAAATGTGTTTTTGTTATAAGTACTGTGTATATCTTCTTTCATAAGCATTTAGTAAAAAGCTGTGATTTTGATATTACAAACGGACACTTCAATTTTATTTATTCGTATAGATAGATAATGTACAAATTATTGAAGCTGCAAACGTTCGTGAACAGTAAATATATTGGTACGTTTTTACACATGGTAGAACCACGCTGCAGCTATATTAGTAGTATAGTTGTAGCACGAATCCAGATCACAGAATACCAGCGCAAAATAGAAGCTTAACACTGCTATGTTTCGTATGGTGAGTGTAGAAAACCGGAGAGCCATTTTACTGAAAACGAGGCATTCCATCTTAGTCATCACGGGTGACAACTCATCTGCATTTTGATTCATAATCGAGGATAGATGTAGATGTCTATGGACCACAGCAACAAATTACCATTAGGTCTATGTCTGGCGTATGTGGACTATGAGAAAGCATTTGATTCCGTCGAAATTTGGTCGGTGCTGCAGTCCCTTCAGCGGTGCCAAGTTGACTGTCGGTATATCGAAGTGTTGAAGTGCTTGTACAGTAGGGCTATGATGGCTATCCGAGTACAGAACCAGAGTACGAAACCTATCCAATTGCAGAGGGGAGCAAGACAGGGTGACGTCATATCCCCGAAACTCTTCACCGCTGCGTTGGAAGACGTTTTCAAGCTTCTGGACTGGAAAGGATACGGTATCAACATTAATGGCGAGTACATCACTCACCTTCGATTTGCCGACGATATCTTCCTTATGGCAGAACCGCTGGACCTAGGCACTATGCTCAATGAACTCAATAGTGTTTCCCAACGGATAGGTCTTAAGATGAACATGGACAAAACAAAGATCATGTTTAATGTCCATGTCACACCTATGCCGGTAGTTGTTGGGAACACTAAGCTCGAAATTGTTGACGAGTATGTTTACCTGGGACAAATAGTCCGACTAGGTAAGTCCAACTTCGATCGAGAGGTCAATCGACGGATTCAACTCGGTTGGGCAGCGTTCGGGAAATTACGGCACATCTTCTCGTCAGGTATACCTCAAAATTTGAAAACGAGACTGTACACCCAGTGCGTGTTGCCAGTGATGACATACGGATCTGAGACGTGGTCCTTCACTGCTGGCCGGATGAGGAAGCTCAAGGTCGCTCAGCGAGCTATGGAGAGGGCTATGCTCGGAGTTTCTCTGCGTGATAAACTCAGAAATGAGGATATCCGCAGTAGAACCAGAGTGACCGACATAGCCCAACGGATTAGTAAGCTGAAGTGGCAATGGGCCGGCCATATAGCTCGAAGAACCGACAACCGATGGGGAAGAAAGGTTCTCGAGTGGCAGCCTCGTACCGGCAGGCGAAGTGTAGGGCGTCCCCCCACTAGATGGAGTGACGACCTGGTAATATATGCAGGAAGTCGATGGATGCAGGTGGCTCAGGACCGTGCTTTGTGGCATTCTTTGGGGGAGGCTTATGTTTAGCAGTGGACTTGTGAAGGGCTGTAATGATGATGATGAAGTGTTTATACATCATACATACGGTCGGTGGAGGTTTTTTATTTAGTCAGAAATTGACATTTGGGAAAAGTTTCAAATAACGTCCTAAATTTTTATGTAACCTAAGTATATTATGGTTGTAAACATAAATGTATCGGCTCGACTGGGGTAGGATCACGCTCTAACAGAATATGTTTTGTATGGCGGGTTTAGAGAACCGGAGACCCTTTTTATTGTTGACCAGGCATTCTATCTCAACCCTCAGGGGTGATAGCGCATCTACATTCTTATTCTTTGTCGAGGATACATGTAGATGCCTATGGGCCACAGTTTGTCACTTATATTGTATAATTCTTTTTTAAATGAAACTGCTTGATGAGTAATTTGAATTTTAGTTATATTTTGTAATGACAAAAATAAAAATAACAAAAAAAGAACTAAAAAATAAAAATAATATTTAAAAAAATTAAGGGTACTCGACTCGATTGAACCTTAATTTTTTTAAATATTTTTTTTTTACAATTTGATAATCGATAAATTATTTTTATGTCCTTGTAGAAATAGAATTTATCCATTGAATTATAGCGCCGTTATGTAATCTGTACTCAAACGATACCGTAAAAGGTCAGAGTGGGTTTTGGAGGGAATTTGATTAGATTTTACCTATAATATAAATGGTGCATTTTGAGACTAATGACGTCCTCTCAGATAAATCGGACGTCATGCAGCGATGGAGCGAATTTTATAGAGAAATATATGCGTGTGATGATCTTAGTGAGGGATCCGGGGATGACGTCGAGACTGGTACGCCAGACCCGGACCTCGATGACACTGAGGTCATCAGTATGAAAGAGATTGAACGTGCGATTCGAAGTTTGAAATGTGGTAAGGCTGCGGGACTAGACAGAGTTACTGCTGAAATGGTCAAGTATGGTGGGCCTCGCGTCTGGGACAGCTTTCATCTGCTGTGCAATTTGTGCTGGCGGACGGGGGATGTCCCGGATGATTGGCGATCCGCAGTCATTGTGCCTTTATATAAAGGTAAAGGTTCACATTTTGACTGCGGGTGCTATCGGGCGATCAGCTTGACCAGTTTAGCAAGTAAAGTTTACTCGAAGGTTTTGACACGTAGGATGCAAGAGAAATCGGAAAGATTTCTATGGGAGGCACAATGCGGATTTAGACCTGGAAGAGGATGCACGGATCAAATGTTTTCTCTACGCATGATCGCGGAGAAGCTTCTGGCTGCTAACCAGAAGATTTTCTGTGCTTTTGTGGATCTTGAGAAAGCATTTGATAAGGTTGTAAGGAAGAAAATGTGGGAACTGTTGCCGGGGTATGGTGTGGATGGTCGATTGCTAAGGGCTGTGCAGTCACTTTACTGTGACTGTAAAGCCTGTGTGCGGGTAGGGCATGACCTGTCACCCATGTTTAGCGTCCAAACGGGTGTAAAACAGGGTTGTGTCATGTCTTCCTGGCTGTTCATACTGTATCTCGACAGCTGTTTACAGAAGCTGAAAGATAGCTGTTTGGGTGTGAAATTGGGTGACATTAAAGTAAATTGTCTGCTGTATGCTGATGATGCAGTGCTTATTGCACCATCAGAGGCAGAACTGCAGGCATTAGTCACGTGTATGAAAGAGGAATGTGAAATTAAAGGTCTCCGCTTGAATGCTAATAAAACTAAGGTTCTGGTATTTGAAAGGGACGAAGAGAGAACGAAGTGTGAAATATGGGTAAATCAGGAATGTCTAGAACAGGTAAATGAAATTGTATACTTGGGGAGTGCATTTAGCCGGGATGGAAGATGTGATTTAGATGTGGACAGGCGTGTCGCTGCCGGGAACAAAGTCAATGGTGCCCTGACTGCGTTAGTCAAAAGGCAAGGCGTAGTGAAGAGTGCACGCCTTGCAATACATAACGCAGTGTTGGTACCGACTTTGTTATATGGCAGCGAAACCTGGGTATGCCAGAAGAAGCATAAAAGCAAGTTGAATGCAGTGGAGATGCGATCTCTTCGTAAAATGTGCGGCGTTACCATGGCCGACCGAAAGCGAAACGAAGAGATTCGCAATATGGCAGGTTTGAAAGATGACCTTATCACAAAAATTGATAAGGGCGTGCTTCGATGGTTTGGGCACGTTGAGAGAATGAGTGAAGACCGAATGGTGAAGAAAATATATAGCGCGAAAGTTAATATTAAAAGGTGTCGAGGTAGACCGAGACTAACTTTCGAAGACCATGTGAGCAAATTGCTCGAAGAGGGGAGGGTCAAGAGTACTCGGATACCTAGACGTGCATGTATGAAGAAGATAATGAATCTGAAAGAAGCGAAAGAGGTATGTAAGGATCGTGACACTTGGCGATCTGTTCTCTCTGGCTACCCCGTCAGGGATTGTGCGTGAAGATAAGTAAGTAAGTAAGTGCATTTTGAGCTACATAGCTGCGCTTGGAAACAATAAAAGAAAATGATATAAGTGGTCTGGTGGTGATAATTTTTTTTCCATTTTGGCGCTTTGATAGAACATCAACAACTGACAGCTTCTAAACTGTTTAAATGGGCCTTAGATTTTATTGAATGTTACTTCTGTCCGAAAAAGACGTGAGTTGCGCTGAAGCCACGCCTAAAGAAGTTTAATTTAAAATAAAGACCGAACTGATTTGCATAAGATAAAAGAGTAGAAACAAATCATTAATGACTTTGGCTGATCACAAAGACGTTAATAATGATTATTATTTATACGTTAACTGTGTAAAACGTTGAACTGGATATTCCTGATTTAAAATCTCGTTTCGATTAAATCTCAAGGGATTTTGCTATAATGCAAATTTAAAAACACCGACGTGTGCTTAAAATCCGCACTTAACCGGAGGCTACAAAGGGCCATTAAAAGTTTTCTCGAACGCCTCTCCGCCTTTGTCGGGGTTACCCATTTTAAATTCTTGCGACAAAGGAATATTTAAAACGCCTTTTGCCTATTTTCATTGTGGTTAGATCCAACACTTTGTTCGTTCTTAAGTGTTTGCATGTTCATTAAAATACATTTTAAAAGTGTTTTTGACTGCTCCGTCACGCAGTAGCAATCGGGGCACTGAGGACTGAGGTTTCGATTCGCGCACAGAATAAGTATTTGCATGGCTTATAAATATTTGTTCAAGGTCTGGATGTTTGTCCTTGTACAAGTCATGTTTGTAAACTGTTTCCACGATACCTTCTCCTTTTTAAAAAGCTTTTTCCGGCAGGTTATTTGATACTTGACAGCAAATATGTGCAATATTTTCAAAACATCTTAAGTACAGGTGTAAAATATGTTTAAATTATGGATGATAAAAATATTTACGACCTTCTCATCTATAATAATAAATATAGATCCGTGGTAGCTAAGCGGCTTAACTCTCGCCGTGAATTTCACAGTACGCGAGCAACCCGCGCACGATCCCCGCCGGCTCATGTGAAACTGTTAATTTCAATTTCAAGTGCTGATTTACCACGTGCTCGACGGTAGAGGGAAACGTCGTGAGGTAAGTGCAAGCAAATCTGTGAAATAAAAATAAATACATCGAAAAGATCCGAATTTAACTAACGCGCATTTGGGCAGCGCGGCGGACTTTTCCTTGCCCTAAAAGTAAAACCCTCTCAGAAATAACATGCAGCCTGTGGCTAATAGAGGGACGTATATAGGCTGTAACAATTTTTTATAGGTGAGAGAGAAAGAAACGAATATGGCGGCTTGACTTTATAAAGTGGACTTGGCTAAGTATAGCGAGTCATCGAGGAAACCCAGCCAGTGTTTTTGGCAGTATAACACGGGGATGTATGTGTGATAATATGAGATTTTACAAATTTTCTATATTTCAATGTTATGTAAATAAATTTGACATTTAAAATAAAGGAGAATGCCAGATCGTGCCCCACCTTGTGCAAAAAAGATAAAAATATGAAAAATAATCTTGTGAATTTTGAAGTTTTTTGTGATAAATCGTTATTTTGTACAACTTGCGGTAAAATATTATTTAAAAAAAAAGAAATCCCACGATTAATATTTACATTTCCAGTCTTTACTCATAACATCTGCGTTTCTTTGTACGAATAAGCACGTACGTACGCATAAAGTATCAAACAATACATATTTCTATAAAATTATATTTTTAACAGTGGTAGAGCCACGCGGCAGCTTTTGCTGTCGCACGAATAGGCCGGCTCGAACCGGGGTGGTACCACGACCTCACAGAATACCAGCGTGAAGTAGAGGTTTACCTCTGCGTGTCGCTTGGTGAGTGCAGGTGGCCGGAGGCCCTTTTTACTGGAAATGAGGCATTCCATCTTAGTCCTCACGGGTGACAACGCATCTACATTTTGATTTGTAATAGAGGATAGATGTAGATGTCTATGGGCCGCAGCAACCACTTACCATTAGGTGGACTGTGTGCTCGTTTGTCACCCTTATCCTATATAAAAAAAAGTCTTTGTCATATAAAAATGTTACTTATCAATTTTTATTTTCACTTATTATTATAAGTCGATAATAATCATGAATTGCATTAGATAATTACTAAATAACAATAATTGATTTTCGTGCATTTTGTGAAATGATACACACGTGTCTTTGTGTCAATATCGTAAGATCGTAAGTACGTATGTCAAACTAATGTCGAATATTTTCACACATTGACTAATTTGTGTTTGTGAAATATATTGATAATGATTATTATCACATTTTTGCTTGTGCTGATTACCGCTTTCTTTACCGTTGCACTTTTTTTTGCTTTTGCTGACGACTTATATATGCTTTTATTAATTTACGGACTCGATCACGCCTACTTATTTACTTACTGCTAATTACTACGGACATTCTGATAATTACATCCACGATGTTGAGGTGCACTAATTGTCATATTTGCGTAGATAGGATGCAGGAGCATTTTGTGTCCTCATTTCGATTTACAATCTTAACTCTCCTTTCAACATGGAGCTATTTGCAATAGATATATTTAGTTTTATAACTTTTTATATAGTTGATAATTTATGGTCCTGCCGTTGTTGTAAAATTAGTTACTAATCTGTAAATATTTACACCGTCTTCAGACACATGACATAATATATAATATGTATCATAATAATACTCGTAATAATATGTATGTTGAAAAATAATTTTGTTAATAATATAACTCGTTTACATGGCTAGGACTAAGATTTTATGAAAAACAGGTGGTGCTAGTCTTATATTGTGTAAGGACCTTTTAGATACTATACAAAAGAACCCTTTTTTCAATGTTACTGATCATTATATTATTATGCTCCTTAAATTCTTATTTATATATATATATATAATTAGCACCTGAAAATTTATATTCTGAAATTACAATTAACTGCAATGAATGCTCTTCTAAAAAATAAGATAAATGTAATTATTAAATTCCAGTTTAAAAAAAATCACGAGTTCTAGAAACTTTTAAAGTTAACGTAAAAAAAATGTTGCATACGGCATTCGTGTACACCAACTACACTTTTGGGTGGGGCAAAGTTCTATAGAGAATCTGGCATTCTCATTTGAACTACATATCTAAATCTTTAAAAAGATTTAAGCAGTATTTTTTATTATAAAAAGTCGTAGTTAGTTCGTTTGGGATCTGCAATTTTAAGCGCTAATATTCATGTGTTCAACGGTCAAAAACTTAGTGATTAGATGCCTCATAGGGATTTTGCCATAGTTGTCAGTTGTTTAATACGTGGTAGAGCCATGCTGCAGCTGTAGTGTAATTAGTAGTAGCACGAACGGGTCGGCTCAACCAGGAACCAACCACGCTCTCACAGAATACCAGCGCAAAATGCTACTGTGTTTCGTATGGTGAGTGAAGAGAACCGGAGACACTTTTAACTGGAAACCAGGCACTCCTTCTTTGTTCTCAGGGGTGACAACACATCTGGATTTTGGTTCTTAATTGAGAATAGACTGGACTGTGTGATCATTTGTCACCCAATTTCTATTAAAAAGTAGTTGTATCAGTTTCTTTCTGTCGCCTCTTACGACACTCACGGGATGATATGGAGTAGTAGATATTCTTACATCGACACTACATATCGATAGGAGTATAGCTACTATTGTATAATACTAAATGAAAACTTATAGACGTCAGAAAATAAACACAATACAACATTTATGGACCCATTCCATTAATCTTCCTCAGTACTGAAAAAGAAGCTAGAATATTCCAAGGAAGACTGATAAAATATTTAAACGTACTCGTGCGTAAAATGTATCACCAATATCCTATTAAGGAAACTAAAGGTAAGTCATTGAGTATTAAATGAGAAGGCAGTCAAGTGTAACAAGGAATTCAGCGACGTTTAAGATTACGTGCTTCTGTCCCTAAACAACAACTAATAAATACGAAAATTTAACTCCTTTTTTATAGAATGGGGGTAATAAACGAGCACACAGTCCACCTGAAGATAAGTGGATGCTGTGGCCTATAGACATCTACATTTATCCTCGATTAAGAATTAAAATGCAGATGCGTTGTCACCCTTGCGGACTAAGATGGAATGCCTCGTTTCCAGTAAGAAGGGTCTCCGGTTCTCTACACTCACCATACGAAACACAGCAGCATTAAGCTGCTATTTTACGCTGGTATTCTATGAGAGCGTGATCCTACCCCGGTCGAGCCGACCCGTTCGTGCTACAACTATAGTAAAGTTGCAGCGTGGCTCTACCATGTAAAAAATTCGCATTGGTTTAGACAATTTTGTTTGAATCAATGCTGCTGCGTTGAATTTTGCAATATTAAAGGTATTTTTATTTTGTTTGTATATTTATTATTATTGTATTTTTAGTTTCTAACGTCCCTTGGAGGAGCTATGCATTCAGCAGACTATCATCAGTTCATCGGCGTGCTCCTATGATCATCATCATAAATTTTGTATTTATCGGCATTATCTTATGATTTAAGTTAGCTTTTTGATTAGGCACACAAGAGGCTGTTCTTTTTTTTTATTTTTATCAAATCTGTTGAAAAAAGTTTTCTCAAAGAAGTAATTTCAGTGCAATGTGCCCGCCTATTGACCAACTTTATACATTGTCCTTTTAATGTTTTTTTTTCAATATTGCTGTCAAGAAATTTATATGCTACTAAGTTACTATGTTAGTATTTAAATTTCTTGATTGCTTTACAATAATATCGACATATTATAGATTTTATAGAATAAACAATACTCGACAAAAAAATGAATTCTTTAAAGTTTTATCGATGAAACGTTTCTGTTATTAATACGCTATTATTAAAAAATAATTACACAATAAAGTAATATATAATATTAATATTACTTCAACTTAACGGCATTTAAATTAATGCAACATGGCTTAGGCAAATACAAATGAAGCACAAAGATTGCGGCAGTTGCAATGCACTGATTTGGGACTTTGCTTTTTTTTTGCAAGGATAACTAAACATTTAGCTGTGCGAAAATAAATCGATATTGAGGCGTGACGGTAAAGGCACTAAATTTAAGCTAAAACAAGATCTCTCTTAACGCATTTATCCCATCTAAAACAAAATACATGAGTGATTTGAATGTAAAAAATGAATTGCATTTATTATGTGTTTAAATGTTTCTTGTTGTTATAGTACATTATTGTATAAATAGTTGTTGTTAAAACGAAACAATTGTTTTTTTTTCTCATGTTTTCTATACGGTTGAATGATTAGTGGTGTAGTTTTCTATAATAGAATACTGACCGGACATACAAATATAAATATCAACTTTTAATATTTAATGCGTGATTTAAATGTGACTTAAAATATTTTTTGCAAGGCTGTTTTTCGTTTTTCTTTATAATTTTCTTTAAAAATAAAACTACTATAGTTGCCAGCTACCTAGAAAGCTTTCGCAGAGATCTTATTGTAGCGTTGGTTGTTATTTTGTATAAACGTACTTGGAAGCTTAGTAGGCGAGGGTTCTGCAAGCGAAGCCAGGCTTGAGAGCTCCGTGGCCTCTCCCGCGATCGCTGCACAGAAATAATCACTCGTTACAGCCTGGATTTTCTTAATCTTACGGTTGCTGTAGCTTGAGCTTGAGCCTACAAGAGCCCTTTAGAATTTAGAAATTTAATTTTAGCAAAACTGCTGTGAAATATTCTAAGAAATTACATCAAGTATAACGTTTAATATCTAGCATTGTAATTAAACACTATTTGGTTTCTATTGATAAAAAAATCATCAAATTAAATATAGCCAGTAATTTAATATGATCGAAGTATGTTGCCTGTAAGTTTTTAACATGCTCATTTCACAACGTTAACTTTTTTAATTAAATATCCGCGACATGCCGTTGCATTGTTCGCATAACTTAGTTAAGAATCTTAGGAAAATTTCCAGAAACTGGCAACTTTATCAACGTCGAAGACTACTCGGTAATAGCAAACAAACTTGGAAGTCTGCTCTAACCGTTCGCGAATTTCACGGAGACTTCCGTCTCAGTTTGCAAGATGTTTTAACTGATGAATATACTATTAGGTTGGACTGTGGTAAATTTTCAAGTAAACGTCTTAGTCATGTTTTACAAATAATTTACGGTTAAGTGCGCACATGAAATACACGTGTTTAATGTCCGCCTAGAGGCGCCACTTGTAATATATATAAAAAAAAAAGATATTCCTCGCGACTACGTTCGCGTGGAATTTAATACGTTTGGATTTCATGGATATAATTTTTTTTTTGCGCGGAACCTGAATTCTTTTTCTAGAACAAAAGTAGCCTAAGTTACTCCTTATAACATCAGCTATCTGTCTATGAAAGTCCCATCAAATTCAATCCAGCCGTTTCGGAGACAGCAGACAAACAGTACAAACAGTCAGATAAACAGGCAGACAGACAAACATCTTAAAAACTTTATTTATTTGTATAGATTATGGAAGAATTCACACCGGCTGAGTTTCCTGTGGATCGCGTGTGAATGTGTGGTGTGGCGTTCTACGACATTTAAGATGTTGTGCATACAATTTGATCGTTTAAAGTTACAAACAAACTTACACTCCTCCTGATGATAAGTGATTATTGCTGCCCATGGGCACTTGCAGCCTTAAAATAAAGAAGAGTACAGATGCATTGTCACCTCTGAGGACTAGAGTGGAATGCCTCAGCCTAACTATACTGGCTCCCTTTACCTTTTAGACCGAAACACATTAGTGCAGGTTCTGGTATTTGACAATAGAAATAGGTAAGAGGCTGGTACCTAGCCAGACAGAGTAAGGCTGCGTTTCCACTAGAGATGTGCGAGGTAGCTGGGCGGTGCGAGAATGCGTAGTGAGTTTGTGGAATGGTGTGAGCGCTTAGACCAGAGAAGTGCTAGGCTGCTGCGCGCTGCTAAGATGCGTAGCGACGCTGTGAAACGGTGCGCAGATGAGCGGTGCGAAGATGTGTAGCGGGCTCGTTGTTACTGATGCGATGTTGATACGATGCTGATACGATGCGAGCGGGGTGAGGTGTAGGGGGGGGGGGGGGGAGAGCGGGCGCGTGCGCCACTGGCTGCTGCTTCTTGCGTCCTTCCCTAGCACACATCCCTTACACACATTCCTTGTAACACATCCCTCGCACACATCAATCAAATCAAATCAAATTATTTCCTCCTTTCATCCTTCCCTTGTTTTGTATATACAAAAAAACTCGCCCCGCTAAGCCATTTCCACCAGAGCGAGGCTAGGTAAATGAAGTGATTCCACTGGTTCTTAACAAACACATCCATCGCTACACATTCTCGCATATCTCTGGTAGAAACGCAGCCTTGGACTAGACAAAAAAGGAGTATTAAGACCTAATAAATTTATTATATTTTTGCAAGCCACGTGGTTGTAAGCTAGATCAAAAACAATAAAATAAACGAAAATCTGGTATTGTGATCGCCTATTCATAACACATAAAAGCTTCGTAAGCTTGGCGATTACGGAAAATTATCACTCGCATAGGTGCAGATCCATTAGTTAACAAATTACGGACTGAAAAAAGGCCAGAAAACTTTCGTAAATTTAGAATTTTTCTGTAATAGTATAGTCCAAACACTTATTTAAAAAATAAATTCTATAATTTATTTACTTAGTTATAAAATCTATAATAAAATTAAATATTTGATATTTAAGTTTATAGTTTTAGTTTTTTTTAATTATTATTATAGTTTTTAGTATTGTATATAAATATATATATATATATATATATATATATATATATATATATATATAAAATTATAGAAATTATATAATTATTAGATATAGATTTTATAACTAAGTAAATAAATTATAGAATTTATTTCTTAAATAAGTGTTTGGACAGTGCGACAATTCTAACTTAATTTTAATTAAGTTAAATAAAGTCAGTAAAGTAACATTTTTCTTTCCTTAACGTGGAAAAACAAGCTTTATTAGGCTTGCAACAGGAAACACGCTTTCACAGAATACTAGCGTAATATAGTGGTTTGATGCTGCTGTATTTCGTATGGTGCGTGTAGAGAACCGGAGACCCTTTATACTGGAAACGAGGCTTTCTATCTTGGTCCTCAGGGGTGGCAGCGTGTCTGAATTTTGAGGCTTAATCGGGGATAAATGTAGATGTCTATGGACTACAGCATCCACTTACCATCAGGTGGACTGTCTGTTTGTTAGAAGTGTGTCATCATAGAGAACCTGATAACCGTTTTACCCCTAGACGCCTCGCCCCAGATGGTAGTTTATCGACCAAATTGACGATATATTGAAGACCGCATAAGCTAAGGGTACTCAAAAATCTTAAAATATGTAGGGCTAATTTGTTATCGTTGATTATTAAAAAAACCTCTTAGTCACCATCTTGAGTTTTCAATCAAATCGAATGGGTATATTATATTTCATTTTTACAGCTTATGTAAAAAAATAATTCTTATAAATTCGATTTACCCTCATAAATATTTTCCTAGTCATTGTTAAAAATCCCTTCTAATTATGCACACTGGCAACGGTTGAAAATAGAACGCTTCTCAATAGCAGGTTCTTTAAAAAAAGTCTGTAACGACCCATTTTTGCGAACGGGTGCTCTTATAGGGGTCCTGTGCTCCATTCATATTCCGACTACATTATTCTAGATTCAAATATTTTTATACAAAAAATACAAATTTGAATTTTTCTTTTTATAATGACGTGTTTTTTTTTAAGTTAGTTTAGAGCCATTTTGTGCAGGTTATGCTTAAAATTTGACTTTTGAGTTTCAGCCGCCATGTTGAATTTTAATCATCATACATACCTACACTTCGACGAAATTCTTAGTTCCAATATCAACATCTCGATGTTTGGCATTCCTGCAAAAAGTTGACTGACACTTTATGGTGTTCACTGTCACAAGACCGATTTGATGTAGAGACCTTCATAAAAATAACCTACTCCTTTCTAGATGGTCGGTAACACACCAGCAATTACTCAGGTGTTGTATATAGTCATGGCTCATAGATTGCCATATGGTGGAGGCTTAAGGAAATATATCACTCCATTTCATTCCATGGGTGTCGTAAGAGTCGACCAAGGGATATGCAATATTGACCCTGTAGCTCTTATAGATGTCGGTGTAATGACCATCTCGTTTAAGTCAGGCGTAAAATACTGAGACTGCCGATGGGGACTAGCGGCAACGGTACCTGCTAAGCGTGACGATTATGGCAAACCCTATAACGGGAGAGGCCCATGATCAGTGGTGGGTTGATGAAGATATGGGTGGCGATAGCGGCGTAGCATGGGTTCTGTCACTCGGAGCCGCCAGAGCAGAAAAGGCTTCCTCCCTATATTCACAAGTATCGTAAAAAACGTTGAAGGGAGTGGTAGGCGACCCGCCCCGGCTTTTATTTTATTTCTTTAAGGACAACCAGAGGTAATTAAAATAATACATGTGCACAATATAATATATATATATATATATATATATATATATATATATATATACTTAATTATTAAATGTAAGACGTATTAAAGGTAGCCACAATATGCTTCACAAGAAGTGTAAACACTTTATAACATAAATAAAAAATAAAAATTAGAAACATAACCTAAAAATAAAACAAAAACCAAGAAACATTATAGTGTTACGTGGTAGAGCCATGCTGCAGCTATATTAATAGTATAGTTGTAGCACAAATGAGTCGGCTCGACCGGGGAAGGACCACGCTCTCACAGAATACCAGCGTAAAATAGCAGCTTAATGCTGCTGTGTTTCGTATGGTGAGTGTAGAGAACCGGAGACCTATTTTACTGGAAAAGAGGCATTCTATCTTAGTCCTCACGGCTGACAACGCATCTGCATTTTAATTCGCAAGCGAAGATAGATGTAGATGTCTATGGGCCACAGCAACCACTTACCATCAGGTGGACTGTGTGCTCATTTATCACCCTTATCCTATAAAAAAAATACCGAAAATATTTAAAAAAATAATAAACTGAGAAACCTTAAAACAATACAGGCGGAAAATCACAATAACCAATTAAATTAAATAACAAAATTAATAGGTACACATCAAACTCTTAAATATTATCTCCTAAGTTCTGTATCACTGCTTTTTAAAAGAGAACAAAGAATTGCTAAAAATGTCCACACAATCCGACATCAAATTCGGCATACGTGACATTGTAGCTAAACTATTGTTATAAATTAGATTAGATTTTTCTTTGCTTTGCGTTTGATTTAAGACAATCAAAGACCATTGACTTTATCTTTATAAGAATCTTTAAATTTAATTATCATCTTTACATTTATAAATTTCACTAATTCACAGAACATAGCCTCCAGGCTGCTGCAAGGCGTCGTCCTAAGCCACTTGCATTTAGCAAATCCCTGCATGTTTCAATACTGCTACTGAAGAAACTTACTTTCTCATCAATTGTCAGTGTTATCATTTATTGTCAGCCATTGTGCTTACAGGTCCATTAAATTATACTTAGTTTACTATTCATACTTTTTACTGAAACCTTAACTTATATTTTAGAACAAGTTACCTTTGCTTGTGTTTTATGAGTAGGCTTCCTCCCTATACTCGCAAGTATCGCAAAACACGTTGAAGGGAGTGGTAGGCCACCCGCCCCGGCCCTGCCTGGACAGGATCTATTAATGTGGCGTTATTGCCATTTAATATAATTAAAGACCATTTATTTTATCAATTTTTCAAAATTACAAAAGATCTTCATGTTTTGCGAATAAAATATAGCCCAGATCCTTCCTGACATTGCTCTCTATTTGTTCTTAGTTTCATCGCAATCGGTTCAGCCATTCCGTAGATTATCCCAGACAGACAGGCAGACAAAAACATTCAAAATTGTTATTTATGTCTTTATAGCACGTGAAACACCCTCGGAGCCTAATAAAATAATACTTTTTTTTCTTACTAAATTAATTTCTTATTATTATACTAATTTTATTTATATTTACCAACATGTGAAACACCCTCAGAGCTTAATAAAATAATGTTTTAATTATTACTCTCATTTTTAGGGTTCCGTACATAAAAAGGAAAAAACGGAACCCTTAAAGAATCACTTTGTTGTTCGTCTGTCTGTCTGTCTGTCAAGACCCTTTTTCTCAGAAACGCGTGGAGGTATCAAGCTGAAATTCATATCAAATACTCAAGTTTATTGTCCCTTGAAGCTGTGAAAAAATCAAACTTCTAAACTAACGCAATCAAAAGATACAGCCGTTTATGCCGCAAATTTTCGACATTCGCAAGGGAATCAAAATCTACAGGGTACTTCCCGTGAACTCAGAGTCTTAAAATTTGGTACGAAGCAACGTTTTATAGCACAGATAAAGGAAAAATTGCAAACAGCATAAATTTTTAGTTACATCATATAATAAAAATACTTTTAATAATTTTAAACTTATATACCTACGCATTTGTTCGGAACCCTCGGTGCGCGAGTCCGACTCGCACTTGGCCGGTTTTTTATTATCATACTAATTTTATCTAATATATAAAATTCTCATGTCGCGGTGTTTGTTACCAAAATCCTCCGTAACGGCTCGATCGATTTGTATAAAATTTTGTGTCCATATGGGGTAGGTCTGAGAATCGGCCAACATCTATTTTTCAAACCCTTAATTGATAAGGGTGACCTAAATATATTTTTATTTATTTGACATTTTATTTTATTTTATTATGATTTAGCATTGAAAAATACATAAAACTTCAAATTTTCACCCTTCTACGATCAATCTCTGTCCTTTAATCGCGATTTTTAATGTATATGGCAAAACAACGTTTGCCGGGTCAGCTAGTTTATATATATATATATATATATATATATATATATATATATATATATATATATATATATATAAATGGGTCAAATTATAATCGTAAGTACATGAATGGTGACTCAGGATCGTGACGTGAGAGTTTATGTTATGTTATTGTAAGATTTTAAAATCGGTAAAATTCTTCCATAGTTTATAGTATTTGAAAATAAATTCAGAATATATTTTGTGTATATATTTGTAACTTTATTTATTGCTTTGGCAAATGTGTGTGTGCATATTATATCTATTTTTAAAACTTTCAATGCTACTGTGTTTTGAATTTTATTTCTAAATTACTCAGTAACAGCTGGTTATCATATTGTTTCAGACTTATACTTTCATCATCATCAAAATAAGCTAATTTTTCTTCCCTAAAATGCCACTCTCGGAAATCTGCCGCTCAGGACCAGAGCTACTTGGTACGCCACTGATTCGCGGTGGTCACTACCATCAGGTGAAGATAGACCGTTTGCTCGCTCTTTTAATAAAATACAGCCATTCCAGCCAGCATCAGCGATGTTTGCGTCTTTGTTCACTCTCATCTCACCAGAAAAAAGAGATTATACAAAAATATGCTAATTTTTAAACCAACTTAAGTAAAATAGCTGCATAACGCTGATGTGTTTTGTATGGTGCGTGTAGAGGACCGGAGACCCTTTTTACTGGTTACGAGGCATTCCACCTTAGTTCTCACAGGTGAAAACGCATCTGCATTTTGATTCGTAATCGAGGATAGATGTCTATGGACCGCATCAACCACTTACCATCAGGTGGACTGTGTGCTCGTTTGTTACCCTTATCCTATAAAAAAAATTCCATGTTAGAAATTTAACACAAACAAAACAATTTAACAGTGGTAGAGCCACGAGGCAGCTTTTGCTGTCGCACGGATGGGCCGGCTCGAACCGGGGTGGTACCACGACCTCACAGAAAACCAGCGTGAAGTAGAGGTTTACCTCTGCGTTTCGCTTGGTGAGTGCAGGTGGCCGGAGGCCCTTTTTACTGTAAATGAGGCAATCCATCTTAGTCCTCACGGGTGACAACGCATCTACATTTTGATTTGTAATAGAGGATAGATGTAGATGTCTATGGGCCGCAGCAACCACTTACCAGGTACTAATCAGGTGGCCTGTGTGCTCGTTTGTCACCCTTATCATATTAAAAAAAATATATTGATAAGAAAAATGTCTGTGAGATATGCTACGTGTAACTTTTTTATAATATTCTACCTTAAAACATAAATATTTGAATTTAAATTTATTAAGTGGTTACTGGAAGACAGTGTAGTGCTTCTACACTCGTGCTGTCAATCTAATTAACTGTTCAAGTGACACAAAAAACCAAGCCCAAACTGTACTCACCTTATTGTAAGAACACGCATTCAAAAAAAGAAAGAAGAAAAAATTGTGCCTTCAAGAAGTTAACTGTGGTTTTTACATCATTTGAAATCATTTTTCTGTTTTAATTGGAGGTGTTAAAAATACTCAAGTAAAAGTAAGTAAAATAATTTTTTTTATAGAAGAGGGGGCAAACGAGCATGCGGCTCACGTGATGGTAAGTGACTACCATCGCCTATGAACAACCGCAATACCAGGGGAATTGCGGTCTTGCGATCTTGAAGATCCCAAGTCGTATAGGTTCGGAAAAATCGCCGAAATGAAGTTATGTAAATATATAAAAGTAGATAAATATATATATATATAAAAGTAAAGTTTTTTTGTTACACAATGTCATTTAATTGAGAAATTAGTTTTAAATAATAGTTTATCATTATCTAGAGTATTATATTAATACACAACACAATGCGTCAGTGTTTTGATTTTTAATTTTTTGCACTTTAGAACTCTTTTTAAAAAAATGGGCTTTTAGTTATATTTATAGTTTGATTTGCTCATTTCTAATGTAATTAATACAAAATATAACTAATAATACAGAAAGAAACCTTAAAGATTACATTTTACTAAGAAATTATAGTCCCCGCTATGAAATTTGTCAAATATTTTACCTTACTGTAAAGTGGCGCCGCCCTGGTGGCAGAAAAAGTCGTGGATGCCCTCATTCGACTGTAGGTCGACTGTAGGTAGGTATAATGCGAAGATATCATGTAACATACATACAATATATATTATGTATGTTGTGTGATTACATTTTTATTAAATAGGTTATAATTAAGGACGGCCTCATATGAATATAGAGAAAAGAATCCACCCTTAAGGATCGAAAATAGGGAATAAAATTTTAATGTAACAATTTAGACGTAAATTGTAAATGAAAATGTAAATTGAGCTTGTGATATTCCTTAATCTTTTCAAAAGGTTCAAAAAATTAAAAATTAAAATAAAGTGAAACATAGTGTATGAAGGATTATAGCATCGACTTTAAAAGTTATTATGTGGAATATATTTTTTGGTGCTTTGAAGGTGGCTTTTACTATTTAAACTAAGTACTCGTAAGTTTAATTTTATTGTTGTAAATGTGGCCTACTTTTAAAATTATATCTCGTTCTATTCATCGCGTCGGATTTATAGCTGTGGAGTTTATACTCCACGGCTAGTACTGACCACATTTATTTTACACTGCAAACCATTATTAGTATTTATTGTATAGGATAAGTGACTGCTAAGCTCGAGCGGCTCGTATCCGTCCACTTTTTACCGCGGACAATTTTTTTTTTGCTCCCGTAAAAAATGGACCGAAGCGACCACATATTTATGAAAATAAATTACCGAGAGCTTAGGTTACATTTATGCGCCGCTGAATAGAGCCTCTTTATATTTAAATATAAACACAGTATGTTCAGTTTTTGTTTTCTTTTTATTGAATATGGGTGACAAACGAGCACACAGTTCACCTGATGGTAAGTGGATGCTGTGGTCGGTAGACGTCTACATTCATCCTCGTTTCTAGTATGATTGGTCTCCGGTTTTCTACATTCACCATACGAAACACAGCAGCATTAAAGTGCTATTTTATGCTGTTTTTCTGTGAAAGCGTGATCCTACCCAGGTAAAGCCAACGTATTCCTACCTCAACTATAATATAGCTGCAACGTGACTCTATCACGTGTAAAAACGATTGGGAACTGCAATTAATTACGAACCACAAAAAAAAGCTATTAGCGAGGACAGTAAAAGCAATATTGCAATAAATACAAACATATTATCTCCTTCTTTTAATTTATGGCGTCCGAGTAGCACTCAAAATAATTACATACATTGAGTAACGAATACCGCCAATGTCAGTCATGGAAGTGACACAGATTACATTATGGTCGATAGATGCAGGTGGCTTAGGATCATGCTTTGTGGCATTATTTGAGAAGGCCCATACAATATGTAAAAAAAACCTGTGGTTCCCGTTAAGTATGTTTTCAGGATCATTATTCAAACGTATAGAAATAACTTTTCTTCAAAAATTCGAAAATTCTTCAAAAATTCAAATTGTATGTGGTTTTATTACCTGCATTGTCTGTGGAGTAAAAGGATTGCCAAAGAACACACTTTACTTAGCTTTAGCATTGGCTAGTGTCAGTAAGAGGTAATAAAACTACATAAAATTATTTTTTTTAATAAAATAAAAAAATATGGTGGAGTTTTTTAAAAAAAAGTTATTTCTATAGGTTTGAATACTGATCCTGATAACGTACTTAACGGGAACCACAGGATTTTTGTAACAAGTTGTATATACACACACACACACACATTATATATATGTATATAATGACTATATACAATGATGAATATATACATGACACACACACATATATATTATATATATCTTTATATATAAAAATTGCGTGTCACATTGTTTGTCCGCGATGAACTAAACTACCGACCTGATTTCAATGAAATTTTGCGCACTGGATGCAGTTTGGTCCAACTTGAGAGATAGGATAGTTTTTATCCCGATTAAGGACCCTTAACATTTTTTATTAGGAATTTAAGGACTTTTATTGGAGAAAGGATCATCTCAGGAAAGGGCAGAACAACGTCTGCCTGGTCATATATATATAACCTTAAGGACTTATTACGAATACTCAATCTTCGTGAATGATTAATTTATATCAAAATAATCAACGAGTGACAGCTTTATTATTCACGTTGTGTGTAATTACTCTAAGATTCATCCCTTCTCACCCTTTTTACTAATTCACCTTTACTATAAATAAATTTCTTATGAATAAAATTGATTAAATATAATAACAATTTTAGGTTCAAGTTAAGCTTTACATAAAACTATTACAGAAAACCTCATTTGCTTTGACAATCTGGCTGTGCCGGATGTTCAGCCATCTTGATTATCTAGGGCGGATATTGGGTGTGCACGGCGATTGGGCGTGGAGATATTACCTCCCTACACGCTTACTCATGTTATGTTACACTAACTGTGCCCCACATATTCATAATTCAAAAAAGAAGGATGTCTACATACCGACTGTATGTTTTTTTATGCGTATGTTATGTTACACGACATCTTCGTGAATACAAAATCATAAAAATGCTAAAATTTTGTTCATTTCAGGACAGTGAATTGCAACCTCAACGGATTTTCTCAGGTTTTTAATAATATTACCTAATAGGTATGTAAATATGTGTAATACCTATATTTGATGTTATTGATGTGTCTTTCGCTACGACGAACAAATAGGTACACAAAGGTAGGAAGGACTAAGGAAAGTCATAATTAGTTGTTTATTATAGATAGAGATCTATGGGCCACAGCACCCACTTACTATCATGTGGACTATGTGCTCGTTTGTCACCCTTATTCTATAAAAAAGTCTCTGTGAACTCCACGGCTGATTTCTTAAAGTTGACCGTTTAACTTTTAAAACGGTTCCAACAGTCACCAATAATAAATTAAGTCCTCAAACAAACTTCTCGCGGATTTATATAATGGCGCAAGTAATTTATCATTCGTGGGCTTTGCAGTTTCAGAGCTAACTTCAGTTGAGTCTCAGAACACGATGAAGATAAAATTCATTAATAACGAAGTAAGAAAAAGAGGTGGTAAAGTTGCAGATATAATAAAATTAGCAAATGAAAGGCAGCTTAAGGGAATCACCTCAGTTCGTACAATTGTATCGTAAGAGGTTACCATGGATAGATCAGAAGATTTCATGGTACCTTACATAGATGTCACTATACAATATAGTATAAGTCATATGTAAAATTCGCAGAGCGATGACTGGGAACACCGTTAAAGGTGGGAATCTGATATACGTGGGAGAGCAAAACTGCAGCTTTATTATGGTTGCAGTACGAATGGGTCGCCTTGACTGAAACGGTGTGCGGTTAGCGAAAATGGGAGGGGAGATCATCGGTAAACTAATTAACAAATTGAAAATATATTTTTACAGCTCTTCATTCCCAAACGGGACGGCTCGACCGGGGAAGGAACGCACTCTCACAAAATAAGAGCGTGAAACAGCAGCTTAATACCGCTGTGTTTCGTATGGTAAGTGTAGACAACCGGAAACACTTTTTACTGGAAACAAGGTAACAATACATCTGCATTTCGATTCTTAATCGAGGATAAATGTAGATGTCTATGTGCCACAGCATCCACTCACTATCAGGTGGACTGTGTGCTCGTTTGTCACCCTTATTCTGTAAAAAAAAAACATCTGGTACTGCAATCGCTTGTACGCCAGCGAAGAGTGAAGATTACAGCAATTCCTTTTAACAAAGGGAGAGCTGTATGTCCGACAAAATGCCATATAATATAAACCTGAGTTTTTGAATTCATTATCTAACATATAAAAATTAATGTTTCTTTGTTCGTACTTTATGCGCTGCCATACCGTTCATCAGATTGCGGTAAAACTTTGTCAACTTATTGCTTGCACTTGCGCGAAAGTTATAAATATTATAGTAAAATTAGCATACTTTAGATG
Source organism: Parnassius glacialis (assembly GCA_033319125.1). Taxonomy (NCBI): domain Eukaryota; kingdom Metazoa; phylum Arthropoda; class Insecta; order Lepidoptera; family Papilionidae; genus Parnassius; species Parnassius glacialis. The sequence goes on along the minus strand of JAVANC010000019.1, from coordinate 37,355,814 downwards.
GCGCGTGTATAGTACCGACAAAATTTGAAAGTTATATATCATTCAACTTCAATGAATGTATTATCATTCCTAATTAAACAATTTAATTCTTTCAAATTTAAAACGATATTACCACAATTATATCTTCTATGGCTGCAACGTGCCGGGTACCAGACAGGTATTATAAAATAAAAAGAAGGTATAAACAAAAATGGAATCTCTCTTACAAAGCAATAAGGACCGTGGCCGAGCTCACTTGACTACTCTAGCGCCATCTATTATCTATCTACGGAAGCGGTTGCGATGTATATCGATATGAAAATTTGACGCGCTAAATACATCGTTTTTTATTTAATACATTTCCATAGATGTCGCTACATGGTACCGCTAAGTAAGATTGAACGAAGTCATTGGGCTCTAGTATAATACATTTGTAAATAACTTTTCTACGGAAAAGAGATCTCATCATACAGGGTTATTTTGCAATAACCGGCCAAATTTGCAGAGAAAGTTTAGAATAAGCAGTATATACAAATAGTAAAGAAAAATTAATTAAAAAATATCTGAATCATTTTGTCCTTTTTAGCTTTTAAATTCAAAATGTGTGGTAATATATTATTTTAACTGATTTTACTGTTCACGCACACATTCGTAAGGGTCGATCGGTAGGCAAAAACGTTGTTGTCCATGAATCACATTCAATTTGGGATAATTTCAAATCAAAGTAGAAACCTTATTTACTCGTTATTTTTTGTTATTTTCACAAATTGCAATAAGGTTATATCATTATTTATATATTTGAATTTAATTTTAAAATTTAGCTACTCTTTGAAAAATAACCCTGCATAATAAGATTGAAGTGTCTGTCTGTAATAACGAAATAACTGCCTTATATTAAGTTATTTGCATGACATTAAGACATGAACAACATTTTAAAAAATCGGTCTGTCCGGGCTAATCTTAGGAATGGCTGAATCGGTTGCAATGAAACCGACAAACAGATAGAGACAGACAAAATTAAAAAGGTTTTTTGAGAAATCGAAAAATTTATAAATAAATGGTCTAATGTATTATTGGTCGCTAGTTTTTAATTTAACAAGATAAGGGCTTTTCTTAAAAGTGTTGCTAGATATCTTTATCAGGACTTTTAATACTAAGTTTTTAACAGATCTATAGTAATCGCGCTATGCCTGAACGACCGAGGTGGACTACCGAAAGAAACAGTGCAGCTAAGACTGACATATATAAAAAACAATCTATACCAATGAAAACTCATCACTTCGTATTCCTCTATTTCTGCTTCCAAAACAGAATCGATTTTAATATTTTTTGTTCAAAACCTACAGAACAAGCAATGTGGCTGTATATTCTTCTCTTATTTTTGTAATTGTTAATTTTTTTGCTGGAATTCTGTCACAAACGTTTCTTGGACGAATTTCTAATTCGTTTTCAAAAGCCAATATTAATTACTAACGTCAGGTAAAACAAAATTTTACAAAAGTATTTAGTTAGATGTTTATTCAATTCAAATGGATACAAAATGAACTTTTTTTTCATTAAATATCAAACAATGAATACATACATTACATCAACATTAAGCCAACATTTCGCCTTACATTATATTTTAAAGGTTGTATTGCTTTTATCAGCGTTAAGCCACTCGAAATTAAAAAAGAGGTTGCGTACTTTTTTAATGAAAGCTGCTCACGAGACGCCCTTTTCTAATTTTGCCGCGCCCGCAAATTAAACCACTGCAACAAAGGGACGCCTACGTTAAACTCGAGTAAAATTCAGTGATCCGAGAACTTAGTGATGTGAAAGTGCAAGATCATGACCTTTGGAGTAATAAATTTGGGTAATTTTTTAGCTTTGGTGTATTTTAGCATTGAGGTTTACTGATTTTTGAAGTTATATAATGGTCAAAGAAAAATCAAATCGATATTTTAGTTGCTTCTTATATAGCTATCCCCAATTCACCTGTAGAGCAGAACAATTATAGCATACGTCTGGTACCGTATAGCAAAACTTTCTTACAACTTGAGAGACTCAGGTAAATTCAATTAGGGGCTGACGAAAAAAAGAGAACATAATGGTAGTAAGCGAAAATGTTGAAAAATGGAAAGATCGGGTATCGTCGCTGGTAAGACTTGTAATATTTTTTTTTAATTCAGAAAACTGTACCCAGCAGGGACTCTATTTAGGTAACTACAGTTTGAAGCGTATGGAAAACAAAACACAATGGTCCTTACCGCTTATATCTTTATTACTTACTGAGTTGACTAGGTCAAACGTTTTTCTAATCTTCAAATTAAAAACAAAAGCATGCATTTTTTTATTTTCATTATGTTGGCCATTTGAAAAGTTTGAGAAACTAAAAAAATACTATGGTTAAAATTTTTACTATAAGATCTTTCTAAAAACCAGCAATTATACAAAGTTTCATGTGTTGGAACCAGTTTTCGAAACACTTTTTCCAGTCCATTGAGACACCTCTTCTACTGCCTTCTGAAACGGCACTAGCGCATTTTTCGGCGACGAAAACTGTATACTTTTCAACTGATATTCTATTTTACGGAATAAAAAAAAGTCACACTGTGCCAAATCAGGGCTGCAAGATGGGTAAACCAAAATCTTAACCAATGTGCTGTCCAGAAAGTCCTTCATTTTGAACGCACTTTGAGTGCACGAGCGCGTTATCACGGTGAAGCAGTAGTCTGATGATTCCCGTGGTCGGTTAGAAGTGAACACTCGTAGCAAGAATTCGGTAGTATACAATTCAGCATTGATGCAACTTCGATTTCGTAAAGGAATAGATTCAAGGTACCCCATCAAAGTGAAAAAACTATCTATCGAATAGGACTTTCCTCGATTAAGAATTAAAACTAAGACTAAGATAGAATGCTTCGTTACCAGTAAATAGTGTCACCGGTTCTGTACATTCATCATACGAAGCACAGTAGCATTACGCTACTATTTCACGCTGATATTCTGTCACAGCGTGGTCCTTCCTCGATCTAACCGGCCAATTCGTGCTACAACCATAATATATCTGGCATGGAAATCTTCATGAATTTACCACAAAAATAATTAAGCCTATTATTAGAGTATTATTATTACAGTATTATACTTGTCACTGTACCTATTTATCAATTGATCAGGTGTATATAAAATTGCCTCTAGATTGATTTAATAACAATATATCAAACGGTGATGGTATTATCCTCAGAGTAAATACCAAAAAGTATAAAATCACCATTACTCTAAGAATTATGCTTGTGTTTCGAGTGGCAGCCTCGTACCGGTAGACGAAGTGTAGGGCGTCCCCCCATTAGATGGAGTGACGACCTGATAAGACATGCAGGAAGTCGTTGGATGCAGTTGTCCCAGGACCGTGCTTTGTGGCATTGCTTGGGGTAGACCTTCGTTTAGCAGTGGACTTGTGAAGGACTGTAATGGTGATGATGATCATGATTATTTGTCAATATTTTTCAGTGACAGACTCGTAAATACGTTGGGGTTACTGTTTAATATATTTTTATTTTATAATAAAGTCTAGCTTTTTTTCTGCAATAACTGTACTATCTATATTATGCAAGGAACTTCAATCGCAAATTATGCTTTACAGTCCCTAGCGCCACTACAATTAGTGGGACGCCATCGTTAAATAATGCTTACCGATATTTTCAATTTGCATCCTACCTTTCAAAATGGCTGACTATTAAATCATGTACTACTTTAAGAATGTTCTTATATATAACAAAAAGGAAACGATGGTGGTAAGAGTATAGGTAATCTTCACATAAGAACAATGAAAAACCTAACCAAATAAAACTTATACGCGATACGAATTTTAGCGAGGGTTGATTACAAAAAGTTTGTTTCATTAAAATATACTATAAAATAACGTTAAATTAATTATAACGAAACGTTACACTAATTAGCTGCAAACGATTATATTGCCCTAGAGTTATATATATTTTAAAACAAAAGGCCAATCTTTAAAAGTAGACCGTAGCTGGTAGCATATACTATATAGGTTACTATATTTTACATTATATGGGTCACTATCACTATATGTTCTTTTCTTTCAAGCTTTTGTACCATTTTATATTATTTTTATAGAATAAGTGTGATAAACGAGCACACAGTCCACCTGATGGTAAGTGGATGCTGAGGCCCATAGACATCTACATTTATCAATTCAGATTCAAATTGCATATGCGTATAGTTACCCATGAGGACCAAGATGGAAAGCCTCGTTTCCAGTAAAACGGGTATCCAGTTATCTACATCACTATACAAAACACAGCAGCTTTAAGCTGCTAATTTACGTTGGTATTCTGTTAGAGCTTGGTCCTTCCCCGGTCAAGCCGACGCATTCGTGCTACAACCAGGATATAGCTGTAGCATGGCTCTACCACGTAAATCCAAGCCTCTATTAATAATTGTTAGTAGTCTAATAGACTGTCCTCCCTTATAAGAGCAATTTAACATTTGAATAACACGCAAATCACCTATAGGACGTACCCAACCTCTAGCAATGCCCAGAAATAACACTAATTATCGTCGCAACTCTTTCTTTATGCTCGCAAGTAACTTTTTCTACAATATTAGGTAATAGCAACTTGGAATAATTTCGGACTAAACCCGCAAATATTAACAAGCTGTTTGCCTCAGATTTGTGGTCCCCACTCTATGCATGCCACAAACTTTTAGGTATTTTTCCCCTTTTTTGTATTTTTTAATTGATCGATTTTGTTTTGACAATGCTTGTGTTGTCTATATACATTTTAATTTTCATAAGATAATACATTTTATTAGCTACGTTGATTTAAATTTTTGTAATAAGTGAAATGTATAAAAGCCGTTGGTGTTTCGAATAAAATAAATAAAGAATTGAAATAAATAAATAACAGATAAAACCTTTATTGATTTTCTATACCTTTATATGCCAATAACAATTGCGGCTGTACTCAAAACGGTTTTACAAATTTTCCAAGCTCTTTCGTTAGCAAGATTAAAAAAACCAATAAAGCATCCGTCAATCACAATTTTCAAGAAGCCGTTCAATGGAACGCAGAGAATGTATTTTCGTATTTTCCTAACTGCAGCCGCTACCACCATTAAACAAAAATGTCTACGTTATAAATAGAAAAGGCATTTTCATGCTATTTTTGCGCTTAAACCATTCGAAGCATCTACGAAAGAAATGTCAATTGGAATTCAAGTTCACTTAAATCTTTTGTTTTGTGTGCGTAATAAAAATATGCGAATACGAATATTTTATTTAATCAAATCTTTCAAAAGATTTTATGAAATACTAGCTGACCAGGCAGACGTTGCTCTGCCCTTTCCGAACGACCACTTGCTTTCCCAAAAAAAACTCCTGAAATTAGCAATAAAAAATTGAGGGTCACTCATGGGGATAAAAACTATCCTATTTCTCAAGTTGGACTAAACTGCACACAGTCTGCAAATTTTTTTTAAATCGGTTCTATCTGTTGAATACTTACAGCAACACGTGGTGGTTATACTACTAAATTGTAGCTTATATTAAACGTTTGTATTTTTAACATAGCGCCATCTATTAAATATTTACTCAATCCAGTCAACAGATATCGTCATCTGACAGAATCGTTTGGAGCTAACAGATAATTGTGAATGTCAAATAATAGACAAATAATTTTCAATAAAATAATATTGTATTGCGACTATAAATTGAGATGTAAGCTATCCTATCTTTTAAGTTGGACCAAACTGCACATTGACCAAAAATTTCATTGAAATCAGTTCAGTAGTTTAGGAGTTCATCGCGGACAAACAACGTGACACGTACTTTTTATATATAAAGATTTTAAAAGATATTAAGAAATCATCGAGTGTGATCCATATAAGGATTAGATTTATTACTTTACATATTGCACAGTTAAACCGTGTGGTGACTGTGTATTGTAAGTATCCAGTGCTAAGTGTCCAATGTTAGTTTTGGATTTATTGGTCCCATGTTTATGTGGGGCTTATAACAAAAAGGAATGTGCCAATTGTGTTACTTACCTAGCATGTCGTAAAAGGTGACTAATGAGATATTGGGCTTGTGATTGTGTAGGCGATTCCATCTTAACTTAATTTATTTTAGCCAAACTTAGTCCGAGTAGCTCGTTGCTCTCTAACTCTGTCTACGCCCTTGGGAATTATAAGCGTAACTTCATTTATGTTGGAAGTGCTATTAAAGTCTCACGTTTTTGTATTAATATTAATATCCAGAATGAACTTGTTAATTGAGAAGTATCTTTAATCTAGATATTTTAGGTATTACGGTAAGCGAAGTGTAGTGCGGCTCCCCACTAGATAGAGTGATGGCCTGAGAGATCCAGGAAGTCGATGGTTACAGGCCTCTCACGACCGTGCTTTATGATATTTCTTTAGGGAGGCCTATGTTCAGCAGTGGATTTGTGACAGGCCGTATTAATAGTAATGATGATGAGATATTACTGTAATAAACAGATATCATTAATATGTAAATAATTAGGAACCTAAATTATGTTACGATAAATGAGCGAATGGCGAGAAAAACGTGGTAGAGCCAAGCTAAAACTACACGAATGTAGCCCGACCGAAGAAGAACCCCGTACGGATGAACTTTAATTACTTGAGAATAAACTCTGTTTTCGAATCAAAAATACTGTTCAAAAGGTCCTGAAACTATCTTAGTTGCAATAGAAATAAAACTTTTTATGATAGGAATTAAGTTTAAAAATGCAAAGCAATAAAAAAAATCCTGCTACGCGGCCGTGCTTTAGATATGGTGCTTATTCGTTCTAGAGAAGATTTGCCATAATTGTCACGCATCGGACACTGATCTGTTTGGTGATTCTGAGTATAAGGTACGCAACTCCCATCGATATACTCTCAAATTTTTACAACATTGTTAACGAGAGTTTCGGACGATAAATCCGACACCTCCTGTGAATAGATGGTCGCCATCCTGGTGATATAACAAGTTGCCGGATTCGAGGATTACCATGTCCTCCCCCTCTTTTCGGACATCAGATAATCCTATAATATTCCAGCGTAATTTGTCTATCTCTTCTTTCAGCTCCAAGATCTTCTCGTCAGTCCTCAGGGTGCGTGCGTTATATGTTGCCAGGTCGAATCGTCTTAGGTGGTGACCGATTCTCCACCGGATATTCTTAGCACCCCTGCCCCGCCGTTACTATGGTATGGGGCCGTCTCTTCGTAACTTTAATCATTGGGGGCATATTGCCATAGTTGCCGCGCTTGGCGAGCGGGTTGGCAACCGCAGTTTTTTTATTGTTGTTTTGCTGTTATCAGAAAGATACTGTTGCCCATCTTCTGCTTCAATTTCCCTCTGTCACCTCTTACTACACCCACGGGAAGATATTATATTGTATTCTTACCCTCCACTACACGGGGCATTTAATTTGAAATATATAGTATGGCTTAATTGTTCCATGAAAAGTGAACAATTTATGTATATATTATTACTATTACAGACATACGTTCTCATATTTCCAGCCTGTTTAAGTCCACTGCCGAATATTGATACTCTGAATCCGCCTGCTAAGCTAGACCATAAAGCCAAACCCTGGAAGAATAAAAATGGGAGCCCAAGTCCAGAAGTATACTTTCACTGTCTAAATATGAAGGTGGTGAGAACGTTGATGAAATGTTTTATTGTAATACAAAAATTAACGAATTTTAACTTAAAAGTCAGAAATAATAATTTAACTAATATTGTAGAACGTATTATTATGTTATATATATATACATTTACATAATAAGTACTAGCAGTTTTTTTTCAAATTGTAGAGGGCTAATAACTTTCTGCTCACCAGATGTCGCTAGTTGTCACTGAGACAAATTTTTTTATTACACAATGTCAGTTGATTGAGAATTCAGTTTTTAATAAAAGTTTGTCAGTTTCTAGAGTACACAAAACAATGCCTCAGTTTTGCACCTTAATATTTTGAACATTTTTAACTTTTTTAATTTTTCTACTTTTATGAATATCTGTGATTTGGTTTATTTACTTTTAATGTTATTATATTATATTATATAGTACAGAAAGAAACAATAACTTTTAAATTTTTGACCAAATTAACCTCCCCTCTATGAAATCTGTTCAACATTATACCTCACTTTCTAGTGGGGCCGCCTTGGTGGCACAAAAAGTCGTGGATATTTGAAACCATTATACCATAAACATTGAAACCGATTACAAAAGCTGGCAACTAAAAAATAAAACGCTTAATGTGAAAGAGTTGGGTTTCCGGTTTCCGCCTAACCACACCGCATTGTAACAAGTCTTTTGTTTTAACGTTTACCTCGGCCATATTGTAGATATATATTATATCAGTAGTCTGAATATGTCGGTTGGTGTAAAAACGGATTATATTTTTTGTAGGTTTCAATGTACTATTCTTATTGTTCATAAAAAGAATGTATCCTCAGGGTAACGTTTTTTTCTGCATTGTGACAATCTGGGCTCTCAATTAACTTTTCTGCCCACTTTCAAAAAGGAGACGGTACTCAATTCGACTGTATTTTTTTTTATGTGTGTTACCTCATAACTTTGTATTCGGTGAACCGATTTCGATGATTCTTTTTTTATATGAAAGCTGATAGTTCTCGTGTGGTCCCATATGAAGTTGATCAAGGTCAGACCAACAGTTTTTGAGTTATTCTTAAATAACTTATATTGAAGTCGGCTGTACAAAATATTTAAATTTTATATTTTTTCTCATCGCTCCCGTACTGACACTACGGTTTCTCATTGCCAGGCTGTGGGATTTGACGACGTTTTCGAATATTTAAAAAAACATACTAGGTGGCAGGAATGATGTCGTAGATGTCCTTCTGGGTAGATACTCTCTTACCCATATCTAACACCATATAACTGTGTTTGCACTGCCATGTTCCGATCTGAAGGTTATATGAAGTGAGTGTAATAACAGGCTATGAGGCATTCCATCTTGGTCTTCAGAAGTAACAAAGCATTTGTTAGCCTTCTTTATTTAAAATCTGTTGCAGGTGTCATCTATAGACTGCAGCAGCCACTTAACATCAGGTAAACTGAAAGTTGGATTGTCATATCTACTGTCGTCACATATTAAGCCGTCAGAGCCCCTTTCGTTAGTAAGCGAGCTATACCGAGTGCAGGTAAACATTTGGAAAAATGTTTGCATATTCTTCACATTCCTTAAAAAGGAAATGTACATTTTATATGCCTGGGAAATACAAGACAGCTGAGAGGAATTAAATACATAATAACAAGATTCATAACGCCTTATTACATCATAAATTGTTACATTATTTACGCTTCGATATATTAATTCAAAATACGTTCAAGTTAACAAAGTAAAGAAGGTTGGCAGTGTACACAGTATAATACTTTAGTTAATATTATATTTTCTCCACATTTCCGTATTTTTTTAAAGTTTGATCTGCCTTTATTACACGAAAGAGCAAAGCTTATTACTTTATACCTAAGTGCTGTTTGGTGAATAACGTTGTTGTTTACAATTGCAAATTGAAATCAAGTAGTAGGGAGAAATCTTGCGCTCAGCTAATATTTGAAGAACTAATGCTATCTGCAATCGCTTTTACAGATCTATTTAGAAACATTTTGTTTTACTGTAGCACTTGCTCTGGAACGGTATGTTTTACTTTGACAAGGTACTAATAAAGGCTATATATATATATATATATATATATATATATATATATATATATATATATATGTGTATATATGTGTGTGTATGTATATGTATATGCATATATTATTTTTCTTCTGTCCATGTATATGTGACTGAACTCCACCTAAACGACTGGACTAATTTTGATGAAATTTTGTGTGTGTGTGATTAAGTTGATTAGAGAATGCCTTAGATTCACAATTGGACCCGGTAGGTGGCGCTGTTGTCGAGATCCAGATGCGACGTCTGGGCGGACCGCTAGTAAATACATAAAATCATTTATAAAGAATACCTAATGCATCCAACACGACGACAAGAGACATGATGAATATACGAGTATATATATATGCGAGTACATAGTGTTCATCCTAATATTTTCCTTGCTCTTGGATTTTAGATAAGTTCGCATTTTACAGATCATCGACTTATTACACGATGTGTGGAATAGGTATCTGTCTGTTGGTTTTTGAGGAAAGAGTAGTTTGTAACAATACGTGGAAGAAAACGGTTCATACCATTTCATAAAATTTTGCAGGGACTTATCACACATTTTTGCGATGGTGAAATATCTTACTACATGTTCAAAATAATTTCCAACACCCAGTGTGTTTTGATAGTAAAGTTTTAAACACTGGTCTGCTATGATCTATTAAAGATGAAGAGAATATACATAAAGATTTTTTTTAAATTTATTGGAAGTTAGAAAGTTGTTTTATCATAACATTAGTCTATACGTCGTTGTCAAAGCAAAATCTGCTATGTAGTGCACATTTTGAGATTTTAACATTTTGACTAGGAAGAGTAATTCACCAATCAATCTTTCGTATAAAATAATTGATATATGCTTTTGAGGACTGTACAGCGAACCATGATAACTTTTTTAAAACGTGCAGCAGCTAGAATATTGTCAATTAATACCTGCTATGTGACAAACATGCACATAGCATATTTTATTTGACCACGGTCAATTGTGATTGTTTAGTATAATATCTGCTATGTGTTTAGTCTAAACACAAAACAACATTAACATTACATTAACTAGCTAATAAGTAATAGATAAATAAACGCATATTTTATTAATCACTTATTAGTCTCAAGAAATTTTTACACTAATAAATAAGATAAGAAACTAAAAAGTAGTTCGTAACCATAAATTACCAATAACTTGACAGGCAGATAAGTTCATTTTTAGGGTTCCGTAGCCAAATGGCAAAGAAAGGAACCCTTATGGATTCGTCATGTCTGTCTGTCTGTCCGTCCGTATTTCACAGCCACTTTTTCCGAAACTATGAGAACTATGCTGTTGAAACTTTGTAAGTAGATGTATTCTGTGAACCGCATTAAGATTTTCGCACAAAAATAGAAAAAATAACAATAAATTTTGGGTTTCCCCATACTTAGAACTGAAATTCAAATTTTTTTTCTATCAAACCCATATATGTGGGGTATCTATGGATAGATCTTCAAAAATGATATTGAGGTTTCTTATATAATTTTTTTCTAAACTGAATAGTTTGCGCGAGAGACACCTCCAAAGTGGTAAAATGTGTCCCCCTGTAACTTCTAAAATAAGAGAATGATAATACTAAAAAATATATATGATGTACACTACCATGTAAACTTCCACCGAAAATTGATTTGAACGAGATCTAGTAAGTAGTTTTTATTAAACGTCATAAATCTTAAATTATATTACTTGCTGCTACGGACGCCATTCATGGGTGAGTCCGACTCGCACTTGGCCGCTTTTAAACCACTGATTAGTTCCAAGGATTGTACGTCCTTCAAAACAATAAATTAGATGATAAGCTAAAACTGTTTGCACCTATAATATACTAATAAGTTGACAGGCAAGTAAGTTCTTTCCAAAATGTTTTGGGAATAGCTAGTTAATCTGGAGGACAATATTTTTGAATATTCGCCCACTATGTTCAGGTTTTCCATGCTCGTACAATATAAATACATTTTGTATTAGAAAGAGTTAGTTCTATTTTATCTCTCTAGTTAACTACTACGTAGCAGTCAGTTGATGTTTAACTTCTACTTTAGTACTACTAAAGTAGTAGTACTACTTTGTAGTACTTAGCACAAGTTATATAGTGAATAAGATAGTAAATTTAGTTTTAACGGCCAATGATGAAAAATTTTTACAAGAGGAAAGTCAACATCCAGCATGCCAAGAACCTCGCAATGAACCAATGCCTCCGATTCAAGACCCCACAGCTACACAGGAGAGTAATCAACCGTCTATACCCTCCAGCAGTGAACAGAACGTGTCGGTAAATTCATCCCCTGAACGACACCCACCCTTTCCTACAATCACCAAACCGAAGTGTTACATTGTTTACAGTAGCGACGATGATGACAATTCATGAAATTCTGTCCAGGAGGATCGAAATGCCAAGCAGCTCTCAAACTCCAATATTTCGTCAATCGAAAGCTAAGCGCCGCCGTATACTGGGTAAACACTACATGGGTTACCAGAAAAAAGATGGGAAGCTAGAACAAACCATTCCAAAAGAAGCTGATGATGATGAAGATCTGTAAAAACTCGTTGTAATCATACTGCAATAAAACAAAAATCTAAAAACAGTTTTATGTGTGGTTTAGTATCAGAAGAAGAACGAACTGCATTGCATATCAAGTTTTGGAATATGAAATCATGGGGTGAATAGAAAGCTTTTGTACAAGGATTAGTATACAAAAGAAATTTTCGTAAGCCAAGAAAACGTGATAATTCAGGAGGTCAGGAAAAAAACTGCTTTTGATATTTTTGTACCTATGTTTGATTCCCAAAATGCCAAAGTATGTTTGTGCAGACTGTTTTTTTAAACACACTTGATCTCGGACGTGATTCTTTCTTTCGCTGGGTTAAAGATACATCGGCAATGACAGTCATGGCAGATAACAATGAATACTCTACTTTAATTGGACATAATCGTAGTGTCTTGACCACCACCAGCAGTACACGAGCAACGGTGTCCGGGTGGCTCAATTTACTCCCCAAAGTGCCTAGTCACTATTGCCGGGCACCCTCAAAGCGCATTTACGTAGAGTCAACTTTTTCGATCACACCTGCACATGGACGCAGTTTATATAACATGGTGTAATGAACAAAACAAAAATTTCACGGAATATCTTCCTAAGTGTACTTAGTAAAGAGAACATTTCAATTCACAAACCAAGGAAGGACCAATGCGATGCCTGCACTAGTTTTCAGTTAAGACATGTTTCGCAAGAGAATTATGAGACACATATCCAGAAAAAAGATGAAGCACGTTGTGCTAAAAACAAGGCAATAGAAAACTTGAATGGCAATCCAGACCACCAAGTAATATCTTTTGACGTGCCAAGTGTTCTTTTAGCACCAAAATTGCTCACAGGAGCATTGTATTATAAACAAAAACTACAATGTCATAATTTTACGATTTATAACTTACGTACTGGAGATGTCGTGATTTATTTTTGGAATGAAGCAGATGCAGGAGTTACGTCCAACGAATTTACAAGCTGTATAATTGATTATTTTAAAACAGTTTGCAATATTTATAAACACATTATAATAATTAGTGATGGGTGTAACTACCAAAACAGAAATAAGATTTTGGCAAGTGTATTAAGTAATTATGCTTATTTTTTTAAGGTAGAAGTGGGAAAATGTACATATTATGATGGAAGTTGATAATGTCCACTCTACTATAGAACATTATATAAAGCCGCCTATCTATGCACGTCAAGATTACATTTCAAAAATGCGTCAAGCGCAGCGCAAACAACCCTATGATATTAGAGTGGTTCATTTTGATTTTTTCAAGAATTATGAGCATTTGTACACCAATTTTCAGTCTATTCGACCAGGTAAAAGGAAGGGTGATCCCACTGTAAATGATGTCAGAGATGATTTCTGTACGTACTTCAAACTTCGCCATCCACAAGAGTACACAATTTTGCCACAACGTAGGCAGCTTTCCCAACAGTACCCTGAACGTTAGGCATTCTATGACAGGCCATTAGAAATAACTTTAGAAATAATCAAAGTTCAACCAATTACAAGAATTAAAACCATTTATAGACCGAGACTACCATCCATTTTATGATTGTTTAAAATTTAAGTCTGATTAAAACTTATCGTTCATATTTTTCAGTATTAAAAGTCTAATGTAAATCAGATATCTTTTTAATTAATACCTATTATGTGCCAAATAATTGACAGTTTAAAACCTGTTATGTGCAAAAAATAGTGTGATTTAAAAATATAAAATAAACTGAATAATCTAAATACTCATAACACAAATAAAATTACGTATGATATCTACGACTTCCACTTGATATGTTTTTTTAAATTCACCTTAATATTAAATTTTACAGGAGAACTTTTTTAATACTTCAAATGTATACTTTCTGCATATAGCAGATTTTGGTATGACAACGACGCTATTCACTCTTGCCTAAAGGCGTCAAAAGACATTTCTATAAACTGGCAAATACGATACGAAATAAAGAGAAAGGTCGTCGCTTTATTTAATTTGAAACACATACCTACATATTAAAGAACACCATTTCTTTTAATACTTACAGAAATATTTTTTTAATTAAATCTAAAAAACCCGATTGCAGATATCTATCTAGGTAGGTAATATAAGTCAAGATAGATCCCTCTTAATTCGCAAATAAGAGTCGAAATGAGACATCAAAAGTTGTCGCTTCAGTTATTTTTACAACAGGCTTACTATTTAAAGCTTACAAAATTCTTTACAACCTCAAATGTTCATTATTATAATTTAAAATTTAAAATTTTGTACAACCGACTTCAATATAAATTATCAAGAATAACTCAAAAACTATTGGTCGAACTTTGATCAAACTTATATTTACTACTACTAATTTTGATCACATGAGAATCACCCGCTTTAAAATAAAAAAGAATCATAGAAATCGGTTCACCCAGAAAAAAGTTATGAGGTAACACACATAAAAAAACATACAGTCGAATGAGGGCATCCACGACTTTATGTGCCACCAGGGCGGCGCCACTAGAAAGTGAGGTATAATATTTGACAGATTTCATAGCGGGGAAGTTAATTTGGTCGGAAAATGTAAAAGTTATTGTTTATTTCTGTACTATTAGCTATATTTTTAATTTATAACATTAAAAATACATAAACCAAACCACAGATATTCATAAAAGTAGTAAATAAAAAAAAAGTTAAAAATGTGCAAAAAATTAAAGAGCAAAGCACTAACGCATTGTTTTGTGTATTAATATAATACTCTAGAAACTGATAATCTTTTATTAAAAAACCACTTTTCAATTAAATAACATTGTGTAACAAAAAACTTTACCTCAGTGTCAACTAGCGATCTGGTGAGCAGAAAATTATTAGCCCTCATTGAGTACCGTCTCTTTTTTGAAGTCGGTAGAAAACACAAAAACCTGCCTGCAGTAATTTAAATACATAAAATAAGACATCATTATTTTCATAAAGAAGTGAATATATATTTTTTTTATATTTTGAGGGAGACAGGAGTCGTAGTAGCTCGGAGGCTAAGCGGTCACTGTTAATAATACAGGCAACAAAACGGGGTTCGATCCCTGCCGGCACAAATGAAAATTTTAATTGCAGTATTAAGTGCTGATTTACCTCGTACTCTGCGGTGACGGAAATTCGAAATTATTTGCCTGCGTTTCTAAGGAATAAAAGTATAGCGTAGATAAGTGAAGTCCCGAATCCCGAAGCAGCAGCGCAGCCCTCTCAGAAATATGAAGAGGCCTAAGCCTACTTGTAATATCTATATAATCTTGATTTCAGACTATATGTCCATAGTTGTGTCAGTAACGATCTATAAAATTACGATCTGTGCCCCGCGGTTTCACCCGCGTCATCACGTGTCCGAGGTGCGCGACATGACCTAGTTCAAGCATTTTATAACGGCAAGTTTTTAAGCGTCGTTCGCGCGCCCAGCCAAGTATTGAATTATTTTAATTTTACATTATCTCTTAAACTATGCGTCCAAATAACATGGTATAAAGAACAAAGTTTATCTTCATAAAATTTCGTTCATAAGGATAAATAGGCCATGCCTAATAATAACGCTCATAAATCACTTTTAAATTTTCAATATTTTTTGTCACAAAATACCAAATTATGGCTTATGTAAAAGAAATAGACATATGGTATCGCGGACTTTTTTTAAACGGAGTAAATGTCTATATTTTTCTAGAACATTGTATTTACGTATCCCTAACGATATCACCAGCGTACGCGGATAAATCATTTCGGGAGTGCTTTTTCTTTTGACTTGCTTAACAAATAATGGATATTTGTGCTATATTTAAGGCTAGCTGAATAATATAGCTTAATGCTAGATAGCCTATACTATTCCACATGAATCTGGTTATAATATACAAACATAATTTTTCAAATCGGACTGGTAGTTCCAGAGATTAGCGCGTTTAAACAAACAAAAAAACAAAAAATCTCTTCCGCTTTATTATATTATAGTATAGATTATATTATAGTATAGATCTAATCTAAGAAATTCTAGTAAAAAGTTCAACATACATAAATTAAAAGTAACAAATTCAATCATGTATTATAGAAGATTCATAAAGTATCAAAAAATTTAAACAAGGGAATTGAAAAAGAAAGTGAAAATTTTTAGGACCTTGGTTAATTGCCACTGAATGTCTCATTAAGGGCTGTCCATCCCACTTGCAACGACTCTCAGTAGCGAGTTGGCACTGTCACACACCCTACACATCAAAGACGCTAATCTTTTGCGACCTACATATACCATATGGATAGATGATATACGAACAAAAAGTCCACTTAAGGGTAAAGTGGATGCTGTAGCTCACATAGATATCTATCCTGGATTAGAAATCAATGTGTAGTTGAGTTGTCACCCCTGATTGTTCAAATAGAATGCCTTATTATAAGTAAAAAAGGATCTCCGCTTCTCTACTTATACCGTATGATATAACAAAATTAAGCTGATTTTATAAGCATGTATTTCGTGGAGCGTGGTCCGTCCCCGGTCGATATGAACAATTCGTGTTGCAGCCCACATTAAAAATATATTTGGAATATACTCATTATATATTTCCTGCAGCCCACGTTAAATATTTGCAATATACTCATTATAATAATGTTAACTTACATACATTCGATTTTTAACCTACTTCAAAAAAGGAGGAGATTTTCAATTGGACTGTATGTTCTTTATTTCCCGACTTAATGACACATTGTACGCTGTGTATCCTAAACGCCTTATGGTTATGGTTTATATTATCATAAGGCAATTAGGATATCGGGAGGTTCGTCTTGTATGTGAAAGGCGCTTTATTTCTTCGACACACTAAATTTTAGCACAAGCTGTTATGTGGAAATAAAATCTTTACCTCTTTTTAGTTCCTTCAAGCCATCTTTTATTTTTGAATTCAAACCTAACTTTGTTTTTACTTATTATAAGCCAACGCTTGATTATAATCTTACCTGAAAATAAGTGGCGTTGAAGCCTTAGATGGTAGATCGTAACAAACTGTTTAGTATTTTTTTAGTTGATAGTATTTTGTTTAAGTTGGGTGTTTGGATTGAAGCCGTGATTTGTTTGTCAACAGATACTGTGATTTACCGTAGAGACACTTTAATCAATCCACCACTAGCCCGCGTTCCCGACTCGTTTTATTACTTTTAATGAGGAAAAGTTAAGACGAAGTAATTGAAGCACAATACTGTATTTATTTATAGGTTTTGATTCTTCAGCGGTGACAATATATCTACATTTTCATTCTCAAGTAATGATAGATGTACTTTACATCATATAAGTTTAAAGTGACTTGTAATCTAATGCAAATACTCGTTGGATGATTTAATATTAAGTCTTTAAAACGTCGTAGAGCCATGCTGCAGCTATATTAGAGTTGTAGCACGAGTGGGTCGGCTCAACGGGGAAGGACAACGCTCTCACAGAATACCAGCGTAAAATAGCAGCTTAACACTGCTGTGTTTCGTATGGTGAGTGGAGAGAACCGGAGACCCTTTTTACTGGAAACGAGGCATTCCATTTTAGTAATCAGGGGTGAAAACGCATCTGCATTTTGATTCTCAATTCAATATAAAAATGGGCCACAGTATTCACATACCATCAGGTGTACTTTGTACTCGTTGTCATCTTTATCCTATAAAAAAAGTCTGTTTGTTATTATTACTAAAATATATGTGGAGCTACGGTACATAATTGTGTTCATTGATTGAGTTTTATACCAGCGTAAAATAGTAGCTCAATGTTGTTGTTTTTCGTATGGTGAGTGTAGAGAACCGGAGACCCTTTTTACTGGAAAGGAGGCATTCCATCTTAGTCCTCAGGGGTAACAACGCATCTACATTTTAATTCGTAATCCAGGATAGATGTAGATACCTATGGACCACAGTAACCACTTACCATCACGTAGACTGTGTGCTCGTTTGTCACCTTTATCCTATAAAAAATACATATGTCGAAATACGAGCACTTTGGGTGTATTGCAGCGTGACTCTACTTAATAACCGTATCCGACAGTTAATACAAAGAATGTGAGCAGACACTAGACGGTAATGCAGCATGACATGGCCTTACGTGAATGATCATCGTATATCATCAATAATTTTATCGCAATTCGGTACAGCCTGAATAGAAGTTAAATCTCTGACCTGTGGTGGTATTATTGTTTCTCAAGTGACAATATAAGGTAGAATTATTATTTGTTGTACTACGAAGCAAAAAGACGTATATTTTGAAAGAAATATTATCTTCCATTTAAATTTTTCTTTTTACGTTCCACACTGCAAGACAATACAATACAGTATCAGGCATCAAGAACTAAAAAATTAATAATATTCGCCCATAGCAATATATACCTTAACTTAAAATTATATAAAAACAAGAACACAACCTATTTAGGCAACTTTTTTCTGGCGCGTCACTGTATCGACGATACACTGCTCCAGAGAGCCAGAAACCAGGAGCGGAGAATGTTTTTTGTGTTTTGTAGGAACCTGGATCACGTAGGATTTGAATTTTTGGATAACAATATAAATTCCTTAATTGTTTTGAGAATGTTTGTCACTTACGCTATTGTCATCGGAGTGGTCTTGCAGTGTATCACTGGCGCAGCTTTGTAACAAACTGAGATGCTGCATAACTTCCGAAGACGATAGGACAATCGCCAGTACATCGTACCTACATGTCATTCGCATCAATCAGTTCAATTAAACGATCATGCATGCATGACAGCACGTTAAGCATGTTATGCTGGATTACTGTCTGGGGCCCACGTTGTGGATTGTTATTGTCATTGAGATATACGACCTACTGTTACGCAGTGATGCATATAGATGTCTCGTAAAATGATTCTAACATTTTATCACACGAAGGGAGAGCCGCCAACTTGCCGCCAACTTGCCGCTAAACTATTTCAGTATTATCCTTGTAATTTGATTTTGTTTCTCAGAGATGTGATGTTTGTGTGATGTTTTCTTTGCCTTCGAGTATTTGGGGACTCGTAAAATTGCTCTTTACAATATTAAAGTCACCTTTAACAAAAGTTAAACTTATGAACGTGAGCCTCCCCATAGCAGAGAAAATTTACTATAATTGCCACGTTTGCCAGGCGTATTGATGATCACCGTAACAGAGTTCTTGCATCATTTATGCTGTCGTCTGTTGCCGCTTTGAATTAAGAGGATTGTGAAGCTGTAAAATTTCAAAGAAAAAGCGATAACGTTTCAGCCCCCGTAAAAATACTTAATTTTCATAATTGTTGGAAATGTTGTAGATATAATGAAAACTAGGTCCGTAATTTGTTTATTTAAAAATATTGCATACGATGTATATTATTAGCATCTAAATATGTATATTTCTGACTTAAAAACTTCCTCGAGCGTTAATATTTTTCTACCGACTTCAAAAAGGAGACGGTGCTCAATTCGATTGTATGTTTTTTCCTTTTTTTTATGTGTGTTAACTCATAATCTTTTACTGGGTGAACAGATTTCGATGATTCTTTTTTCATTTGAAAGCTGGTGCTTCTCATGTAGTCCAATATAAATGTGATCAAGGTTTGATTAATAGTTTTTGAGTTATTCTTAATAATTTATATTGAAGTCGGTTATACAAAATTTTTAATTTTATATTATTTAAATTAAACTAAAGTGAATTATACTTACGTTTTACAATAGGACTTGAAACTCTCTCTCTATCGCAATAAATATAATAATGATTATATACCGCCGCCTTAAGCGATTGAATCTTTTTAGCATTTTCCAAAATATGGGCTTACGAGACCGTCTGGACGTTATGGTATGTTTTTTTCAAGCGCCCGCACGACGCTGTTGCCTAGTTTACGTGTCAGTTTAAGTTATAAATTAACAAAGTTTGCTAATAACTAAGTTTTGTTCCTTAAGTTTGCGACTAACATAATATTATTATTATTATATATTATATATTAACAGTGGTAGAGCTAAATGCTAAATGCTACTGTGTTTCGTATGGTGAGTGTAGAGAACTGGAGACACTTTTAACTGGAAACCACTCACTCCTTCTTTGTTCTCAGGGGTGACAACGCATCTGGATTTTGATTCCTAATTGAGAATAGATTGGATTGTTTGCTCATTTGTCACCCTATTTCTATTTAAAAGTAGTTGTATCAGTTTCTTTCTGTCGCCTTCTACGACACTTTTGAACAGTGGTAGAGCCACGCGACAGCTTTTGCTGTCGCTCGGATGGGCCGGCTCGAACCGGGGTGATACCACGACCTCACAGAATACCAGCGTGAAGTAGAGGTTTACCTCTGCGTTTCGCTTGGTGAGTGCAGGTGGCCGGAAGCTCTTTTTACTGGAAATGAGGCATTCCATCTTAGTCCTCACGGGTGACAACGCATCTGCATTTTGATTCGCAAACGAGGATAGATGTAGATGTCTATGGGCCGCAGCAGCCACTTACCATCAGGTGGACTGCGTGCTCGTTTGTCACCCTTATCCTATAAAAAAAATAAAAAAAATGTAGAAATCATATATACTACATACATATTATACATCTGTTATCCATCGTAGTTATCCATAATAATTTATGTATCGGTTATTTGTCAAAGTGCTTGACTGTATTCAGCTCTTATATTTTTAATTAAAATTTAATTTAACTCCTGAATGGTTTCGCTTGTTGATGGATCTTCGATGTTGTAATTAAAACCGTAAGCCTACAGTAAAATAATGAGCCTGTTTAATTAACTACTGAACGTTTTAATCTCTTATGAACGAGAAATTGCCTGTATTTTCACTTTTTCACACATTGCACTTTCGGTGCTATATAAGTGTGCCAAACGTCTCGCCCATAAGATACGGTTTCCTTATTTTAAAGGGAGTAAGGGAGATCTGCCAGGTATTTTTCCAATTGCTAATCTCATGATGAAAATGAAGAAAGTTCTAGCGGCCGACAAACGGCAGTGTAACTGGTATACTCCATCGCCAATTTACCGGATAAACTTTAAGTTGAACAGCACAACAATAGTGACGTAGCAGAGGGAGTTGACTAGGTGCCATGAGAGCCACATGACACTAAATTATAACAATAGGGACTTACAGTAATTAAATACATTGTAGTATTTACTCTGAGAATAGGGAGGCAATTAGAAACACGAAAAACGGACCCAGATGTGATATTAACGACGATAATGTAGCTTAAGAATAATATTATGTATCTACATGTTCTTGTTGTCATGTTCATGTTCACAGACACAGAAAAATGGTAGGTTAACAAAATTATTATGTTTATTTTTTACAGTCACATATAGTCTGACGTTGATTTTTTTGTTTTAATTAATCCATGATTTCTATTCCTCATTTCCAGCTCGGCTGTGCTCTATCTACGCAAAACTTTCATCACGCTATGAATTTACTTGTAAAAGGAGCCTAAAAGCATTAAGTCCGCCCTTTATATTATTTTTATAAGGGCAATGTAATAACGAATGAATAGATAAATTAAACATACTAAGGCATAGTGTTCAAAAAATTTGATCCCACACTTGGTATCAGACCGTCTCCTGTCTTGCTATTTTACTTATCACAATATCTACGTTATACGTGAGAAGTCTATCTCCAGCATTGGACTATTGAGAACTGATGAAGAAGAGGTCAAAATAATAATTGCAGCAAAATAGAAAATGAACAAATAGTAATAAGAAACCATTTGAAATATTCTTCTAAAATTATTCTGTTAATACAAATACATTATCATTACATCACATCACAAGTCTACTGCTGAACATAGGCCTTATCCAAGGAATGCTACAAAGTGTAGATCCATCAACTATCTGCATCTAAGTCCTCTCTCCATCTAGTGAAGGGCCGCCCAACAATTCATTTACCGGTACTAGACTGCCATTCCAGGTCATTATTAAAATTCAATTTTCTCCTTAAATAGAGAAGTTGCATTAAAAACTAAACCTTTGTATTTTCATGTAATTTCACAATTAAAAATCGTTTTTCTAATATGAAAATTCAAATGCCAGTGACGTCATTATACCGCTTTAGTAACGCCACCGCATGGTGAAATGATAAAACACTCCTGTTTCATCATCATCATCATCATTACAGCCCTTCACAAGTCCACTGCTGAACATAGGCCTCCCCCAAGGAATGCCACAAAGCACGGTCCCGAGCCACATGCATCCATCGACTTCCTACATGTCTTACCAGGTCGTCACTCCATCTTGTGGGGGGACGCCCTACACTTCGCCTACCGGTACGAGGCTGCCACTCGAGAACCTTTCTTCCCCATCGGTTGTCGGTTCTTCGAGCTATATGGCCGGCCCACTGCCACTTCAGCTTACTAATCCGTTGGGCTATGTCGGTTACTCTGGTTCTACTGCGGATATCCTTATTCCTAAGTTTATCACGCAGAGAAACTCCGAGCATAGCCCTCTCCATAGCTCGCTGAGCGACCTTGAGCTTCCTCATACGGCCAGCAGTGAAGGACCACGTCTCAGTTCCGTAAGTCATCACTGGCAACACGCACTGGTTGTACAATTTTGTTTTAAGGTTTTGAGGTATTTCTGACGAGAAGATGTGTCGTAGCTTCCCGAACGCTGCCCAGCCGAGTTGAATCCGTCGATTGACCTCTCGGTCGAAGTTGGACTTACCTAGTCGGACTATTTGTCCCAGGTAAACATACTCGTCAACAACTTCGAGCTTAGTGCTCCCAACAACTACCGGCATAGGTGTGACATGGACATTAAACATAATCTTTGTTTTGTCCATGTTCATCTTAAGACCTATCCGTTGGGAGACACTATTGAGGTCATTGAGCATAGTGCTTAGCTCCTCCAGCGATTCTGCCATGAGGACTATATCGTCGGCAAATCGAAGGTGAGTGATGTACTCGCCATTGATGTTAATTCCGTATCCTTTCCAGTCCAGAAGCTTGAAAACGTCTTCCAATGCAGCGGTGAAGAGTTTCGGGGATATAACGTCACCCTTTTTTTTTTTTTTTTTTTTTTTGCGGATGGAAAATCATCTAATGACGCCTTTTGCTGTGGGTTGAGCGGAAGGGAGTGTCAGACTTTTACTGACTAAAAACCATCCGTGGTCCTTCAGTCCCCTTACGTTCCGGAGCCGCGGTATCTCTTTCGAACAGCCCGCAGCCCCGGCAGGCGTCGGCCCTTGCGGGCCCCTTCACGCTGCTGACAGCTCTTTGAGGCGCGCGTGGAACAAAACGCGCCGTCGACACGGCCTGTCGTCGTTAGACGGACGGACGGCGAGCTACCCATTGCTCGCCGTCCACAGGCCCGCGCCTACGGTGGCCGGGGGCCACGACGTAGCCCCTGACGCCCGGGGCGTCTCCCGCGGCGGCCGGGAAGGAAAGCTGTTGCTCTTTCCTTCTCCCGCTCCGCCACCTCCTTCGCTAGCATCACTGCTTCGCAGAAGGTGGTGACGGCATCCCATTCCGTCTCGCTCCGGACCATGGCTTCGACCAGGGCCGGACGCGAGAGGTCGCCGCCGCCTATCGCCGCTACGAGGACACGGCGGTGCTCCGCCCAAGCAGGGCACACCTCCACGGTGTGCTCCACCGTGTCCTCCGGTCGATCCTCGCAGTGGGAGCACCCGGGCGTTTCCTCCCGCCCGATTCGGTGCAGGAACCTCCCGAACACACCGTGTCCGGTGAGGACCTGCGTCAGGCGGAAGGTGAGGACGCCGTGGCGTCTCTCAAGCCACTCCTCAAAGAGGGGTCTTATCGCCGCTATAGTGGCGTGCCCAGCACGGGGTTGCGACAGTCGCTCTCTCCATGTCGCCATGAGATCATGCCGGAAGTCTGTCCGCTGCGCGACAACTTGCCGCGGCAGCGGGGTTTCCCCCCGGCATAGTGCCTCCGCGCGCCATTCGTGCAGGCGCGCGAGGACTATCGCCTCCAGATCCCATGGCGGCAATCCGGCAAGGAGGCTCGCCGCCTCGCGGGAGATCGTGCGGTAGCCGCGAACCATCTTTACGGCAACCACCCTTTGGGGCGCGTTTAGGTGGTGGACGGCAAGCCGCGCCAAACCACGCGCCCACACCGGGGCCCCGTAAAGGGCCATGGACCTCACGATCCCCGCGTAGAGCCTCCGGCAGGAGGCGTTTGGCCCCCCCAGGTTCGGCAGGAGCCGCCTGAAGGCAGCCCCGGTCCGTTCCAGTTTGGGAGCCAAACGTCGGAAGTGCTCAACGAAGTTCCATCGGCCGTCGAGGACGAGTCCTAGGTACTTCAACGTCGACTCGACGTTGATGGATACTCCTCCTACCATCACTGAGGATCCCGGTGGTGGCCTGTTCCGAGGACCATGGAAGTGCATGGCCTCGGAGTTGTGCAGAGCCACCTCGAGACCCAGTTGCCGGATCCTCTCAACGACTATCGCAACCCCGCGTGTCATATATTCCGCCGCCGCCTCGTACGACCCCCCTTGTGCCAGTACCAGCGTGTCGTCAGCGTAGCAAACTACGCTGACGCCGGTAGGGAGGTCGGCGCGCAGCACCCAGTCGTAACCGATGTTCCACAGGAGCGGCCCCAGAACCGAACCCTGTGGGACACCGCACGACATCTCTCGCCGGTTCCACTCACCGTTGCGACCGTGGTAGATGACGGCCCTGTCCGTCAGATAGTCCCCGACTATACGACGGAGATAGGTCGGCACCCGGTGATACCGGAGTGCCTCCCTAATGCAGCTCCAGGGCATGGAGTTGAAGGCGTTGGCGATGTCGAGAGACACCGCCAAGACAACCCCCCCCCTGGCCACTGCATCCCCCGTCGTGAGGGCTCTCACGCGCATGATGGCGTCCACCGTAGAGCGCCTCTTGCGGAAACCAAACTGGTGTTCCGCAAGATCCGGCCCCGTCCCCGCAAGGTGCTCGGCGAGGCGGTTTGCAATTACTCTTTCAAAGAGCTTGCCCACCTCGTCGAGCAGCACCACGGGCCGATATGCGGACGGAGAGTCCGCAGGGCGCCCCGGCTTCCAAATGAGGACCAGCTTCCCCGTCTTCCAACGAAGCGGGAATTGGCCTCTCTCCAAGCATGCGCTTAGGAGCCCCTCCAGTCGGGGCCCGAGAGCCTCCGAGGCCAGGACCCAGGCTTTGCCAGGCAAGCCATCGGGTCCTGGGGCGGTATTCCTGGCCTTGAGCCTACGTACCGCCACTCTCAGGTCTACCCCGGTCCCTTCCGGGATGTCGTCGTCGTCGTCCTGGTGGTCCGCTTCCGGCACCGCAGGTGGCGGAGCCATAGGCGGGGGCGGATGTTCCCCTCGCGCAGGGAACAGAGCGCTCACCACGTCATATAACGTCACCCTGTCTTACACCTCTCTGCAATTGGATAGGTTTCGTACTCTGGTTCTGTACTCGGATAGCCATCGTAGCTCTACTGTACAAACACTTCAACACTTCGATATACCGACAGTCAACTTGGCACCGCTGAAGGGACTGCAGCACCGCCCAAGTTTCGACGGAATCAAAGGCTTTCTCATAGTCCACATACGCCAGACATAGTGGCAAATTGTACTCTTCGGACTTCTGTACAATTTGCCGTAGGGTATGTATGTGGTCTATGGTGCTAAAGCCCTTTCGGAAACCGGCTTGTTCGGGAGGCTGGAAGTCGTCAAGTCTGCGCGCGAGACGATTCGTAATGACTCTCGAAAACAGCACGTAGACGCGGCTCAGAAGGGAAATCGGTCTGTAGTTCTTCAAGAGAGCGTTGTCACCTTTCTTGAAGAACAAGACCACCGCACTTCTGCTCCACGCCTCCGGTGTAATGCCACCATAGAGGACGGAATTAAAGAGCTTCTGAAGGACTTCAAGTACCGGTCTTCCACCCGCTTTCAGAAGCTCCGCTGTAATTCCATCCTCGCCTGGGGCCTTGCCGTTTTTAAGGTGCTGGAGAGCCATTCTAATCTCGCTCAGACTGACGTCCGGGATATCTTCGGTATAGTGTCGAATAAGACTCGCTCTTGGATCGTTACTCACACTTGCGTGTGGCTCCAACGATGACGTGTACAGCTGCCCATAGAACCTCTCAATCTCACTCAAAATCTCAGGTGCCCCGGAAACGATGCTGCCACATTCGGTCTTCAGCTTTGACAGTTGGCTCTTCCTGGCAGACAGATCTCTGGCAAAGACTTTGGAGCCTTGGTTCCGCTCGATCGCTTCTTCAACACGAGCTGTATTGAAGTTGCGTAAGTCTCGCCGTATGCATTTGGAGATCTGTCTGTTCAGTTGCCTGTATGCTGTCAAATCTGTTGAAGAATGTAGCCTCATCTCCCGTCTAACAGCCATGAGATTAAGAGTGTGATCGGAGAGTTTTTGTGTTCTTCTGCGGTGGGTCTTGCAGAACTTAGCTCTGACCGCATGGACAGTTTCCACGAGCTTGTCATTCATATCGTCCACTTCATTGCAGTCTTCTAGGCACTGAAAACGGTTTTGTAACTCGAGCTGAAAGGTTTCGGGACTTTGGATTAGAGCACGAGGGGGACGGAGCGTTGACTTCATCAGACGAGACCTCTCCAACTTAACATTTAGGTTCAGTGTGCCTCTAACCATTCGGTGATCGCTGCCGGTTTTCACCCTCGCGATCACTGAGACATCACTGAACAGTTGTCGTCTGGTCGTCATAATGAAGTCAATCTCATTTTTGTCGAACCGTCGGGGCTCGACCAGGTCCACTTCCTGTGGGGCCGCTTCTTGAAGAAAGAGTTCATCATAAAGAGTCCCTCTTTCTCCATGAAGTCGGCCAGCTGCTGGCCCCTTGGGTTCCGTTGCCCTATTCCAAATTTCCCTACTTTCAGCTCACCGTTCTCTCTTGTGCCTAGTTTTGCATTGACTCCTGTTTACGTTGTCAAAATTAAAAAAAAAACTGTCATTGCATAATACACGTTATATATGTTCTGTTATGATACATGCTGATCCGAATACAGAAAATAAAAAAAGTATAAGATTTCGATTGGCTCACAGCCTCAACGGATACAATGACGTCACAACCAATCACAAGTCAATACGTGGCAAAAAAAAATGCAACTTCTCTATTATTCTGTACAATATTTACGTTAATCAAAATAATCACTATCGTCTGTGATTAAAATTACCAGCATATGCCAAAGGGAATTAAGGCGACGCACCGGGGAGTATTAAGGGAGTCACACGGTAACTGCCTTACCTCTCTATATTTCAGGCTGAGGATGTAATTACAGTAAATCCTATTAATCTCATAGAGGAAAATCTCTGATAACGTTGCTCGGTTATTTAAACGTTAACCTTACTAGTACACAAATAGAACTTGATTTTCTACGTACATTTTATTTATAATCAAGGCCATGTATTTGGTACTAAGCTGTAATACATGGCTTATGTGTTAATACTTTTATCTTTTCAGAAATATCGTGTGATTTCACATTGCCAAGGAAATACGATGCGAAAAAAATTCTTACTTATTTTAGCTTTTCCGTTTTTATTCCGTAAATATTTTTTTAAGTTAAGTGACAAATCAGCTAACAGTGCTCCCGATGGTGAGCGTCTAGTGCAGCCCATGAACAGCTGTAACCAACTTCAATAAGAATGGGGGCTACTGATGTGTTGTCACCTCTGAGGACTAAGATGGAAAGACTCACAGACTGTTATTATCCTGACTCTTTATAATCTTCAGATCGGAACATAGGAAGTGCTGGCACAGCTGTTTGACAGCAGACACAAGTAAAAGGGTGGTTCTTGCCCAGACGGACTACACATGGTATAATATTGAGTATTGAGTAGTAATTATACAAAAGAGTGACTTTCAATTAGCATTATTTATAATCTATATTGAATAAAAATGTTTCTGTTTCTGTTTCTATTATATACGCTTGACATAAAGTAGCAGTGTAGGATAATCTAGTACACACAATTTCGTCCTTTGAGTGTCGTAAAAAAGACTATGCAAAAGGCAACTTATAACCTCTGATAGTTGTTGATATACCGTCTCATTATACTCTATATAAGATTAAAAAACTGGCAACGGCAAACATCATTAAATGTGCGAGATATCAGGTGAACGCCAATTCACCTGCTAAACGTGACGATTAAAATAAATCCAACTGTATTCGGGCTTTGAGTACATTATTAAAATTAAAAATAGGACAAGTTGAATCTAATTGTACTTACTGTTGAAACAATTTACGTTTGAATCTAATTGTACTTATTGTTGACACTATATACGTTTCTAGTTGTAACAGAAACCAGAAACGTAAATAGCTTCAAAGAAACATTGAAGTTATTAAACAGATCTTTTTTATAAAATTATGTATATCTATGTGCTCTTATCTTCTCATTTAAAGTGTACCTAAATTCAGTATTTGAAAGCTTTAATATAACCTTAACACATTCTAATCCCTTATAAATAAATATAAACGCAAAGGTTGAATCTGGGACGACAGATTGAGTCAACCATTTTGTTATGCGAAGTGCGACGTCAAAATGGTGGTGCGTGTTGAGAATCTCATTAAAGGCGTCGCTGTTTTAATTGCAACAGGCACTCAAGCGGGTTAAGGTTTCATTTCTTTAAAAAAAATCGCGTTTGAAATTTAAACTACATAGCAGTGATATAAAATCAAATTAAGCACATATCGCATTGCAAGAGAATTTTGCCCTGGGTTTCGTTTTGGTTGCGTTTTATAGAATCTCAATACGCCAAGTAAAAGCAAACCAGCAAAGGAATTTTCATACCCACTGCAGGATCATGAAGTGTTTTTTTAGTCTTACCTGAAATAAAAAAAAGAATTTGAGTTATATGTATTTTTTAATAAAAAAGTATTTCTAAAGCACACATTCCGTTAACATACATTAAAAAAAATCAAAAGTGGCGGTCAAAGAATATCAACTAACCCACATCGTCCCGTGGCAAAAGTCCACAATGGAAAGCTGAAACAAGAGATGGGCATCATCTGTCTAATAACAATTGAAAATAATAAAAAACTGTGGTTTCCAACCCGCATACCAAGCGTAACAACTATGGCAAATTCCATTCTATGAGGCAATCTGTGGGGGAGGCGTTTGTTCAGCTGTGGATTTTAAAAGACTGAAATAAAATGGAATAACATTACAAAAATATCTTAATTCTTATTTGAAAATGATTATAAATAGGTCATGCATCTGTTATAAGAATGAAATTGGATCGCCGCTTGGTGACGACGTAAGAGAATTCATCGTTCATTATCGTCCGCTCGGTTTTGTAAGATGCGACTTAGGGAGAAGGCAGAAAGATTTAATAGTCTCGAAGTGTTTTTAGTAGACGTAAAGTGTCAAGAACGGTGACAAGAAACAGCGTAAAAATTGCATCACATCTGGTGCTCGCTATTCGCTCATCCTAGAGCTTACACCTTTCTAAAAGGCCGGCAACGCATCAGCAATTCCCCTGGTGTTGCGGTTGTCCATCGGCGGCGGTAATCATTTACCATCAGGTGAGCCGCATGCTCGTTTGCCCTCTCTTCTATATATATAAATCCTTCTTCAAAGCGCGGTGATGGAAAATCCTCCCACCTATAGGAGAGGCTCAAGGCCACCAGCCATGACACCAGAAAAACTTGTAAGCTTTAATAAAAGAATCGGGTATAAACGAATACATTATGTCACAACTTTTCGAGCGACATCATTGATAGTCAGCGCGTCCCTTTAATAATCGATGGAGTGCGCCCTTAAATCGAGTACTAAACAAAAGAAGGGACATTCATGTTCATAAAGTTCGCCATCTCGATACCACTGAACCTCTCTTGAGTCGATGCCACAACGATATTTTTAAATGACCCAGTTTCTTCGGGTACTCTAAACGGGTATTTGTTTTTAAAATGTAGAATAAGTCAGTAAGAAAGTCCCTACTTGTACATTCATATTTGCCTACGAAGACCATCTTTTTTATAGAATCCGTAAAAGTATTTTTATTTTTAAATTAATACAATAACACCATAGTTAATAAAGTTAGTAATACTGAATTTGAAAATAATCTGGAATAATAGCTCAGATGGTTAGCGCTTACTGTAAACTTCACAGTACTCAAGCAACCCGGGTTCGATCCCCGCCGGCACCAATGAAATTGTTAATTGCAATTTTAAGTGCTGATTTACCACGTGCTCGGCGGTGAAGGAAAACATCGTGAGGAAACCTGCATGTTTGAGAAATAAAAAAATATTTCGAATACATGTGAAGTTCGCCAAGATGCATAGGGGCGGCCCGGCGGACACTTCCTTGCCCTAAAACCCTCTCAGAAATGAGAGGAGGCCTGTGCCCAGCAGTGGGACGTAAATAGCCTGCAAGTTTACTTTTGAATAATTCACTTTGTGCAAATTAATCATACTAATCATTACAGCCCATCAAAAGTCGGCCGTTGATTGCATAGGCATATTTTTTTTAATAGAATAAGGGTTACAAACGAGCACACAGTCCACCTGATAGTAAGTGGATGCTGTGGTCCATGAACATCTACATTTATCCTCAATTAAGAATCAATATGCAAATGTGTTGTCACCCCTGAAGACTGAGATGGATTGCTCCATTTCCAGTAAAAAGGGTCTCCGGTTCTCTACACTTACCATACGAAACACAGCAAAATTAAGCTGCTATTTTACGCTGGTATTCTGTGAGAGCGTGGTTCCCGGTCGTGCCGACCCATCCGTGCTACAACTATACTACTAATAGCTGCAGCATAGCGGATTCAAACCCGCGGCAGCCAGCGCACGCCACGGAGCCGTCAACCGTTTTTAACATCGTATTGCGATTTTTCCCATATTAAAGACTAAAAATGTTAGCATATCTATGTTTCTTCAATCAGATGTCAGATGGTGCCAACTAAAATTAAGCGCGTAGTAGGTACCTTCCGAAAGTCAACGGAAGCTTATCGTTTTGATTACTATTGAATCTGGAGCTGTAGTCTAAATTAGTTAGGCGAACACCACTTTCGCCTGTTGAGATAAAATATGAATTTCGAATACATTTACAATACTGTCTGTAATACATGTACAATACATGTACAATTTAATCTCGTGAGATTGTCAGGTAAAGAATGCAATGGAATGTAGTATGCGACAGGCAACTAGGAGCGGCCTCCAAGTACATCTTATCAACAAATATTTTAAAATTCACTGATGGACTTTGCGTATCCAAGTATGAGCCAACTAGACAATGTTTCTTGGAAGATTTACTCATACTTACATCGAGCGGACTAATTATCGTAGTGTGGTTTAAACAATGGCTTTTAACGGCTCGGTGGCGCAACGATTTAGCGGTGAGAAACCGCGGGTTCGAATACCGCACGGCAGAAGTATTTGTATGGCCTACATGTTATTGTTCCGGGTCCTTAAGCAATTTATGTTTGTAAATTGCCTCCACTATACGGAAGATAATTCTAGTGTGGGATTAACGTTTTTTCTTCATACGAAGAAAGAAGTAAGCTTGGAATAAGAATTATTGGAGGAAATTTTTCTATATCTCTCGTTCACCAGAGCGTAATCCAATCATCAACGTACACCATATGCCTGTGAGATTAACTTTCTGTTTCCTCCGAAGGTCTGACAAGACGACATATTTCCCCTTAGAGAAGCATGTTATTTTCGTTCGAGCGTGCCGCGAACAGAACGCACACTTAGTAGAATACACTTAAGAGCTAAAATCGAAAGTTCAAACGGATAATATAGCTTTTGTGATATAGGCACGTATGATACAAGAGAACAACTAGAAAGAAATCATAAAGCCTAAAATGGTCGTAAATAAATAGTCTGTCCGAAAAATAACATCGCTCAAACAGAATACGCAAACTAAAGACAGCGCAACCTTAGTCCTCGGGGGTTATTTCTGGGTACTACGGTGGAAGTTATTACTTTTTAAAATTTTGTCTTGATTCACCTACGTGAGTATGGATTAAAGAGATATAACGACATCAGTGTATCATAATTACGTATATATAGATACTAGCTGACCAGGCAGACGTTGTTCTGCCCTTTACGACGACCCTTTCTATGAAAAAATCCTTAAATTCGCAATAAAAAATATTGAAGGTCACTTATGGGGATAAAAAGTATCCTATCTCTCAAGTTGGACCAAACTGCACACAGTGTGCAAAATTTCATTGAAATCAGTTCAGTAGTTTAGGAGTTCATCGCGGACAAACAACGTGATACGTAATTATTATATATAAAGATGATAAACATAATCGTATGATTTGTATGATTTTAACAGTGGTAGAGCCAGGCGGCAGCTTTTGCTGTCGCATGGATGGGCCGACTCGAACCGGGATGGTACCACGACCTCACAGAATACCAGCGTGAAGTAGAGGTTTACCTCTGCGTTTCGCTTGGTGAGTGCAGGTGGACGGAGGCCCTTTTTACTGGAAATGAGGCATTCCATCCTAGTCCTCACGGGTGAAAACGCATCTGCATTTTGATCTGTAACAGAGGATAGATGTAGATGTCTATGGGCCGCAGTAACCACTTACCATCAGGTGGACTGTGTGCTCGTTTTTCACCCTAATCCTATAAAAAAAAATACAAGTAAGACTGAAAAACCGGCCATGCTGATCGTAAGTGGATGCTGTGGCCGATAAATACTTACATCTTTCATTGATTAAAATTCAACATACAGGTTGTGTTGTCACTGTAAAAGGGGTCCCGCTTCGGTAAGATCACCATATGAAACACATCAACATTATATTGCTATTTTACGTGGGTACTCTGTGAGAGCGTGGACCTTCTACGGTCTAGCTGACCTATTTGTGTCGCGGCAATAATGCTGGTGGGCTTCTACCATCAAAAATAAACCTAGTTCTCAAAGGGGATGTAACAACTTCTCCAAATGCTAATGCCAATAAACCAATAAACTTTTTACATACTTGTATTATATACTATATTTTTATATAATTCAATATGAATTTTGCCTTGTACAACAATATGTTATTTTTACTTATAACTTTATTACCGATAGCTAGGCGAAGAAAGGAGAATGGGATTTTTGGGCCTGAAGTTAACTAATTGGTTTATACTTTAAAAAATCGGCTATATTTTTCTAAAGTTAAATACAAAATACTAGCTCATTTTACAATCTAGATTTCGAAAAAACAATAAAATAATAAATTAGTTAGAAAGTCGATTGTATTGATGCAATCGATTTTATATTTATTCGGATCCAAAAAAATTAAATGATAAAGGTGATATATTGATATGACATATTCATTTGGAAATAAAGTATATTATTATTCGCATAAGAAAAAAATAAATAAACATTTTATGGAAATAAATCGATTATCATAAAGAATACACTTGTGAAATTCTCTTTTCTGTACACTACCTACCACTAGTAATTTCTATTAGTTTGTTTTGACAGTCCAAACTTCAAAACTATTCACGTAAAAGAAAAAAGAAAAAGGCCAATTTTCGATTTGATTTGAAACGAGTGCAATATAATCGATTCTCGAATAAATCCAGCGTTTTAATATCTATTTTTAATTATTTATCTGTGTTAACTAGGCAGATAAAAAACATATCTATAAAATAATAGGAAAAAATACAAAGTATCAACATGCCAACAAATAACAGTAACAACAATAATTCAAGTAATCGATCTCATATCGATATTTATAATATTCATTTCAATTAGTTGCTGTTGTTTTAATTTTCGTTAATCGTTTCACTATTTTGTTTCCTAGATAACCACAGCTTTTCTTTGGTGATTTTATACTAATCCGGCTTTTATCTCTTTAAGTAATTATAGTGAAAAATAACCTGTTACAGTGTTATTACAGTGAAAATTCGCCTGTTACAGTGTAGGTAATACATAAAATCACTTTTATTTATTCTTCAATAACTCAGCTCCTAGATCGACAAATCCAACCAGATTTTCAGGTATGAATTGTTTTTATATAAGCTTTCAAATGGTCCGACTTTCATCTTGTTAACATCTGGGCCCAAAAATGTATGGAGATGTCTCCTTCTCCTTTATTGTCAACCGTTTTTTTTGATGCAACGGTAAAAAAGCAAATATTTTTTGTTTAGATCGGATAAAAATATATGATGAAATTTCATAAATATTCTTGATTATTTTATGTTTCAAAACACGATTTTTACAATTAAATAAGTAGTTTGAGCGCACTTAGTTATTTTATCCACGTGAAATAGTGAAAAATTATTGTTAAGCACTGACCTCTATATATTATATTGTTAAGCTTGATATTTGAAGTGTATTAGCTTGGTAAAAATAAACGAAGTGTCATTAAAAATACTACCTTTTTCCTTTAAAAGTCTATGCTTTAATGCCAACGTCATTTTCTGTCACGCTTGCAACTTAAAGCCGCCAAACAGTGCCCCAATTTGATTAAGAGAGGGTAAAAGGGTTAGGTGACGTGACACATATCTTCATGATGATGAAATTAAATATATAAAAATGTTTTTGTTACATTTCTGTTATTTCTTTTTTGGAATAAATACTAATAAGAAAAGAGCACAGTATAAAGATGCACGTATGCAATGTACACCAATACAATGAGCAGCTTTTTTCATAGAATAAGGGTGACTAATGAGCACACAGTCCACCTGGTGGTAAGTGGATACTGTGGCCCATAGACATCTACATTATTCCTCGATTAAGAATCAAAATTCAGATTCGTTGTCACACCGAGTACTAAGACAAAATGCCTTGTATCCGGTAAAGAGGGTATTCGGTTCTCTTCACTCACCATACGAAACACAGCAGCATTAAGCTGCTATTTTACGCTGGTATTCTGTGAGAGTTTGGACCTACCCCAGTCGAACCGAACCATACGTGCTACAACCATAATATACTGTCCCTAACACATATAAATGTCATTGAGTTACTTTGCATTTAAGGCCAATGGTCACTTATAAAAATTTGCATCTAACGAGCATATCAGAAGATGACCTGATCTATATCTTTGACCTATTAACATTCTCCAACATGTAGATGAGATGAGGTGTGAGAACAAAAGGCGAACGACAAAAGATGGCGATAGCCTTGCATCAAGTGTACGGTAAGCGGTCGCTACGTTGATATTTAACTTTTTATATATCAGTTTGTGTAGAGATGTAGAGTCGATATCTGCATAAAAAATTTATGAGAGCAAGTTTTAATTTGCCTTCATTCTTGAAATAATATACGCATGATATATTTTAATAGAATAAGGGCGATAAACGAGCACACAGTCCACCTGATGATAAGTGGATAATGTGGCCCATAGACATCTACATTTATCCTCCGATGTCATCCTTGAGGACTAAGATGGAATGTCTCTTATTGTAGTAAAAAGGGTTTGCGGTTCGCTACATCCTCCATACGAAACACAGCAGCATTGAGCTACTGTTTTACGCTGGTATCCTGCGTGCCCCTCCCCCGGTCGTCCAACCCATTCGTGTTAGACCCATAACATAGCTGCATCATGGCTCTACTACGTTGATAAAATATTAATTTATTGATGATTTCTCATATTTACGCGAACACGACACATTTAAATAAAACTAATTTTACGGATTTTATCGCGTATATTAACTTATTTTACATTCCCGACGTTTCAAGCACTTTACAGCACCCATGGTCACGGGGGGTCTGAGGTGTATGACGTCCCAATGTCATAGTTAACCACGGCTACCTCCAGATTAAAAATTATTAATTTTTGTTCCGATCTACGCAGTATGAACTTACAGTATCATGAAGTCTTGCAGTTGTATGCTTGGGTTGGGATTTAATTTTAATTTTATTAATTATGGGATCCCAAGCAGATGGTAGCACCCAGCCATCTTCTCTATTGAAATTAGGATGTTTCTTGATTTCAATAGCCTCGCGAATCATCCTTGGAAGGAATCGGTGTTCTTTAGCGAGGATTTGTGGTCTATCAAATCTAATGTAGTGACGGGGGCGATCCTGTACGTGTTCACAGACTGTGACCATGGGTGCTGTAAAGTGCTTGAAACGTCGGGAATGTAAAATAAGTTAATATACGTGATAAAATCCGTAAAATTAGTTTTATTTAAATTAATTTATTGATTTAGATAAACGTAAATTACATTTGCATGTTTTTAAATTCCGGAATAATTCTTGAACCATATTGTTTTTTACCTTTTTTACCAAAAGATCGTTAGGAATATTTAAATAATATACACATACTTATTGTAATATATTTATTTAAAAATTATCATAAATATTGTAAAATAGAGTAAATAAAGACTGAAAGCAGCAAACGTTTCAGATGGCGAGTGGAGACAACCGAAGACCTTTTAACTGGAAACGAGGCATTCCATCTTAGTCCTCAGGATTGAAAACGCATCAGTATTATGTTCCTTAATCGAGTATAGATGCTGATGTTTATTCTATATGGGCCATAGCAAGTAAATAATGCTGTGATTTTACCGTCAAGTGGACTGTACTCTTTTGACACCCTCATGCTATAAAAAATGGGGATTTAAGTTAAATGGCGCCCTAACTCAAGCCTGATATTTCATCATTTTATTTTATGGAATGGAAACATTAAAAAATAATTCTACTCGTAAAATGAAAGGAAAGGATAATATAAAAAAAAACTAAATTATAAAAAAGGTTATTATTATATCAGAACAAATGGTAAAATTAAAAATTTTGTACAACCGACTTCAATATAAATAAAATGGGAACATCATCAATGCAGACGAAATCAATTATACGCATTATTAAGGACAACTCAAAAACTACTGGTCAGATCTTAATCAAATTTATATGGAACCACTTGAAAAGCACCAGCCTTCTAATAAATATATTTATTAAAAAAAAAAGAAAGGGGAATAAAACTTGTATAATTCAAAAAGTACTGTGCCATAAATGTGATCTATTTATGTCTATCTGTGACTGCGACCATCTATGACTAGTATCACATTAATAAAGATTTCAGTTGGTAAGTAAGCTATCATAATATTAAAGAAAGCGAATTAATATATTTTACATTAAGTTGACGTGAATTTATATTATTTTTAATCAAATAGGTTAAATCTTTTCGCAATATTTTCATGAAAATTGTTTCGTTATTGAATGCACGATAAGGTAAGGGTGCTTTATGAGCAACGTCTACCTACGCTTTTTTAATTTTTATCTACCATATAAATGCCTTCATTCTTGAAATTAAAATAATTTATACGTGGTAGAGCCATGCTACAGTTATATCAGTAGTACAGTTGTGGCACGAATGGGTCGGCTCAATCGGGGAAGGACCACGCTCTCACAGAATACCAGCGTAAAATAGCAGCTTAATGATACTGTGTTTCGTATGGTGACTGTAGAGAACCGGAGACCCTTTTTATTGGAAAATCTATATTAGTCCTCACAGCTGACAACGCAACTGCATTTTGATTCGCAAACGAGGATAGATGTAGATGTCTGTGTGCTCGCTTGTCATCCTTATCCTAAGAAAATGCTCAAATGACGCTTTTGACTTTAATTTCAAAATGTTTTATTTTTATATCTTTATTTTTTTAGGGTTGCGTACCTCAAAAGGAAATAACGGAACCCTTATAGGATCACTTTGTTGTCCGTCTGTCTGTCTGTCTGTCAAGACCCTTTTTCTCAGGAATGCGTGGAGGTATCAAGCTGAAATTCATATCAAATACTCAAGTCTACTGTCCCTTGAAGCTGTGAAAAAATCAAACTTCTAAGCCAACGCCATCAAAAGATACAGCCGTTTATGTCGCAAATTTTCGACATTCGCAAGGGAATCAAAACCTACAGGGTACTTCCCGTGAATTCAGAATCTTAAAATTTGGTACGAAGTAACGTATTATAGCACAAATAAAGGAAAAATTGCTAAAAGCATAAATTTTTAGTTACATCATATAATAAAAATATTTTTAATACTTTTAGACTTATATACCTACGTATTTGTTCGGAACCCTCGGTGCGCGAGTCCGACTCGCACTTGGCCGGTTTTTTTTCTAAAGTAAACAACTTTTTTTCTCTTTCTCCTTAGGAGTACCTCATACGTAATAGCAAAAACGATGCACTACTGCTGTGTTCTAGTTTCAAGAGTTTTTTAGTTATTTACAGGCTGTGAGGAATTTCATCCTCTTCATAGTTCTTAGGGCTGACATATGTACATCTTTAAATATTAATTTTAGATTTAGTTATAAAACTCTCAGTCTCATTTTCATGCATCAAATTATTCACAAAATTTTGCTTCTTTGCAAAATATTTTAATTCAATATTTTAATATTTTAACAAATCTACAAGGAATTAAAATCCCAATTGTTAGTGCCGCTCCAATGAGTCACATTATTCCATCTGAATTATGAACTGCGTACCGCCATTTTGAAATCGCATTTGACGAACCAAAAATATTCTAGTTGATTATATATATATATATATATATATTTAGTAAAGGGTGACAAACGAGCACACAGTTCACCTGATGGTAAGTGGTTGCTGCGGTCCATAGACATCTACATCTATCCTCGTTTGCGAATCAAAATGCAGATGCGTTGTCATCCATGAGGACTAACATGGAATGCCTCATTTCCAGTAAAACGGGTCTCCGGTTCTCTACACTCACCATACGAAACACAGCAGCGTCAAGCTGCTATTTCACGCTGGTATTCTGTGAGAGCGTGGTCCTTCCCCGGTCGAGCCGACCCATTCGTGCTACAACTATACCACTAATATAGCTGCAGCATGGCTCTACAACGTTGATTTTATTTTTACAAAATAACAGTACACTTGCTACTTGAACTACTTGCTACTTACATAAAACAAGTACCTTTGGCCCATTCAAAACGACATTTCTCAACAACAATCAGTGGTTTTGTTGACAAAGTGTAAATTACACTACGGAGGGATAGTGTAATGTTATTGCATACCTTAAGCGAAAGCGCAAGGTACTACTATCGCCTAAAAATTAAAATTCCAACATTTTATGGAATAAAATCGTATCTAGTAATCATATTATACATATAAATGACATAAAAAGCACATTGTTAGAAAGATAAATGATTGTTGAACTTATTAATAATTTTTTTAAATCGATTAATTGCTATTTTTAAATAAAAAAAGGGTTTTAGTGACTTATGGTGTGGATTTATCATGTCCCTGTGGCTTGTAAACACTATAACTTTTGAAAATATCAATTGTTTAACTCAATCTATTTTTTAATCTCTTCATCTATCACGTGGGAAGCCACTGAATGTAAATGGCAGTGTAATTTTGTTTTGTTTAGCTATAATTAATTTTTTTCGGATCCAAAATGGCGAAATTTCGTTGATTTGGTAGCCTCGTATATAAATTATTTCTGTAAATGGGGAGCAAAAGCCACAAAGTAGTTTAGTTCACAGAGTACCTTTGTATTAAGTTTAGTTCGGCTTCAGTCGCCGTCGTGAGTGGACATTGTATCGGTTGTTTTCAGCTGCTCAAAAAGATCGCT
The DNA here is from genome assembly GCA_033319125.1 of Parnassius glacialis. NCBI lineage: Eukaryota > Metazoa > Arthropoda > Insecta > Lepidoptera > Papilionidae > Parnassius > Parnassius glacialis. The sequence continues at coordinate 37,316,176 of JAVANC010000019.1, read as the reverse complement.
GTACAAATACACAATATTCGAATAACCAAATTTCTTAAATACTTGATTATAATAATAATAAGAGATTTTTTTATTACAATATTAAAAAGCACAGAATAAATAATAGTAGTACGTACTAAAAGTAAGTAGTATATTTTTTTTTGACATGGGTGACATTTTCATGCTTTTCGAGGGTGTCGAAACCGATAGGGTTGTCGAAATGTAAATCCAAGATAGCGGCCGCATTAGGTATCAATTTTTTCATCATGGGTGTCATTTTCATGGTTTTCGAGGGTGCTGAAGCCGATAGGGTTGTCGAAATGTAAATCCAAGATGGCGGCCGCATTAGGTATCAATTTTTTCATCATGGGTGCCATTTTCAAGGTTTTTGAGGGTGCTGAAGCCGATAGTGCTGTCGAAATGTAAATCCAAGGTGGCGGCTGCAATAGGTATAAAATTTTTCATCATGGGTGTCATTTTCATGGTTTTCGAGGGTGTTGAAACCGATAGTGCTGTCGAAATGTAAATCCAAGGTGGCGGCTGCAATGGGTATCAATTTTTTATCATGGGTGTCATTTTCATGGTTTTCGAGAGAGTTGAAGCCGATAGGGTTGTCGAAATGTAAATCCAAGGTGGCGGCTGCAATGGGTATCAATTTTTTCATCATGGGTGTCATTTTCATGGGTTTCGAGGGTGTTGAAGCCGATAGTGCTGTCGAAATGTAAATCCAAGATGGCGGCTGAAGTAGGTACCAATTTTTTTATCATGGGTGTCATTTTCATGGTTTTCGAGGGTGTTGAAGCCGATAGTGCTAATGAAATGTAAATCCAAGATAACGGCTGCAATAGGTATAAATTTTTTCATCATTGGTGTCATTTTCATGGTTTTCGGGGGTGCTGATGCCGATAGTGCTGTCGAAATATAAATCCAAGATGGCGGCTGCAATAGATATCAAGTTTTTCATCTTGGGTGTCATTTTCATGGTTTTCGAGGGTGTTGAATCCGATAGTGCTGTCGAAATGTAAATCCATGATGGCGGCTGAAGTAGGTACCAACTTTTTCATCTTGGGTGTCATTTTCATGGTTTTCAAGAGTGTTGAAGCCGATAGTGCTGTCGAAATGTAAATTCAAGATGGCGGCTGCAATAGGTATCAATTTTTTCATCATGGGTGTCATTTTCATGGTTTCGAGGGTGTTGAAGCCGATAGTGCTGTCAAAATGTAAATCCAAGATGGCGGCTGCGAAATATATCAACTTTTTCATCTTGGGTGTCATTTTCATGGTTTTCGAGGGTGTTGAAACCGATAGTGCTGTCGAAATGTAAATCCAAGATGGCGGCTGCAATAGGTATCAATTTTTTCATCATGGGTGGCATTTTCATGGTTTTCGAGAGAGTTGAAGCCGATAGGGTTGTCGAAATGTAAATCCAAGGTGGCGGCTGCAATGGGTATCAATTTTTTTATCAGGGGTGTCATTTTCATGGGTTTCGAGGGTGTTGAAGCCGATAGTGCTGTCGAAATGTAAATCCAAGATGGCGGCTGAAGTAGGTACCAATTTTTTCATCATGGGTGTCATTTTAATGGTTTTTGAGGGTGCTGAAGCCGATAGTGCAGTCGAAATGTAAATCCAAGATGGCGGCTGCAATAGGTATCAATTTTTTCATCATGGGTGCCATTTTCATGGTTTTCGAGGGTGTTGAAGCCGATAGTGCTGTCGAAATGTATTTAAACTACTTTAAAAATTCCGTATAATCATGTTATACGTAATTTTTTTAATGCGCTTAAGGTATGCCCAATTGGATTTACCAATATATTTTTAGTTTGTTTAATTTTTTATTTTGATATACTTATACTTGATGTTTGTCATGTATATGTCATCGGTTGGCAGTTATTATGATTATTCAGTCTGTTTCCAAATGCAAGGTGATTTGCTAATTTGTTAGTGTAACCACTACGGATTTGTTTCTTTGTCTAAAATATGCTGCTGCTGATGTTACTTGAACGGCGATTTCCTGTTTTTGAAAAAGTTCACTGAAATCATAGTTAAAAATTGTCAACTTAATTCTACGTTAGGGCTACGAAAAATAAATTGTAATCGGCGTTCGAATCGCCATTTTGGGTTGCATGAAGTTTTACAAAATGGCGAAGAATTTTACAATACTTGTCTTCGGCATGTCACCAAATATTGTGAAATGGCGAAATATAAAATTTTGCAAGATGAATACAATAAAATATATATCTAATTCTTATCTAATTAGTTCAAGAATGTATTATTTATAACATTTTTAGATTTACGAAATAAATTAAATAAGGTTTTTTATATTTAAATAACGTTCGATCTTGCTTTTGAAGAATTAAAATATTGCATCATAAAACGCTAACCATTTTCTACCACCCTTATAAAAGGTTCCGTTGTATTATTGATAAACAAGTTCTGATACATTCGCGCCATTTATATTATCGCCGTGTGATAACGGCGAAGAAGCTATTACCCCATTTCACCTCGTGAGGCTAAGTAGCTGCTTAGAGATAACCAAGATCTCATGGCCTCCGATAGATGACGTTATAACCAACTCGTATTTCTTTTTAAGTACAAAATCATTTTATACGTGGTAGAGCCACGTTGCAGCTATATTATGGTTGTAGCACGAGTTGGTCGGCTCTACCAGGGAAAGACGACGCTCTCACAGAATACCAGCGTAAAATAGCAGCTTAATACTGCTGTGGTTTTTATTGTTTGTGTAGACAACCGTACACCCTTTTCACTGAAAATGAGGCATTTCATCTTAGTTTTAATTCTTAATCAAGGATAGATGTAGATGTACATGGGCTGCAACGTCTACATACGATCAGGTGGAATTTGTGCTCTTTAAAAAAAATCTATATATTAAGATCTAGATCAAGATCAAGATCTCTAGAAAGGCTAGAGAGGTCTGGTTCTGATATCTCTTCACTGACTGCTTCAGATAAAAGGTGAGGCTTAATTCACAATGCGCAATATTTTTGCATTTTATTTTAAAGACTCCAATTTGCTAATGTATCTCTTTAACAACATAAAACTCAGGTGCGTAGATAAGATAAAATGCTTGAATAATTTTCATGATGTAGAAGTTATAACGTTAATGTAATTTCGCTAGTTTCGACGTAGGTTAACTTAATTTGTTTAAAAGTCGCGACGTTTTTGTGACGGGAAAACTAAAAACACATAACGTAGACTAACAATTAACCCTTTAATAAATGTAACAACTAGAAAAAACACACAATAGTATTTTTTAAGTTATAGTCATATGTAAAACTAAATTTGTGGTAAATTTGGCATATACGGAAATTATGTTAAGTAAGTCGCTCTTGCTTTTGAATGTAGGTTCTAAATGGCCTAAATCTAAATGGTAGGTTCGAAACGTAAAGATCTATTCCAAAAACTAAAAAGAACAAAATATTTTAATATAAAAGAAGCACATAGATGGCGGTGTTAAGACAAAGTGTATCGAAGAATTATACCTGATACAGCAGGTCAATGCTGCTGTGTTTCATATAGGAGACATTCCATCTTAATCCTCAGGGATGTCAAAGAATCTGCATTTTGATTCATAATTGAAGATAGATGTAGATGTCTATGTGCCACAGTATCCACTTACCATCAGGTGAGCTGTGTGCTCGTTTGTCACCCTTATTCTATGAAAAAATTAAAGCCACGACTTCAGAAGCTATTACGTGGAAATCTTTTTATTATTTTAGGTAATTTAAGTCGGTTTTTAGAATTTAATATTTTAACACTGTATATATATATAGCTCAAGGTTACTTGTTATTTTAAAAATTTATACCCCATTTTTTCATTTTCTTAGTTTTTCTTAATATTTTACCACAGTTAAAGGATAACCTGTTTAATAAAAGAAGAATTATTTAAATCGCCATAGTACTTCCGAACAATCGGTGAAAAAACGTAAAAAAACACATGCGCGTCGACTATAACTCCTCCGTAAAATTTCTTTTTTTTTTATAGGATAGGGTGACAAACGAGCACAGTCCACCTGATGGTAAGTGGTTGCTGTGGCCCATAGACATCTACATCTATCCTCGTTTGCGAATCAAAATGCAGATGCGTTGTCACGTGAGGACTAAGATGGAATGCCTCTTTTCCAGTAAAAAGGGTCTCTGGTTCTCTACACTCACCATACAAAACACAGCAGTATTAAGCTGCTATTTAGCGCCGATATTCTGTAAGAGCGTGGTCTTTCCCCGGTCGAGCCGACCCATTCGTGCTACAACTATACTATTAATATAGCTTCAGCATGGCTGTACCACGTATTAAATATATTATGTGTAACATAAAAACTCATTTAGCAATACAACATCGTTAACAAAATAATGAGAGCGATGCCCTTTTTGATGAAGAACGCAGACAATTAATGGGGAATCAGATTACTTTGCGTTATTTTCCTTCATTACCGAGGACGTTGTTAATCGGAACGTAAAATTGACAATTTCAGTTGTATTGGATTGAATTTGGATTGCTCACGTACTATGACACTTACGCCGTTTCTTATTTGAACGGTGACATAGTGATGCAACGTTCGACTTATCGATATCTTAGCAATATATATATCTTGTAATCTCGTTATTTATATAGATATTATTTAACGTGGTATGCGATACTTTTTTATTTATTTATTCTTTATTGCATTCTTTAATCTAAAGGAACACAAAGGGCGGACTTAATGCCCTGTGGCATTCTCTACCAGTCAACCCATGGAGTGGTGAGAATTTGAAGTAGATGTAGCAATATAGAATAAAAACAAAACAGAAATGATAATTAATTACTTTATGTATACATTTTACTAATATATATTTTTTTCAATATTTGTAACAATATTGTCGTCAAGTTAAGATGAAGCTCTTATAATTTACCTATTTTATGATTAAATGTCATACATAGAACCCATGCATAGAAAGTTACAATAGCAAGAAATTATAACGAACAAATATCTATCGTGCATGACAGCAGCGTGAGAAGTGTGAGACTTCTGATACTGCTATCGTCTAGCAGCTTACCAAATGTGACGATTAAGGTAAACCCTTCCTAAAATGGGGGAAGTTCAAATCTAACTGTGGACTTTTATGGACTGATGATGATGAAGAAGATTAGTTAATACAAAAAAAAATATCTTAACATGCGTCGCGCGATAAATGACATTGCAAAAATTTGAAGCCACAAGGTGGATGTAACGTATCACTGTCTCGTCTCATCTATTTTTTTATCGAGGTAGGTGTTTTTATGTATGCTGTGGTCCATAGACAGCTCCATGTTTGATAAAGAAATGAAATGCAAATACGTATCACCACTGACGAGTAAGGTGGAATATCTCGTTTCCAGTAAAAAGGGCGTCGGTTTTTGTCCCTCACCACACCGAAACACTACAATATTACGCTTATAATTGACGCTGGTATTCTGTGAGAGTAATCCTTCCCCGGTACGTGCCTACTGCGAGAGGCTCAACAACGTATAATAAACAAGCCATTTTTTATTTTATGTGAGAAACAAACAGCTAAAATAACTAAGATAAATTGTACTTAATAGCTATAGTAAGCCAAATAAAGTCCTACTAATGGAAATAAATGGGAAATACTAACAGAATAATAGTAAATGCAATTCAACGCTCTTTAAATATCTAAGACTAATAGTTGTAAAGTAAGAAAGCTACTAGCCTATATACGTCCCACTGCTGGGTGCAGGCCTCTTCTCACTTCTGAGAGGGCTACGAAGTTTTTTTATAGGATAGGGTGACAAACGAGCACACAGTCCACCTGATGGTAAGTGGTTGCTGTGCCCCATAGACATCTACATCTATCCTCGTTTGCATTGTCACCCATGAGGACTAAGATGGAATGCCTCTCTTCCAGTAAAAAGGGTCTCCGGTTCTCTACACTCACCATACGAAACACAGCAGTGTTAAACTGCTATTTTACCCTGGTATTCTGTGAGAGCGTGGTCCTACCCCGGTCGAGCCGACCCATTCGTGCTACAACTATACTACTAATATAGCTGCAGCATGACTATCACGTGCTAAAACACGTCGAAGTAATAAGCCCACCGGCTTTTGACAGTGCGTGTTAGCGGAACGATTACTTAATTAAGGCTCAACTCATATACCGTGTGTATATTTTTAATAAAAATAATAGTACAAAGACAAAACATTAAATTTTACTAACAAACATAAAAATCTCATTCTGAACTACCAAATAATGCATTATTAAGTATGCGCTTGGTTAACGCAAATCGAAGACAAACTCTTTGACTAACTTGTTGAAATTATTACACGATCGCCAAATAAATTCGTTCCGCCTATTATTTGTAGACTTAAAAGAGACTTAAAAGTGTGTTAAGTCTAAATAGTTTTCGCGGAACAGCTAAGATGTAATTGTGGCAAAAGCTCAGGACAGTTGATAACACTCCGAGCTATCTTTAATAAAAATGTGAATGTGTTATCAAACATTGTACAAATTTTTCTAGCGAAATATATCTACTACATCGAATATGTAGACGATTTATTGATGCATAGATGTTACCTTTAATATATAATAACTTAGTACGAGAACTGCTCTTAAATCACTCACAATCCACGTCGGTAAAATTTTAAATTTTGTACAACTGACTTCAATATAAATAAAATGAGAACATCATTAATGTAATTGAAGTCAATTATATACGCATTATTAAGGATAACCCAAAAACTACTGATTAGATCTTGATCAAATTTATATGGGAGCACATGAGAAGCACGAGATTTCAAATCATCCAAATCGGTTCAGCTAGAAAAAAGTTCTAAGGTAACACATAAAAAATACAGTCGTGACTCCTCCTTTTTTGAAATCGGTTAAAATATTAAAAGGGCACCATGGTAAGGATCAACAGGAATAAGTGAAACCCTCCTTTTATCAAACACGGTGGCAACGTCTCTAGAAAAAACTAAGGCCATAATCTAATATGCATTCGACATGACTTTTCGTGACGTTTGTAGCATCGTTCTCCTACTGACCACTATAGAAACTGTTTTGATACGAGTGCTGAGCACTCGGCAACCAGGTCCAGGTCTCTAAACTTACGTCAGAATTTCTGTAAGTGGAACAAGGATTTTATCCTCTCTGACCAGGGATCCAGGAAATAAGCGATATAAGCAAAATAAGCCGTCATGAAAACTGAGATAATTTTTTTTTATTATTTATTATTAATTAATTACAGACTATTAAAAGTCCATTACTGAACGTAAACCTCCATAGATTGTCTCGTAGGGATATTTTCAATAGTTACAATGACAATTTCCCAATGATATAGGAGTGGGATTGTTCTTCCCCAGGACAGAGGTTTTTTTTCCAACCAATTGTTAATTAAACAAAAGAGTGACTTTCAATAAGTATTATTTATAATCTATATTGTATAAAAAAGTTTCTGTTTCTTGGGTATGTATTTTTACACCACCGATAGCATTACCGTTACAGCCTATTAAAGTCCACTGTTGAATAGAAACCTTCCCTCATAGGGGGGATATCTGCCATAATTGCCAAACTTAGCAAGCGTTTTGCAACCGCAGTATTATTTTTTATTTTTAGTCATCATTAGGAAGACGCTGCTGCCCATCTCCTGATTTGTTTCCGACTGTGGCACTTATGACAACCATGGGATGATATGGGTGTAGTATATATTCTGACACCGCCCTACACGACAAATAAGATAGACAAAATATATTTATTACCTTAATTATAGATGCTTGCCAAATACCTACCTTAATAAATTACGTACAATTAAATACATTTGGTACCCGTGAAAATCGCATAAAAGCTTACGCAATTACGGTAATTGACTTCCGTATGACAATAATGCCAACTGAATACATATGTAGGATAATTAATTTAATTATTAGGGCAAATGTTATGAACTTTTGTAAGGAGTTCCCAGCGAGTTCAAAAACTAAAATAACTTAAATAAATTCAATGTGAACCCGTGATTAATTTTTATAAAACAAACTAAGTCCTCAGAGGTGACAACGCACCTGTAACCTTCTTTATTTAAAGTTTTCTTTGAGTAAAGATTGCAGGTGATGTGCTGCAGTAGCCACTTGCCCAGGTGGATTGTAAGTTTGTTTGTCACTTAATTTTATAGAAAAAGTAACAGGCTTCAAATATTGTACTGCCTGCTGTGTCAAGGGGAAAGTCCGTCGCGTTACACCAATGTGTTTTAGCGGACTTCACATAGTCTCTAACTATTTATAATTCTTCACTGTGAAAATAAACATAATAATCCTATTTGACAGACTTGCAGGCTTAGGCTAAGCTGGCTGCAGCGATTAGGGCTGCGGGTTTGATTTCCGCACGAAACATGTGTTTGGATGACCTACAAATAATTATCCCAGGTCTGGATGTTTATGCAAAGAGGCGACAGTAGCCTTATGGTTAAGGGTGTGGACTGCGAAGCTCGTGAAGTCGTCAACTGCTTCTAGCATAATTAAATACATAAAACATTCATTGGGTTGGTGGTGGAGAATTAATAATATAGCAATTATTCTTTTTACAAATATTTATAAAATATATCTGTAGTAATACGTCTCCGTAGCACAGAAAACAATCCTCCAGTTGTGTTTTTTAAAGATATAACTATCAGAATAAAAAAATAGATTATATAATTTTTTTTATACGTGATAGACGATTTATATCTGGTAGAGTCACGCTGCAACTATATTATGGTTGTAGCACAAATGGATCGGCTCGACTGAGGTAGGACTACGCTCTCGCAAACCAGCATAAAATAGCAGTTTGATGCTACTGTGTTTCGTGTGGCGAGTATAGAGAACCGGAGACCCTTTTTACTTGGAATGAGGCATTCCAGCTTAGTCCTCAGGGGTTACAGTGCATTTATATTTCTTCGTTCTTGGTTAAGGATGGATGTGGATGTCTTTAGGCTACTGCATTAACTTACCATCAGGTGGACTGTTTGCTCGTTTCACCCTTTTTCTGTAAAAAAAATACATTATCAAAACTTTAGGTTACCCGAAGAATAAATCAAATAATGGTCCTAAGCCACATACTGTGTATATGGTCTTCTCCATAATACCAACTCGCTTAATTTTATCAAACATTTCAAAACAATTATACAACAATTTCAACAAAACAATCTATACTACAAGTTTATTTGAAGAGTAATGAATGGGAATCCATTTGAATCGTGTAATATTCTATTGAGAAGAGTGTGGTTTGCAAGATGACGTTGTGACCAGGATTAAGAAAGGAATGCGTCGGTGGTTTGGTCACGTAGTAAGAATAAAAGAGGAAAGAGTGACAAAGCAAATTTATGTTGCAGAGGTGAACGGCAGAGTTGGCCCTAGGCGAAATTTTATCGACCAAATTGGGGATACATTGAAAATGGACCAAATTAAGAATACTTTTAACCGACGAGCGTACATAGGCTGGACTAAAAGTATCGGGAATGGAATATTTCCACTGTTCCTGTCATATTAAAATCTTTTTAATTGAAAACTCCTTGGTTTTAAAAATCGAATACCATTTATTTATTTAAAAAAATATTCTCGGTCTTGTCACAAGGTTTTGTCAAACTTGTTTAGTCGTTGAGAAAATGGAATTGACTCGCGAAAATTCAAGAGCGATGGTTTATTATGACTTTCGAAATGGTTTAACACAAAAACAGTGTGTTGACCGGATGATTTCTGCATTTGGTGATGAAGCCCCATCCAAAACCACAATTTATCGCTGGTTTGCTGAATTTCAACGTGGACGTGTCAAGTTCAGTGATGATCCCCGTTAAGGTCGTCCAAAAATTGCAGTCACCCAAGAAAACGTTGATGCTGTGCGTAAGCTGATTGAGGAAGATCGACATGTGACATACCGCGAAATTCAGGCAACTTTAGACATTGGCATGAGTCAAATACAAATAATCTTGCATGAACAATTAGGTGTAAAACAGTTGTTTTCCCGATGGATACCGCATTCGCTCTGTGAAGAGCAAAAAGCGTCTCACGTTACTTGGTGCGTCAGAACTCTCGAAAGATTTCACGCAGGATCCTCAAATGCTGTATACAATATCGTATCAGGTAATGAATTCTGGAGTCACGAGTTTGAGTGTTCGAAAATGAGTTAAAGCCAACAAAAATTGTTCGTTCACGGAGTGTTGTAAAAAAAATGGTGGCCACGTTTGTCTCCAAAACCGGCCATGTTACGACTATTCCTCTTGAGGGACAAAGAACGGTTAATGCAGAATGGTATGCTAGCATTTGTTTGCCACAGGTCATTTCGGAACTCCGTAAAGGGAACTGCAACCGCCGCATCATCCTCCATCACGACAATGCGAGTTCTCACACCGCACACAGAACAAAAGAGTTTATAGAGCAAGAAAACATAGAATTATTAGACCATCCGCCGTACAGCCCCGACCTAAGCCCTAATGATTTCTATACTTTCCCTAAAATGAAGAATAAATTGCGTGGACAGAGATTTTCTTCACCTGAAGAAGCTGTGGACGCCTACAAAACGGCCATTTTGGAGACCCCAACTTCCGAATGGAATGGTTGCTTCAATGATTGGTTCCATCGTATGGAAAAATGTGTCAAATTTCGCGGAGAATACTTCGAAAAGCAATAAATACATTTTTAAATAGTAATGTTGTGTCACTTCCTCGATTCCCGAAATTTCCGTATATGTATGGAATAAACATCAAAATGAAAAGATTAGTATCAAGTATAAATCGAATAAAACTAGTTTTGGGGATTTTATCTCGTTTAATTTACTTGTTTTTATTCATTCCCGACGTTTCGGGTGCTTTACAGCACCCATGGTCACGGGGAACTGAAGTGATTGACGTCCCGATGTCAGAGTTAACCCGAAGTACCTTCAGATTTTTTAATTATTAATTTTGGTCCGATCTATGCACAATGAACTTACTGTGTCTAGTGTAGAACTTAGTGTAGAACTAAACACTAGCATACCACTGCAAGACTTCATCTTGCAGTGGTATGCTAGTGTTTAGTTCTAATTTTATTAATTACAGGATCCCAAGCAGGTGGTAGTACCCAGCCTCCCTCTGTATTGAAATTAGGATGTTTTTTTTTTAATTTCAATAGCCTCACGTATCTTCCTTGGCAGGAATCGATTTTCTTTCGCGAGATTTGTGGTTTATGTTCAAATTTCAAGTCTACCCGCGAAAAGACATACACAAAATAGAGTTTAAATGTGGTAAATATTTGCCTCCGATTCTAGTCATACGCCTCGATACGTAACAGCAGCATATTGATGCTATTTTGTGGTGTTATTCTATGAGAATAAGGCCTACTCTGGTCGACCAACGCATTTGTTAATTCAACGATATTAAAAAAAAACTTTTTACGGTGCTAAGACAATGTGGTATAGAAGAATGTAACCCACGAATTCAGAATGTGAAACCATTTTATTCCTTTGAGTTCTTCTAAATCGGTTTTTAATTTTTATTAACAAAAAATTTACCTTTTTTAGCGGACTAAGAAGTAATTCGATCTCAATGTCGTCTAAAAAGTTACATTAAAAATTCATTTCGCATTCCGCCCTCCAACCATATGGGGTAGAATTTTTCGTTCAAATTTATTTGGAACCGCCCCTGAAATTTATCCTATTTAATGAAATAAGAATTATTAAAATTAGTTCACAATTGGGGAAGATATTGCATAACATACATAAAAATAAATTAACGTTACTTTTACGGATTTCATCGCGTTTAATTGAACTTATTTTAATTCCCGACGTTTATGGTGCTATCCAGTACCCATGTTGGGGGGTGTCAGAATTAACCCGGAGTACGTTCAGCTTTTTAATTATTACTTTTGGTACGATCTACGTAGAACTTACTATGTCTTGAATTCTAGCAGTGGTATGCTTGGGCTTAATTTTAATTTTATTAATTACAGGATACCAAGCAGATGGTAGTACCTAACCTCTTTCTCTATTGAAATTAGGATGTTTTTTTTGAATTTCAATAGCCTCCAGTATCATCCTTGGCAGGAATCGATATTGTTTCGTGAGGATTTGTGGTCTATCAAATTTAATTTTATGACGGGGGCCGTCTAGCATATGATCACAAACTGCAGACTTTCCGGAGCTTTCGCGTATATATAAGAAATCATTAAATAAATGCTAATTCAGAATCTCCCCTTTTTTTGGAGTTGGCTAAAACATAATGTAAGGTAACAATTTTAGTATCTTAAAAAGCTATTAAATTATTAAATTGAAACTATACTACTAACGTTCACAACATTTCATTTAAGCCCAAGGGCTTCTAAACAAAGTATTATATCACTCGGAAGGAAATTATTAAAGGTATCCAGTAAATCGCAAAATCATGAAAAGCTTTTCCAAACAGATGAGTCTACAGTTTAAGCCCTTGTAAAACAAAAGAGCGCCTACGGTAAAATTTCGCATTAAAGTCGGTGATCCGCTGGGGCGTAGTGACGACCCCTGCACGTCAAGTCCATAACCGAACCACCTCGAATAATATCAAATCTTTATTGTTGCGTACAGACTTACGCAACGTAACATGAAACGTGACACGAAATGAAAGAATTTGCCGTCCACATTAGTGTAATATACCATGCAATGTAACGCACTTTGTAACAAATTTTTATAGTCTGTACGCCTTGCGAGCGTAATCTGTGTATTTCAAGTGACGCGCGGAGCATGATTTGTTGGTTTTTCGATGGAATACAAAGTTCACCAGTTACCAAAGGCTCAGTGTGCTCTGTGCTCAGAGCGCCAGTGTGGACAGTTTGAGTTGAGACGAACAGGAACTGAACCAGGTATGGATACGGCTACGGACGAATAGTTGAGTGAAGTAAAAGCCATACATTTAATCGAAGCGTACAGATCAAGAGATATTTTCTGGAATACACAAAATGCTAATTATTTTTCGCGTGTTCTCAGCAGATTAACGCTAATTTACGCACGCCGGGAACGGATGCGAGCAGGTACGAGTATATGATCGGTTCGTGCTCGCGCTGCATCCACACTGATAAAATACTCCTTTCACGTTACATTACATGTAGCGTTTCATCGGTCTGTACGCAGCATTAGAATGATGTTAAATAATTTCTGAGTTGAAACATTGCGTTAATATAACCTATGTTGTTTTTGGGAATACAACATATTAAATGAAACTAACATAATTTTCATGAATTTTATGGCAGTTTCAAAGGTTTTGCAATTTCTCCTCCTCCTCTTTTTTAAGTTTTTTTCTATCGTCTGGGTTTTTAGGACCACAGAGAACCCGACCGGCGACCTTACTAGCAAAGCTCATAATCGCCTCTTAGGACACCCACGCGACAAAATATTAGGTGTTAGAGGACTTCACATTTCCCTTGAAATATTTTATTCCTTTAACCTCATTTTTTTAGTATAAGAGTTACAAATGAGCACACAGTCCGCCTGATGGTAAGTGGTTGCTGTGGCCCATAGACATCTACATCTCTCCTCGATTACGAATCAAAATGCAGATGCGTTGTCACCCATGAAGACTAAGATGGAATTCCTCGTTTCCAGTAAACTGGGTCTGCGGTTGTCTACACTCACCACATGAAACACAGCAGCGTTAAGCTGCAATTTTACGCTGGTATTCTGTGAGAGCTCATGATGGTAACCCCATGATGTTTCCCTTTGCCGCCGAGTACGTTTACGTTTTATACAGTATATTACTAGTAGTTGTAGCACGAATGGGTCGGCTCGACTAGGGAAGGTCTATGCTCTCACAGAATACCAGCGTAAAATAGCAGCTTAATGCTGCTGTGTTTCTTATGGTGAGTGTAGAGAACCAGATACGCTTTTTACTGGAAAAGAGGCATTCCATCTTAGTCCTAACGGGGCCAACGCATCTGCATTTTGATTCTTTATTGAGGACAGATGTGGATGTCTATGGGTCACAGCAACCACTTACCATCAGGTGGACTGTGTACTCGTTTGTCACTCGATTCTATAAAAAACGTGGCGGGACCAAACTCAGTTTGCTTGCGTATTATTAAATTATCGGGGAGCGCTAAGACCCGCATGCTAGGGATTAAAAATAATGTAATTATTATAAAATTAGGCGCCATCACTAGTCACAAGCTTGCAAATGATAACGATACTTCATTATTATGCGCAGAAATTACAGTCAAGAGATAAAGCTGTTAAAGTTAGATCAAATTCCTTTTAAACTGAGTACAAAAAACGAAAGTGTGCTATAAAGCGTATCATTTTTTCATTGATTTCTCGGAAACGGCTAAACCTGTTTAAATAATTATTTTTTATCGGAACAGAGTTTACACAATAGGGGTGATCCCATTTAATATTGTAGAAAAGATTTTATCTTTAAAGGTAGAAAAATAGAGAATGCATATTGTAACTTAACTATTTCGACGCCATTGTAATTGTTGACGTCATTCTATTCTTGTACTTGAGATATTCCTTAGCTCACTCCAAAAGGTTAAAATAATTAAACGTTTAATAAAAAGTAAAAACCTACTTCAAAAATTAAAAATACGAGGGTGGATTGAAAAGTACTCGGCCTAACCAAGAAAATAAACACATACTAAATCAGTTATATTTTTATTTTTCTACATAATCACCATCAAGTTCAATACACTTTTGCCACCTCCCCTTCCAAGCATTTAGACCGTTGAAAAAAATGATTCTTCCTTAGAGTCAAAATATGCGTCTACAGCTGCTTTGACCTCGTCGTTTGTCGAAAATCTTTGACCTCCCAAGTGCTTTTTTAGGTTAGGGAACAGAAAGAAGTCTGATGGTGCCAGATCAGGTGAATACGGCGGATGCGGTAACAGTTCAAAGCCACAGTTGTGAATTTCAGCCATTGACTGTACTGACGTGTGAACACGGGCGTTATCTTGATGAAACAGGACTTTTCTTCTGATCATTCCTCGACGTTTTTCTTTTATTTCCTCTCGTAAACGACGTAGTAAGGTGCAGTAGTAATCAGAGTTTATAGTCTGACCCCTTTCAAGATAATCAATCATAATCACACCTTTCGAGTCCCAGAATACTGAAGCCATCACCTTATTTGCAGACAAAATCGACTTAGCCTTTTTAGGGGGTGGTGAACCAGGTCTTCTCCACTGTTTTGATTGTTGTTTTGTTTTCGGTGTACAGTAATGAACCCATGTTTCGTCTATAGTAACAAAACGATTCAAAAAATCATCTGCATCGGCTTCAAATAACTCCAAACAGTCGAGTGAAATAGTCAATCGCGTCCTTTTTTGTTCAACTGAAAGCAGTCGCGGAACCCACCTCGCAGACACCTTGTGGAAACCCAACTCGTTGACAATGATGTTTTGAGTTCGTTCATAAGAGATGCCTATAATCTCGGCTATCTCTCTAATTTTTAATCTGCGGTCTCCCATTATTAAATCAAGTACTTTTTTAATATTTTCGTCAGTAGTTGACGTCGAAGGCCTTCCAGAGCGGGGTTCATCTTTCACACTCTCTCTACCACGCTTAAATTCTGCTCTCCATTTTTTGACGGATGAATATGACAGAGCACAATCGCCTAATGTACTGACCATGTCATCATGGATGGCTTTTGATGATAGCCCCTTCGCATGGAGGTACTTAATGACGGCACGCTGCTCGATTTGCTCCATTCGCGGAATTTATGTCCGATTACTTTGTTAATAAATTTATAAAATCACAACTAATTATCGCACACGTTTCGAACTTCACACAATGAACTAGTCTGAACTGAACTAAATAATGTGGGTAGATTTGATTTTTAGAATTGAATGGATCTGTGTTAGGCCGAGTACTTTTCAATCCACCCTCGTAATAAAATTATTACATACCACATAATCACCTCAACACGGCTATTATGGACTGGGGACGAAAGATTTATCTCCCGATTATATCCACTGACAAGAGATAAAATTATCTTGTCCTTATGCCTGCTTAAGCTTGCTTGCTTTTAACAGTGGTAGAGCCACGCGGCAGCTTTTACTGTCGCACGGATGGGCCGGCTCGAACCGGGGTGGTACCACGACCTCACAGAAAACCAGCGTGAAGTAGAGGTCTCTGCGTTTTGCTTGGTGAGTGCAGGTGGCCGGAGGCCCTTTTTACTGGAAATGAGGCATTCTATCTTAGTCCTCACGGGTGACAACGCATCTACATTTTGATTTGTAATAGAGAATAGATGTAGATGTCTATGGGTCGAAGCAACCACTTACCATCAGGTGGACTGTGTGCTCGTTTGTCACCCTTATCATATATAAAATATATATATATATATATATATATATATATATTAAGCACGGCAATGGGGAGAAGTATATCCTCGTTTGACATAACGAGTGTACTCGTATATCCCCCGTCCGCAGTATGGAGCCAAATGAAAGATAAAAAATTATGCTTTTTTGACATTTGAAACTGACAATTTTATCCTAGTTAATAGAACGTGGGTTTAAAGCTTACATTCATACAAAAAATCTATATATCTATAATTTATTCACCGGTGTGCCCATGTGCGAAGAGTGGATAAAACTAAGCGAGGGGATAAACGTTTTCTCTTTCTCCGGGGATAAAATTGTCTCCTGCCCATGCTAGCCCTGCTGGTACCGTGTAGGTGCGGTGTAAGAATATTCACTACTCCATATCAAGCCGTGGGACACCCACGGGTTGATATGGAGCGACAGAGGGAAACAAATTAGGAGATGGGCAGCAACGTCTTCCTAATAACAACTAAAAATAAAAAATAAACTACTGTTGCCAACCTGTTGCCAAGGCAACTATGGCAAATATCCCCCCTATAAGGCAATCTATGACGGAGACCTATGTTCAGCAGTGGTCTTTAATAGGCTGTAACGGTAACCACTTCTGAGATTTGTGTTAAAGAGCCGCGGCCGCTTCTGGAAGAAAGAGTTCATCATAAAGAGTCCCTCATTGTCCATGAAGTCGGCCAGCTGCTGGCCCCTTGGCTTCCATTGCCCTATTCCAAATTGCCCTACCTTCAGCTCATCGCTCTCTCTTATGCCTAGTTTTGTGTTGAAGACTCCCATTAAGACCTGGTTTTGGAGGAATGCATGGCTCTAGATATATCCTCATAGATTTACATCGGGATGTGCCGAGGTTGGTGCGTAAACCTGTATGACCTTCAGCGAATACTGTTTGGTGATTCTGAGTATAAGGTACGCAACCCTCGTCAACACACTCCCAATCTTTACAACGTTGTTAACGAGAGACTTGTGGACGATAAATCCGACACCTCCTTGGGACAGATGGTCGCCCTCCCGGTGATAGAACAAGTTGCCGGATTCAAGGATTACTTCGTCCTCTAGCTCTTTTCGGACCTCAGATAATCCATAATATTCCAACGCAACGTGTCTATCTCTTCTTCCAGCTCTAGGATCTTCTCGTCAGTCGTCAGGGTGCGTGCGTTATATGTTGCCAGGTCGAGTCATCTTAGGTAGCAACGAAACTTCCACCGGAGATTCTTAGCATCCCATGCCCCGTCGTTACTATGGTCGCCAACGAAGCCAGGAATAACGGGGCCGGCGGGGACTAGGGGCCGTCTCTTTCATCATGGGGGGTATATTGCCAAAGTTGCCACGCTTGGCGAGTGGGTTGGCAACCGCAGTTTTTTTGTTATTGTTGTTTTGTCGTTATCAGAAAGATGCTGTTGCCCATCTTCTGCCTCAGTTTCCCTCTTTCGCCTCTTACAACACCCACAGGAAGATATGAGGTAGTGAGTATTCTTACCCGCCACTACACAGGATTTTTGCGAATAGAGCGTATGAAAGACTTTTTTCAGAGATTTGGGTACTGACTGACCTGAGTCCAGCGAAAAGTTGTATAATGTGTGTAAGTACAGGTAGTACATACTCCAGTATATTGACTATCACAGTTCTACTGATTTCATCACAACCCACAGCCTTGGATTTGATTGCTAGAACATTTTTTTTAATGTAATCCTGGTGGACTGGAGAAAATTGAAAAGAAGCAATTTGAGGAGTTTGGATAGAAGCTAAATAGGCTATCGTTTGAGATCGTACAGTAGTGTCTATGACAGGAGCGGAAGCAAAGTGGAGATTAATGTCATCACAAGACAGGGAAGAGGCGCACTCCAGATTAGGCTCCATCTCAAACACGCCAATTGGCCTAAGAAACTTCCAGACATCATCTGGTGAAGAATTAATTATATTATTTTTGACATAACGGCGTTGGCATTACGCAACATATGATTGCATCTGTTCCTAGCTTTCTTAAAACATTAATATATTATACATTGATTTTTTTTATATATAAAACAGTCTTGTTATCGTAATAAAGTGCAAATAAAAGGGAAAAAACTTTAACCAATATTCCAAGATGTTTACTACGATATGTTTACCGTAATTTTCATCCCCTATATGACCTATATCGCATAAGGTTTTCAAAGTTAGTACGTAATATATTATTAATTTGTAAGCGGACTGTTACCCGAATGTCGTTTTCCTCAAAGAAGTTATCGTTAATATACCTTTCAATTTAGTTTATATGCAAATATAAATGTTACATAAGAAATGTATTCTTTATACTTAAATACAAAGTACAATAGCTCAATATTTTTTTAGTGAGTGGACAATAATTCCCTTCCCTTCCCAACATCGGATAATCAGGCTCTCGTCGGGTCTCCACCCGGTTCGCTTCGTCTGTCGTAATGCGTACCGCAAGAGAGTAGAATAATTTGATAGCATCTGTCTTTCCGACAGATGACTGGAGTTGTCTTCAAAACAAGAGTGAATAAACGCTGCCGTGCCGTGCAATTTACCTTCTAGAGCTTCATCCCCACTTTTACCAGGTTTGATTGTACTAGTTTATAAACAAAATAAAATAAAATATAATTTAATAATGGCACTGATGATGATAATAAAAAAGTATTCCAAAGTTCGATCAACGCACTACCTAATTCGATCAGAGGAAAAGCCTAGAATCATATTATTAGGTCCTCACTTCTGAAATTGGCAATTTCAAACAATTTTAATGTAAATTCAAGGGTTTTAGATCTCATGTCAATTGAAATACTTATGAAAATAGTCAATGACGTCACAGTTTCTTGCAATCAAATAAATTAATATCTTTTTGATATTTTTAAATCAAATCTAATTTAATTTAAAGCGAAAACCGACCAATTTTTTAAAAACTACGAATAGTACTTGGCTTTTTTGACGTGGTCGAGTCATGCCGCAGTTATATTACTGTTATAGTTGTAGCACGAATGGGTCGGTGCGAACGCGGAAGGACCACGCTCTCACAGAACACTAGCGTGAAATAGCAGCTTAACGCTGCTGTGTTTCGTATGGTTAGTGTAGAGATTTTTACTGGAAAGGAGACATTCCATCTTAGTCCTCACGAGTGGCAACGCATCTGCATTTTGATTACCATCAGGTGGACCGTGTGCCTGATTGTCATACTTATCTTATAAAGAAAGCGGATTCAATTTTTTTTTTTATTAAAGGCAAAGGAACTTACATTCCACTAGATGGTAAGTGACTCCTGTAGTCCATGGACACTGGCAGCCAACTTGAAACAAAAAATGCTATAGATGCATTTTCCCCCACAGGACTGAGATGGAATGCCTCACAGCCTGTAACTATACTGACTCCCTATACCCTACAGACTGGAACACAGCAATGCAAGCACTGATAAATGTTGGCACGAATAGGTAAGAAGGTGATACCTACCCAGACGTACACATAAACAGAAGAGGGGTGCTACCGACTAATAAATCTCTAAATGATAATTTTTTTTATAGGAGAGGGGTCGAACGAGCATGTGGCTCACCTGATGGTAAGTGACTACCGCCGCCAATGAACAACTGCAACGCCAAGAGAACCAGGGGAATTGCAGATGCGTTGCCAGCCTTTTAAAAAGGAGTAAGCTCTTTTCTTGAAGGTCCTTAAGTCGTATCGGCCCGGAAAAATCGTTGGTGATAATCGATTCCACAGGGAAGTTGTACGAGGAAGAAAACATCTAAATCGCACAGTGGTGGACCGTCAATCATCCAGATGTTGTGGACGCTATCGGGAGTTCAATCGCGATGTGCGTTTGTGAAATTTGGCGGCTGGGATTAATCCGAACAATTCCTCAGAGCACTCCCCGTGGTAAATCCGAAAGAAAATGCAAAGGGATGCAACATCAACATCGTGCAAGGATTCCATTGGTACAGTTGACTCAGGAACGTGCTTTGTGTCAGTCTAGAAGTGGTCTTTGTTTCGCAGTGAACTTCTGATGGACTGTAATCATGATATGATTAATTATATGGTCGACTGCAAGTTACATTAAAATCAATAATGTCCTCTAGACTGAATTTCGGTCACGGCGGCAAGCCTCAACGGAGACTAAGTGCCAGAGTGTAGGCGCAAACTTAGGTACACTTTCCATTTTCTATACGGAAAAAGATTAAGCGCAAGAGTGAAACACTGCCAACTTCCTGACTCCGGGCTACTCAGAATTTCTTGACTGAAAAGACTCTCTATTCTCTATGCGGAGGGAGATCAGGTGCAGGACCAACTTACTTTCCGGAGCACGGCTGTGAAACACCATCTACGACTCTTCGACTCCGGGTTGCTACTCAGAACTTCTTGATAGAAATTACCAACTAACCTCAATAACTCAATTTGGGCCAACCTGGAGATTCGAACCCGGGTCCCCATGATCAGCAATCGCTTTTGCGACCAATAAACCAACGAGGAAGTCAATAGCACAAGGCATAATTTATGATGATTTATTACACACACACGCTAATGCGCACGCGCACGCACACGCACACGCACACGCACACGCACACGCACACGCGCACGCGCACGTGCACGCCTACGCACACGCACACGCACCCGCACACGCACACGCACACGCACACGCACTCGCACACGCACACTCACACGCACCCGCACCCGCACACGCACAAGCTCACGCACACGCACACGCACACAAACACGCACACGCACACGCACATGCACACGCACACGCACACGTACATACACATGCACACGCACAAGAACACGCACCCGCACCCGCACACGCACAAGCTCACGCACACGCACAAGCACACGCTCACAAACACGCACACGCACACAAACACGCACACGCACACGCACACGCACACGCACACGCACACGCACACGCACACGCACACGCACACGCACACGCGCACGCACACACACACACACACACACTCACAAACACACACACATAAACACTCGCGCCTGTCACCCTAAGAGGTAGGCAGAGACTACGGACTTCCATTTGGCGCGATCCTGACACACCTCTCTCACCTCCTTTACATCCATATATCTACGCATACACGCTCGTGGGTTAAGGGTACTCCTAATCTGGCCCATTTTCAATGTATCACCGATTTGGTCGATAAACCTTCGTCTAGGGCGTCCCTTCCCGACTCTGCCGTTCACCTCTGCAACATAAATTTGCTTCGTCACGCTTTCCTCGTTCAGTCTTCCTACATGACCAAACCACCGAAGCATTCCTATCTTAATCCTGGTCACAACGTCATCTTGCAAACCACACTTTTCTGTTATCACACTATTTCTCTTATTACAATATTGTTAAAAACGAAACACATGGAATTATAACCGCCGTCGATGTCCACTTATCTGAATAACAGCGTAAATAAAAACAAAAGGCCACGCTTGTTTAGTTTTCGAAGCGGGAAATGCGAACGCAACACTCGGAGCTAAATTGACTTTGCAGTTTCAAATTGTTGTGTAAATACTGAGTACGTGACTGTATCGTTATGTCTGCAATATGCAATGGACCTTTCAATGGCCTTTTTTGTTTATTACTGTTACAAATATAGAACTTGCTTTTTTTTTTTAAAAAAAAAGGATTTTACCCCTACACTATGATTTTCTCCTGTATCGTGAAGGCAGTTTACAAATATAAATTGCACAAGGACAAACATTATTTGTAGGCCATATTGCTCCGTGCGGGATTCTAAATATCTAGCACTGTTGATAACGACCATTCAAGTGTCTCTTATGTTACATGTTACGCGATATCTTCTTCTATCTCTTCTTCAAAGGATGGCAAAAAACTCTTTTATTTCTTTCTTCGTTCTTTGAAGTCGGCTTTTATTTATAAAAAGTCATAATTAATGATTTCTTATATTAAATTTACGCGTTATTGATTTTGGCCCGACCCGGAATTCGAAACCGGGGCTAGAACAACGAGGCGGAAGATATAATAGAAATATCTTAAGGGTGACAAACAAGCATACAGTCTACCTGACAGTAGTTGACCACTTTGTAGTAAGTAAATACTGTGGCCAACACCCACAGCTATTTCCTTTGAAATTTAGATGTGTTGTCACCAGTTAAAAGGGTTTTCAGCTCTCGTCTCTAATTAAACAAAACACAGCATAATGTTGCTATTTAACACTGATATTTTGAGCGAGCGTGGTCATTCCCCGGTCGAACTAACATATTCCTTCTGTAGCGTGGCCCTACCGCGTATAAAATATAAAACATAAAAAAGGCAAGTAAAATTCAAACTTTACCAAATACTCAACATGTTGCTAAGACATTATTTTAACACGTCATTGAATAACTTTAACCGTGTAGTGGTTGTGTAAGAATATCCACTATCCCATATCATCCTGTGGGGGTCATAAAAGGCGACCGAGGGAAATAAATCAGGAGATTAGCATCTTTTTTTATAGGAGAGGGGGCAAACGAGCATGCGGCTCACCTGATGGTAAGTGACTACCGCCGCCCATGAACAACCGCAACACCAGGGAGGGAATTGCAGATGCGTTGCCGGCCTTTTAAAAAGGAGTAGGCTCTTTTCTTGAAGGTCCCTAAGTCGTAGCGGTCCGGAAAAATCGCAGATGGTAATCGATTCCACAAGGAAGTCGTGCGAGGAAGAAAACATTTTCTAAATCGCACAGTGGTGGACCGCCAATCATCCAGATGGTGTGGATGGTATCGGGAGTTCTGCCGCGATGTGCGTTCGTGAAATTTGGCGGCTGGGATTAATCCCAACAATTCCTCAGAGCACTCCCTGTGGTAGATACGAAAGAAAATGCAAAGGGATGCAACATATCTTCGCAGTGCCAATGAATCGAGCCGATCGGAAAGGACTCAGTCGTCGATGATTCGAGACGCTCTGCGCTGGATGCGGTCAAGTGGAAGGAGCTGGCACTGGGGAGCCCCTGCCCAGAGATGGGAACCGAGACCAGAGTGAGGCCGAACCTGCGCCTTGTAAAGTTGCAAGCGGTGTGCCGGCATGAAATTCTGTCCCGCTCTGCTGAGCACGCCAAGCTCCTAATAATTACTAAAAATAAAAAATAGAAACTGCTGTTGCCAATCCACTTGCCAAGCGTGGCAACTATTTTATATATATACTAAAAATCTCCTGTACATAATTTCCCTTAAAATTATTTGTTAGTTACTTTGTAGTCCTGAAACAATAAACAACAAAACTAGCATGTCACAAACAATAAACAGAAGTGAGATCAAAGCAGGAACCCATCTCCCTTTATGCGGTATTGTACATACATACCTACAATACATTATATCTATATTTATATAAGGGAAAGACCGTGTAGTGGCGGTGTAAGAATATAGTACGTGATGGTAATATGGTTGTCCGGTATAAGAAAGTGACCATATTGGTCACTTTCTTATTTTTTTTTTTTATAGAATAGGGGGCAAACGAGCATGCGGCTCACCTGATGGTAAGTGACTACCGCCGCCCATGAACAACTGCAACACCAGACTTGTTTGCATGGATAGCTCTGTGATACTATAGCTCTTCATCAGGCAATCAAATAATAAATGGTCAAAAGGGCGCTGCTTTATCGACGCCATTTTAACGGTTTTTTTATAGAATAAGGGTGACAAACAAGCCCACAGTCCACCTGATGATAAGTGGTTGCTGTACATCTATCTTCGTTTGCGAATTAAAATGCAGATACGTTGTCAGCCGTAAGGACTAAGATAGAATGCCTCTTTTTCACTAAAAAGAGTCTCCGGTTGCCTACACTCACCATACGAAACACAGCAGCATTAAACTGCTATTTTACTCTGGTATTCTAGGAGAGTGTGGTCCTTCCCCGGTCGAGCCGACCCATTCGTGCTACAACTATACTATTAATATAACTGCAGCATGGCTCTACCACGTAATTTTTTGTTGATATTATAGTAAACATTTTAGTCGATTTTAGTATTGTGTAGAGTAGTTATTTTTTTAAGTTGGTTTTTCAGTGTTCCTAATTATTGCCAAAACTTGTTTGCTATTTTTTCTTAATATATTAGTTACTAGTTTTTTACTCGCGACTTCGCTCGCTTAAGCTTGAATTTAGGAACATCATTAAATGCTATTCCGTGCCAAATTTAGCAAAATTCGACCACTTTTAAATTCACCTCGGTGTTTGTGTCTCTATGTCTGTCAAAGATTTTTTTTTGAATTCCAAAAGACTATTAGACGAAAATGATTGGTATTTGGCATAGATATAATATGCCAGAGAAACACGTGAATATATATGTCTAGAAACACCTACTATTTTTTATATCGGGTGTATCTTCCGATGTGTCCATAAGAAATTATTATTTACATTTTACTCTGTACATTCATTCATAATTAAAGTTAATTTAGTTTTAACAAAATAATGATGAATATCATGGTTTTCTATTAATTTACGACATAATGTTTATTTGAGATATTTTAATCTTATCATCGGTCCTATTTAATACTGATTGGCGCCATGAAATAGATGTAGATATTTTTTTACGTTCGAGTAGACTTCAAAATTTCATAAATGCAATTCTATAATGATGTATACTACACATGGAATAAAACTAATGTTACGGATTTTATGAGATTTACTTTAACATTTTTTTTATGTGGGGGTTTTTTACGCATCTTTGGATGAAAATTCTATAAAAACCCGCGTAAAGGAACATATCATTGATGTGAAGCACCGACGCTCCGGGAAGTCTAAAGTATGTCACCATGTTTAGTATCATCCCAACCTTTATATAGGATCTGATAAACAACAAATCCTTGCAATATATCACCGACTCCTACCAATGATGATTCGCGAGGTTATTGAGTTTAAAAAAGCATCCTAATTTTAATAGGGAATATGGCTGAGTGCTATCATCTGCTAAGGACCCTATAATTAATATAAATCAAATTCAACCCCAAGCATACTACTGCATTAATTCTATTCTATTCTATTCTAACTATGACATCAGGTCGTCAAACATCTCAGTCCATCCGTGACCATGGGAAAAAGTAAGCTGTAAAGTGCCCAAAACATCGGGAATTAAAAAAGTTACAATTAAATGCGATAACATTCTTAAAATTAGTTTTATTCCTTATAAATTTTATTCACAGTGAACGTGGGAAGCACTACACTCATGAACGGGAGTAAAAAATGTTCGTCTTGTTGTGGCGGTCAAAGAGAATCCACCACCTCATATAGTCCCGTCGTAAGAGGCGACATAGGAAACAAACAGGAGATGGGCATCATCATCTTCCTGACAACAGATCAAAATAATAATAGCTACGGTTGCCAACCCGCCTACCAAGCGTGTCAACTATAGCAAATATCCAGCTACTTGACAATTTATGGGGGAGTGTATTGCTGATGTTCATTTTAGTGGACTTTTGATAGGCTAGCGATAATGAGTTCTACTCATCTTTGCAACCTTTAATATTTATGGTAGAGTGAAAACAAAAAAGTAACATACCCGAAAATATGAATGAAATAAAAACTGCATATATTGCCCCATTAAAAGTAAAAAAGTAGCAGCTTACATACATGTTACAACTGGGCACATGCCGCAGAGAGTTTTTGGCCAAAAAAGTGTTCGCTGCGCTGATTCTAACGCGGGATAAGCTCAACTGGGAAACATCTCAGATATACAGGTTTTCCTTCACCGCCGAGAACGTGGTAAATCCACACTTCAAACTTCAATTCAAATATATACTAAAATATATAATAATGCTTACGTACCATAAAATTTAAGTTTTAATCACTTTGATTACCGCCTTTGATAAGTAAAATAAAATGAACCTTTGTTTAAATAAAATATGCTTTCTGTAATTAAAGTATTTTTTCGCAAGAGCCTGTTGTTTACATGTACTCATATAAGCTATAAAACCAGGACTGTCACAAAAATCTTAATATGTCTGAAAAATGAAAGCTATCTTAAATTACAACTGATTTATAAGTCTTATAGGTAAAAAAATAAAGTAGCAGCTAATACAACGGTGACACTGAAAGTTCTCAGTGTGCGACGAGGCGTTGTCGTGGTGAAGGAGAATTTAACTGCGATGTCGTTTCTCCCGAACTTTTTCCAGGAGAAGTGGCAAACAATTATTAGTGTATCACTCTGCAGTAACTGTTTTTAGATCCTCTAAAACAATTGTTGCGAAATGACCTGTCCTTCCAAAGAACGAGGCCACCATCTTTTTTCCCACGCTTCGACCTCTCTTCACTTTAGTTGGCAACTCCTCGGAAGGAAACATCTAGAGAGCAGGCTGTCTCTTAATTTCAGGATCATATAATAAATCCAGCTTTCGTCACCTGTATATATGTT
The DNA here is from genome assembly GCA_033319125.1 of Parnassius glacialis. Lineage (NCBI taxonomy): Eukaryota > Metazoa > Arthropoda > Insecta > Lepidoptera > Papilionidae > Parnassius > Parnassius glacialis. Next base: position 37,289,591 of record JAVANC010000019.1, on the reverse strand, counting down.
GAACACAGCAATTGAGTCACCTCCGTTAAATCTTTGAACCATTTCACAACAGTAATCAACACGACGGAGTTTTTGGGCCTCTGTCAAATTATGAGGTATCCACCGGGCACAAAGCTTCTTGACCGCTAAATGTTCGTGAAGGATTTTGTGGACTTGATTCATACCGATGCCTAAGCTTGTCCAAATCTGCTGATAAGTCACTCTTTTGTCACTCTCTATCATACGCCGCACAACACTGATGTTATCTTCAGCCGTCGCAGTAGAAGGCCGTCCCTCACGCAGATCATCGCTGAGATTAGTGCGACCACGTTTAAACTCATTAAATCAGTTGTAAACAGTGGCAGGAGATGGGGCTTTACCGTCGTAAAGGCCAATCAAAGTTTATCATAACTTTCTTGTTAACTTAAATGACATCGAAAGTCATAAAAAATCATTGTAAGAAAATTTTCTCGCGTTAATTTCACGCTGACATGACACAGACAATTTCAAATTTGCCGCCAAATCGTAAACAAATGACAAATTAATAAAATACATACACAATAATATTGGCAAAAAGTTCCATTTTCAAAATTTGAACTTATTTTTTTTATTATATGGTTTACAAGTGGCTAGTTGTAAAACTTTCAGTGTCGCTCTCCTATACGTCTCACTACTGTGCACAGGGCTTCTCATTACCTATAGTGTTTTGTGGTCAGAAAAAAGAGTATGCTGCAATGCTTCCACACATATTAACGGTTTTCACATCTCCACAACTATTTTAATTACTCAGACATCTAGATTACCCCACGAAGTTATTCTTCACTACTTTAACGGACACGTGTTAAATCAGCACGTAAAATTTTCTATAACAGATTCTTCCTTGAGGGAATAGTACACGTTTTGCTCCCGTGCCATGATGAAATCTCACGGTGAGCTACACGGCCCTGGTATTTGTTTAAATACAAGTTATAAAAACTGAAATTAAGCTTATGCATGATTGTTGACCACATCTACCTAGTAATTACACTTCCAACAAATTAACATCTAAAGGAAAGAAAATACTTAACCTTCTTTTTTGAAGTTCCGTAATTTGATAAAAAGTAGCCTATAAGTTGCCCCGGGTTATCTACATACCTACATACAAAATTTCATCTAAATCAATTTTTTTAAATCAAATTTCAGAACCATTTATTTGGTCCCGTCGACTTGATTTTTCTAGAATATATTAGAGTTTCAGACACGACTTTTCTACAGATTTATTTTATTCATATGTGTAGATATAAATATTGGTACCTAAATCCAATTGAGCATGCCTTCGCATTAAAAATAACGTATAGCATGATTATACGGATTTTTTTTAAAAGTAGTTTAAATACATTTCGACAGCACTATCGGCTTCAACACCCTCGAAAACCATGAAAATGACACCTATGATGAAAAAATTGGTACCTACTTCAGCCGCCATCTTGGATTTACATTTCGACAGCACTATCGGCTTCAACACCCTCGAAACCCATGAAAATGACACCCATGATGAAAAA